>OX393551.1:6067500-6480000 GCA_947650365.1 Chamaelirium japonicum | reverse complement strand
AAAATTTCTATTCTCTATTGTAGTTTCAATAAAATTAGATCCGTCTTAGACTCCATAAAAAAAATTTTACAATAGTTTGATCATTTAAAGTTTGGCCATTGTATCTTATTTAATTCACAATATAAATAATGCTTGTAAATTTTTCTGAAATATTCAAATATTTTCAACAATAAGATTCAAATTCTCAAAGAATAATCGTTAGTTTCAAGAGTAACTGCTAGTGAAATCTTTCATATTTGTTTTCTCACTGGGTTATATGTTTCTTCTATTAGAATTAGCATTGGTTAATCATATAAGATACTTCAATACCAACATGAATGTTTCTGTTAGGGAGTCGACTTGCGACACCGATCCCTATGCCGCAGAAACCTTCAAGTCCTCAGGATGGTGTTCAAAGATTCGAGAATTGGATCCCTATAGAGATCACACGCCATAGACAATTTGGTATACCAATATAATAGAATTGAACAACACAGATTCACCAGGCAATCAAGTACTTGGATTATCACTAGCAAGAGAAATACACCATGAGGTGGTCATCGTTTGTCGGACCTCACCCCACAAACTCTCTTGTTGCTCCTCTCACAGAACTACACACCCACGAAGTAGAAAACAATCCTGCTTGAGAGATCCAAAGATATAGTGGAGGATCCACCAAGAGATTAAAGCGTCCGATGTAGAAGCTGCTAAGGTAGACGCACCGAATAACCCAAATGGAGACCTGGATAAACTTGAAGAAGAATCCAAAGACGACCCTCCTTGGGTCTGTTGCACCTCCCTGTTTTGATTTTGTGCATGTATGGTCCAACCAAACTCTTATCTTTTTCATAAATTTGTATTGAATATACATTTGATCATATATGATTTCTACAATAACCATTGTGGGTGCATAAAATATTCATTGTACATTATTTATTTGGTCTAAATGATAGTAGACACGTGCAACGACAAATAAGACCATCGAACCCTAGTCCTTGGGTGAAATTATGGAACCCACCAAGTCTGCATCACGCCCTCATCAAACTAGTGTGCACTAACTAGGTGACCGTCCGATAGGGGGGGGGGGGGGGGGGGGGGGCTCGCGTCTGATTAGCTAGTTGGTGATCAAGGCAATAGCTTACGAAGACGATGATCAATAGCTGGTCCGAGAGGATCATCAAGACTAAGACACGACCAAGACGCCTATGGGTGGCAACAGTGGGAAATTTTTCACCTTGAGTCCCAGGACTACAGACCAACTTTGGACACCGACCACACTGCAACAAAGAGGGCACCCGTGCAAGTGTTTTACTTTCAAGAGAACTCACTTTAGGCGACCTACCTCAACTGTGACAACCTTTGTGATACGACCTCCGGATGATCACGGCCAGCTCACACTCCTCCCACGCCATACACATTGGATAGCCGTAAACGCCATGGCCACCATATGCTCCGCAACACTCATGGCAACCCAAGGTCACCGTGTATGGACACATAACCCTCTTCTTAGCGCCATGCTTTAGCCTACTTTTACTAATCTTTTTTTTTTTTTTTTGTATAGAAGACATATCGGTATTACTTAAAGCGGCGCATACAAGTGCTATTGCACCATGTTAGATACCCTCACTCGCTCCTCTAGTTAGGGTCTTGCTATTCTGCTCTTGTATTTGGATGATATGATCATCACCGGGGACGACAGTGTCACCATCGCTTCACTCCAGCATCACCTCCAGAGTCAGCTCGAGATGAAGGATATGGGCCCTCTTTGGTACTTTCTTGAACTTGAGATTGCTCCTTCAACTCATGATTTGTTAATCTCCTACCAAAAGTATATCTTCGATATCCTTGCCAATGCTTCTCTCACTGACTCTCACATTGCTGACACACCCATTGAGCTCGCTCAACCTGAAGCTCCTACCTACAGATGGTGATCCTCTCCGAGAAGTCTTCAGATACCAGAGATTGGTTGGGATGCTAGTCTAATTCACCATGACAAGACTAAGCATTGCTCATGTTGTAGGCATTGTCAGTTAGTTTGTTCAGACTCCTCGCTGTGTTCACTATACAGCAGTACTTAGGATCATCCACTATCTCTGGGACACTATGTCACGCCCCAGAAATCTGGAACCGATCCCTGGGGTGTGAAATAAGGAAAACAAAATGGTCTAGGATCTGGTCGCCTATCTATACCAATTAGGGTTTCTCACAGGGCTGTGACTCTCTCATAATTGAAGAAGGAGAAGGGAGAAACAAGGAATATTTTAAAACTTAATTTATATGAAAAAAATTTATTTTAAAAGAAAGCTGAGAGATAAATTTTTTCGACAGAGAGATGATCACGCTCGACCTTCAACCGGGTTATCCTCTCATCATGTGTGGCCTGTCAGTGCCACCACCTGCTGACAGGAATCCCTCTAAGGGAGCACGGGACTCGAGCCACTGATGGCGAGCTAGGAGTCTCACCCACTCCCTGACACTCAGTGCACTAGTCTAGAGGTCCTATCTACAGGGCTAGTCAATTAGGCCATTTAGATATTTATATTTTCATGGTGAGCTATCCTAGGCTTGTGGCTTTGAGGAGAGGCCTACCCAAAAGAATCCAGTTGTATCATTGCCACTAACAAATATCAAAAATACTAATCTTAAATTAAATGATTCTTATACAAAATACGCCTATTACATTGCCACGAAACTACATACCAAAATAAAATACGACCGTAACCCTAAAACTGCCTCCGGCCTTCCACTGCTACTCTCGAACCTCCGGACCTGCATGAGAGTCTACTCGTGGGAAAGAGTAGCCCCCAATGGGAAATTGGGAGATTAGCCAAATTAATGGCTAGTGACATTATAATAGTCTTTAATAATATGAGACGACATATTTAATTGGATTAAATTACCTAAGCAGTTCAAAGTTTACAGCAGGTTAACCTAAGCCTATCAGCAGTCTATGTTCACATGCAATTCCTACTGTCACTAGGTTATCTATCATGCATTCCGTTAGATATTCTACAGTGCTTAATTATGCATTACAATATAAATCATATATCCTAAAGTGAACCCCGGATATTTTGTTCATCTTGCCCCCGGTCGTGCATTACTATAGGGCCTTTTATTTCGATGTAGAGGGTCAACTCTCTCGCCGTGCATCCACTAACACTATGCACAATTCACCCAGATGGTTATAAGATATTTCTCCTCTTTTACGGTGGAGCTTTACCGCCCACTTGCGTTACTTTGGGGGCTTTAACTACCCCGAGACAGAGTTGCTAGGCCAATCCCTACTAGAGGGCTACTCCTATTGGCTTTACCATAACCCTTGCCCGTGACCCCCTAGCCTACTGGTCTTCGGTTGTGCGTGCAGGGTGGTTCACGGCCCTTGCGCGCACGGGGTCCAATCTTTCCACATGATAGATTATTATAATAATAAAATAGCTTCGATATTTTACCCCGGAATTCATACCTGCTCACAACCCATACATTACGATAAGCCTAAATTACTCTCACCCGTATTCCCGTATGCCCGGGTCTCCACACTCCACTTAGGAGGGTGGGACCCGATAATTATTATTTAATTATTAATTTTTAAAACTTAAGGAAATTCCTACTTACGGTGTCTAAGCAATTAGCATAAAGATTATTATTTAATTATTAATATTTTTAAGCATGTGTTGTTGGACTCACGACTCCGCATGCAAGGCGGGGTCCACTCGACCGCATGCGACGATGTCCGGCGGGACCCGCATGCAGCATTATGGATATCTACCCTTAGTTGATCTCATTTCCCACTATTAAAGACTATGCAAGGGAAGTAGATGTCACCTGATCGATGTACGCCGACTCCTGCTAGTTGTCCCTGGTTCCCCCTCCGATTGAACCGTCACGGTTAGGGACTGTCAGGCGAACCCTACGAGTATGCATTAAAATCTAGAGTTAATAGATCGATATCTACGTGGGAGAAAGGTCAAGTCGGGTTCGATTCGCCAATCATCCAAGATGCCCTTGGGCAACGAGCGGATACGAAAAATAATAAACCGATAATTATAAAAATCTTACCAGTCTAAACTTGTTTTGATATTAAATAATTTGCCTCATCCAGTTGGACCCCGGAATCGGCAGGGTTGACATACGGATCATAGAGGCTATTACCATCGAGCCATAGGTACAAAGGTTGATGCGATCGATTCGATGGCTAGATGACACCGTGGCCCAGCAATACGGTGTAGGTTAAGACGTAGGTGGTGGTGGGATCTATAAGATTATTCACGGTCGGGGTCGATTCATCCTCTGCCGGAAGTGACCTCGGACTAGGGTGTGGATATGGTCAGGTTTGCACAACAACAGTTGTGCTCGGATAGGTAAAAGAATTATGTCATGCCCAGTCAAAATCTAGGGTTGGTTAATCGATGTCCTAGGTGCCATCGGGCACCGACTCATTGGTACGCACCACGATGTCCGAGGTTTACATTATGGGCATTAATGACAAACATTATTCTATTGCCGAAAACGATCGAAGGCATAATAGCACGGGAGGAGGCTAGCATGTGTTAGCGGCATTACCATTATCGAGATCTGCATGTCCCGAGTCAACAGATATGCCCGGCTCGTGTAGGTTTGGTGATGTGCGCTAGGCTATGCCGGATTAAGGGTTGCCCTACTGTAGGCTCTAGGTCGACTACATCCCTAATCAACACGAATGGGGGAACAGTTTCAACTGGCATGACGACTGTAAGGTTGGAAATGGAATCAACACCGAAGGGTCCTCGGTTATGATCAACCATAGCCTAAGGGGTTTTTGGTCCAATTAGCTCAATGAGGGTCAACGGTTGCCCGACTAATCCATCGTCGTGTCTGCTACAATTTACTCAACGGTAAAGGGCTGACGACAATACTACAAGGAAGGTGTGATGTTGCGATTAATCGCACTCAGAGGGGTTAGTCAAGGCTGGGGTGGTCGGTCGGATCACAGGAAAAAGAAGACGGCCAGTGAGATACAGACCCGGTGTCTGACTACTGGCAGCAAAGCCGCCGACGAGCGTCGCAGCGGGAGCAAGAGGATAACAGGGGGTCTGGTCCATTCTGGTCGGGTGATGGTAGGGTGGCCGATGGGGGCTTGGCCTGGCTGGGTTGGGCCTCACCGACTGCACAACCACCAGCCCAATGGCCGGTGGCCATGGCCGCGTCGAAGGCAAACTGACAGGAGGGGGTCGGCTTGTATCCACAGAACGAAAGAGGAATGAGGGGGTTCGCTGACCTGATCGGGGTCCACGGGTCTAACCATGGGCTCCTCCCCTCCAAGCTTCGGCCGGTCGGCCTTCTCCGGTGCCGGCGCGGCTCTCCTCCGGCCGCGCGTGCAACACACCACAAAGAGGGGGAGGGAGGGGCAGATCTGGATGGGGAAGAGGGGGAGGTTGGAGGGGCTTAAGGGGGTCGGGTCCAGGTTTTAAAAAGGGGAAAGGGGGCGGCGGTCGGCGGGATTCAGGGCGGCGGCCGGCTGCTCGGCGGGAATCCGGGCCGGATTCCACGCCTTGGGATGAGAGGGCGGCTAGAGGTCGGCGGGATTCGCGGGCATTGGGCGGCGACCTTGGGGTCGGATCGGATCGGGTTGGGTGGGGTGATGGAGAGAGAGATCCGAGAGAGGGGAGGTGAGATCGGGTGAAGGGGAGGAGAGAGAGAGAGAGAGGTTGATCGGTTGGGAGAGAGGGAGAGAAAGAGAGAGAGAGAGACCTGGGTTTGGGGGTCGGGTCGGGCTTGGGTTTGGGGTTAGGAGATGGGTTTGGGGTTTTGAGAGAGAAAGAGAGAGAGAGTGGGGGGGGTAGTGGGTTTAGGATCGGGTTGGGTTTAGGGGTTTAAGAGAGAGATTCGTGAGTCCGACAACACATGCTTAAAAATATTAATAATTAAATAATAATCTTTATGCTAATTGCTTGGGCACCGTAAGTAGGAATTTCCTTAAGTTTTGAAAATTAATAATTAAATAATAATTATCGGGTCCCACCCTCCTAAGTGGAGTGTGGAGACCCGGGCATACGGGAATACGGGTGAGAGTAATTTAGGCTTATCGTAATGCATGGGTTGTGAGCGCGGTACGAATTCCGGGGTAAAATATCAAAGCTATTTTATTATTATAATAATCTATCATGTGGAAAGATTGAACCCCGTGCGCGCAAGGGACGTGAACCACCCTGCACGCACAGCCGAAGACCAGTAGGCTAGGGGGTCACAGGCAAGGGTTGTGGTAAAGCCAATAGGAGTAGCCCTCTAGTAGGGATTGGCCTAGCAACTCTGTCCCAGGATAGTTGAAGCCCTCAAAGTAACGCAAGTGGGGTGGTAGAGCTCCACCGTGAAAGAGGAGAAATATCTTATAACCATCTGGATGAATTGTGCATAGTGTTAGTGAATGCACGGCGAGAGAGTTGGCCCTCTACATCGAAATAAAAGGCCCTATAGTAATGCCCGATCGGGGGCAAAATGAACAAAATATCCGGGGTTCACTTTAGGATATATGATTTATATTGTAATGTATAATTAAGCACTGTAGAATATCTAACGGAATGTATGATAGATAACCTAGTGACAGTAGGAATTGCATGTGAACATAGACTGCTGATAGGCTTAGGTTAACCTGCTGTAAACTTTGAACTGCTTAGGTAATTTAATCCAATTAAATATGTCGTCTTATATTATTAAAGACTATTAGAATGTCACTAGCCATTAATTTGGCTAATCTCCCAATTTCCCATTGGGGGCTACTCTTTCCCACGAATAGACTCTCCTGCAGGTTCGGAGGTTCGAGAGTAGCAGTGGAAGGCCGGAGGCAGTTTTAGGGTTACGGTCGTATTTTATTTTGGTATGTAGTTTCGTGGCAATGTAATAGGCGTATTTTGTATAAGAATCATTTAGTTTAAGATTAGTATTTTTGCTATTTGTTAGTGGCAATGATACAGCTGGATTCTTTTGGATAGGCCTCTCCTCAAGGCCACAAGCCTAGGATAGCTCACCATGAAAATATAAATATCTAAATGGCCTAATTGACTAGCCATGTAGATAGGACCTCTAGACTAGTGCACTAAGTGTCAGGGAGTGGGTGAGACTCCCAGCTCGTCATCAGTGGCTCAAGTCCCGTGCTCCCTTAGAAGGATTCCTGTCAGCAGGTGGTGGCGCCGACAGGCCACACATGCTGAGAGGATAACCCGGTTGAAGGTCGAGCGTGATCATCTCTCTGTCGAAAAAATTTATCTCTCAGCTTTCTTTTAAAATAAAAATATTTTCATAAAAATTAAGTTTTAAAATATTCTTTTATTTCTCCCTTCTCCTTCTTCAATTATGAGAGAGTCACAGCCCTGTGAGAAACCCTAATTGGTATAGATAGGCGACCAGACCCTAAACCATTTTGTTTTCCTCATTTCACACCCCAGGGATCGGTTCCAAATTTCTGGGGCGTGACACACTATCATTCGTTCACTACTTCTATCGTCTACCTCTACCCTAGTGCTGTGAGCCTACTCTGATACAGACTGAGCGGGAGATATTGCTACTCGTTGCTCTACCACCGACTACTATGTGTTCCTTGGTGACTCCCTCATTTCTTGGCGCAGTAAGAAACATAAGTTCATTGCTCGCTCCAGCACCAAAGCTGAATAATGGGCAATGGCTTCCACCACCTTAAAGATTGTCAAGCTTTGGCGCCTTCTTCTCGACCTGGAGTTATGATATCCAGGTCCACACCTCTCTTCTGTGACCACCGGAGTGCTATCTAGATTGCTAGCAACCCGGTCTTCCATAATTGGATCAAACATATCGAGGTTGACTGTCATTATCTTTGCCAGGAGTTTCTCGCCCACACCATCTCCTTACCATTTATTCCCTCGACTGAGCAGACTGCTGATTTTCTCATAAAGTGCTTTATGATTGCTCGATTTTATCATTTTATCAGCAAACTCTTGGTACATAATCCACTATGAGTTTAAAGGGGAGTGTTAATGTATATATCGAGTCAGGTTCTATATACGGTTCGGGTTTCTTGTGTGTGTGTGTGTGTGTGTGTATATATATATATATATATATATATATATATATATATATATATATATATACACACACACACACACACACACACACACACACACACACACGCGCACACACACACACACACACACACATATATATATATATATATATATATATATATATATATATATATATATATATATATATAGGGGAGGGATACTCTTACTAATGGGTGATTAATAATGGCAGTTACTAATGACGTCGACCGTCCGATCAAAAAAAATAGGCGACTGAGATTAGTCTCAATCCCGCACTTACAGTCCGCGCGAACCGATACCCCGATCTGCCTCTCTCCTCCGCGCCAAATGAGGACCCCGATCTTCCTCTCTCTCCTCCGCGTGAACGAGACCCGATCGAAGCTCCCCGAGGATCCCGATCTCCCTCTCTCTCCTCCGCGTGAACGAGACCCGATCGGAGCTCCTCGAGCTCCCTCTCTCTCCTCCGCGTGAACGAGACCCCGATCGGAGCTCCCCGATCTCCCTGCCCTGACCTCGGTGCGAGCAGATCAGCTGCTCCGATCGTCCTCCCCCCACCCCGATTGGTGCCCCGATGACGCCCTCTTACCCGATCGAAACCCTAATCTCCCCCGGCCTCCCTCTACCCCAATCGGAGACCTAATCGTGGCCTGCCTCCCTCTTCACTGGTTCCGATCGCGTGCGAGCTGTCCTCCAAGCCGGCCGATCGGAGAGGAAGAAGAGCAGCAGATCGGAGACCGTGCGAGCAGCTGCCTCCCTCTTCACTGGTTCCGATCGGGTGCGAGCTGTCCTCCGAACCGGCCGATCGAAGAGGAAGAAGAGCAGCAGATCGGAGACCGTGCGAGCAGCTGCCTCCCTCTTCACTAGTCCGATCGGGTGTGAGCTGTCCTCCGAGCCGGCCGATCGAAGAGGAAGAAGAGCAGCAGATCGGAGACGGTGCGAGCAGCTGCCTCCCTCTTCACTGGTTCCGATCGCGTTCGAGCTGTCCTCCGAGCCGGCCGATCGGAGAGGAAGAAGAGCAGCAGATCGGAGACGGTGCGAGCAGCTGCCTCTGCCTCTTCCTCCGGGTATTTTTCTTCGTGAAGAAAGAAAGAAGCCATCATTCAATATTCAAAAAAATGAAAAATGGATTGAATGTTGAAATCATAGAATTGACAGAAAAATGCAAACCAAATGAATTTTCCACCTCATTGCTGGAAATTAGCCTCTTGTGAGTTTTTCTTCTTTATATCGAGCAAAAATGAATGACATTATGCCTTTGAAAATCAAAGATCTCCCACACCAGCTATTTCTAATTCTAACCAACCTATCCCTTCTCTCATTTTACAAGAACTATGATAGGAACCAACAACCCCCATAAAAAATTTTCTGAGAAATTTTTTCCAACAGATAGGTACTCCTGTCATTTACTCACAGAGAGATGTATGTAAGTAGTTGATGAATGTTTTACAAAGAGGCAATGATGATAGGTCCACTCTTCGCTGCCCTTAGTATTACTAAGTAACCACCCATGACTGGAACCGAGGCTGCCTCTCACTTTGTCAGCGCTGCTCCGTGAATAAGGTTGGAGCAGCAGCATCATTGAACCGAATAGGGTTCTGATTTTGGGCTTTTTACAACCATCTCCAGCGAGGAATTGCTGATGGGTGCTGAGGAGCACTCGTCTCCCGCTGTCTGTATGATATCTGCGGCATCTGGCGAACAGCTGAAGCTTTCATCCGTGCTTTCCTTTACGTCGTCATGTTCATCCCCCGCTAACCTAGCCTCAATTTCTAGCTCATTGCATTCAATCTAAGAGGTAGAAAAAACCCTTCTATTATCTTATAAAAAATATCCTAAAGGATAGGAACTTGTTGTTAGCTCTTAACCATGCAAAGATGTATTTATACCATGGTGATTATTTTTGTGGTTTTTCTTTAGACAATGTATAGAAATCTCATCTGATTATTAGGCCTGATTTTATTTTTCTATATTACGTTGTTTCATGACAGTGGTGCCATAAGCTAAATCTGAAATCTTCAACAAGTGTGATTTTGATAGAAATGACAGAAGAAGGAAGGTATTCATTTTGTCGTCACTTTTCTTGAAAATTTTTTCACTAAATTATTTTGTCATATTACAGTTTTTTTATCAAATGCTATCACTTTGATCTCGTGTCTTTTATCATTTCCTTAGAAGCAATTCTCATGATGATATAGCGGCTACCATTGATCCGACAACAGAGTGCTATAGTGATGAAACTTCATATGAGGCTATAGAAAATCAAGATATAACTCAAAGTTCGAAGGACTGCAGGGATATAAACAAACCGTTCATAGGAATGTTGTTCAATTCTTTGAAAAAAGCAAAAGAATATTATATACAATTTGGTCGTGAAAAAGGGTATACGATTCGTACTCGGTCATCAAATAAAGGACGGCGTGGGGATGGTATCACTTTTGCCAAGTTTGTTTGCTCATGTGAGGGAATCCATCGAAAGAAGTCAAAAGAAGAAGGCGTGGACCATAATGGAAAATGTATTATCAGAAGAAGTCATTCGACAGTTAGGGGGGTTGCACTGCTTATATGCGTGTTGCGAATATTAAAGAGACAAATCAGTGAGAAATTACAGGCTTTAGTGATGACCATAATCATGCATTGGTCACTCCTAGCAAGATGATTCATATGAGGTCAAACAGATGTATGCCCGATGCAGCAAAAGATTTGACCGAATATTTTAACAGAGAGAATTTGCAAGTAGGAAAGCTACCATCTATTTTTGGTGGCGGTTATTCAGCCGTAGGTTTTGACGACAGGGATTGTTGGAATCACTTGAAATCGGTCAGACATAAAGACTTGGAATCTGGAGACGCAAATGCAGTTGTTACATTTTTTAGCAAGAAACAGGTCGAGAATCCACACTTTTTCTATGCTATTCAATGTGATGAAAATGCTCGAGCCACAAATTTTTTCTGGGTGGATGGAAGATCAAGAATAGCGCACGAGCAATTTGGAGATGTGGTTGCTTTTGATACCACTTATCGGACAAACAAGTACAGTATGTCGTTTGCTCCCTTCACAGGAGTAAATCATCACTCACAATCAATATTATTCGGTTGTGCACTATTGCAAGATGAATCCGAGGTGACTTTTGTTTGGCTTTTTCAGAAATGATTAGAGGCCATGGGAGGAAGACATCCGTTGTCTATAATAACAGACCAAGACTTAGCTATTGGTAGTGCTATAGCAAAGGTCTTTTCTGAATCACGTCATCGTTATTGCCTATGGCATATCCAAAATAAATTTCCAGAGAAACTTGCTCATGTGTATTTCAAGAAGTCAAAGTTCAAGCAAACAATGAAAAAATGTATTCATCATACATACACAAGTGAGGAGTTTGAAAACCAATGGCATTCTATGATATTGGAATTTGATTTAGCTGAAAATGAATGGCTCAAGAGTCTATACGAAATTCGGCATATGTGGGTACCGACGTACAGTCGAAGCACCTTTTTTGTTGGAATGAATACAACTGGCAGAAGTGAGAGCATTAACTCCTTTTTTGATGGATTTGTTTCGTCTCAAACTAATCTGAAAGATTTTGTTACACAGTATGAACAAGCTTTGGATAAAATTTATACAAGAGAGAGGAAAGAAGACTATATCTCTATATATAAGAAGCGGATTTTAAATACAATTAGTCCGATATTGAACCATGCCTCGACTATCTACACAAGAAATATATTTGACAAATTCCGATATGAGTTTGATCAAGTATGTCGTTATAAAGTAGGTGAACATGCAACTGACGGTCAATGGCGCATCTTTAATGTTACGACAAAGTTTGGCCTACCTGAAGAGTTCAATGTAAAATTTAATTTACAAACAAAAGATGCAAAATGCGGATGTCAACACTTTGAGTTTATGGGAATTATTTGCCGATATATATTAAAACTCTTCGATCGTCTTGACATAGATGAGATACCCCCCCATTTTATACTCAAAAGGTGGGTAAAAGAAGCAAATAGACAGAATATGGTGAGTGAAGATGCAATACTCTTGCTAGATCATCATATGGGGTCAGAAGCTATGCGAATTAGCCACATTTGTCGTCGGTCAACCCAGTTGGCATGTATGGCCAGAAAATCAGAGGAGGCATATAAGATTGTGATGGAGATAATTGATGAGGGTTTCAAAAAGGTTTCATTGATTGAGCAAGAGTTGCTTAAAAATGAAAATAGAAATGAAACTCTGAATGAAGGAGGCGAAAGTTCAATATATATTGATACCACTCAAACATCCACATTGGGATCCACAACATAAGATAAGCTTTTAGATCCACATATATCTCAAACAAAGGGTAGAAAGAGAACTGAAACTAGCAGGTGGAAGAGTAGCGTCGAGATAGCATCAAAAAAATCAAGAAAATGTAAACAATGCGGAGGTCAAGGGCATGATAGTCGTAATTGTCCTGTCCACCCAAAAAAAAGTAGAGTGGAACCTAGTGAACCAAGTATGGCAACAAACCTTTACTTACTACTTTTTTACTTATTACTTTTTTTTATCAAATAGTTTTGGTTTATTATGTTACATTATAATATTAATCTTTCTTTCTCAGGCATGGACGATGCATTGATGAATTTAGAAAGCGACATTGATGGTGGTTGGAGTAATTAAAAGTAACTATTACTGATGTGCCTCGAATCAAAGCCGAATAGGTAACAACCGTTGGTCAAGGTTTGCTATTCATATAATTGCATCATTTTTTTTTTTTTGATGTTTGGTAACAACCGTTGGTCAAGGTTTGCTATTTAGTAAAGTGATACTCAAGATTAGAGATGGATACAAATGTGGTAGCAAATTTATTCTTGGTGATGCGTTCAAGATCATTAAAAGTAACTATTCTTGTTCCTTGTGTTGTTTTGTAACCATGCTGCCCTTGTATATGCTTGCAGTGTTTCCTCTTTGATGACAACAACCAAGGCCGTCGTGGAGCTTCCTAAAGAGGAGAGGGATGTTCCGGCGATGGGCGGCGGCGGTATGGGCGGGATGGTTTACTCAATTGTGGCAGTTATTTTGGGAGACCAACCACTAGTTGTCATGGTAAAATGGCATCATCACGAGAAAGTTTTGATTCAACTGCCTTTTAGGGACCAAAAATATTTTGGTGTTCAATTCTGAAATGAATGTGCTGAGATCGAGGTCGATTCATGTCAGGTGGGGGTGACATGCCAAATCTTAAACATTTGGTAGTGGTCATCTAGGAGAGAGTATCTGTGTGTTGAGTTATTTTGATCCCGCATTAGGTTAGAACTTATTTCACCAACTGGAGAGTGCTTTGGCAGCAAAATAGCATCACTGGAATGGAAATTGATTGAAGTTTCAATGTTATTACCATCCAATTGTCTGTCTGACTGTTCTCTCTCCATCTGTTTCTCAACTATGATTTTACTCTGTTTTCATTTCTTTTAAAGCAGGCTTGCTTCACCCAGAATTTTCATGTGATTGATCGACTTTTTCACTTTTATGTTCAAACAATGGAAACAGAAAAGATCTCATCCCATGGGGCATCCTGGCCTGTACTGTTAGGTGGTGGGACTCATGCATCAGAGCAATCCCATGATGTTGCGACCGACGAATTCATCAGTCCCGCCACCTTATGGGGGTTCTGAATGCCCTGTTAGATCACTACTCTTTTTTTTCTCTTGGTAATTCGAAAGGGGGGGGTGGTCAACTGACCTCCGGGAGGCGCCACAGGCTGGCGCAAGCGAAAGACCGCAACAGGGCCAAACCTCCACCACCGCCAATAGGGGTTAGTACAAGATGCCACATCAGTCTGGCCTGGTCTGGGAGGACGGTGTGGGAGGCTAAATAGCATTGCTCTCTCTCTCTAGGCCCTAACGGTGAATCTCAAAGAGACCCGACCGACAGACAAATGAACACGGCCATTGGGAGTGGGTGAAACTGTTGGATGAATAGCATTGCTCAATGAGAAACAGCACATTGGGGAGATGGCGCACTCAGTACTGCTTGACAAAAAGGAATTTTTTTGCATGCCCATTATATTAGAACCGACTATCAAAAATTGCCTATGAAAAATGGTCATTCCAAGTATAATAACTTGAATTGCAAGCCGAACTAATTCCTCCAAGATAATTTTTCAAAATGGTTTAGTTGGTTTGACTATAGTAAGTTATGCAAGCTTTTAACAAGTTGAATGTTAAGTCAACATTACTTATGGGTACAAATGACAACGTTCAATTTCAACCTTGAACGAAACTTGTTTTTACAAGAACAAGCTAAACTCGAGTCTGCTTGAACAGCATGATTCAATCGAAAATACCGATGAATGTTGGTTTTCAGGGTACTGACAAAGGAGAGGGGCTAATGTCCATGTGAATTTTTGTTGGCCGAAAGATACAGCAGACTAAAAGATGAATCTTGTTGGTGATTTTGGTGAACAATCATTAATCTAGCTCATTCAGCCTATATATTCGATTGAAATGATCGAAAAGATGCGATGTATGTCCCATCATATCACCATTCGTTGTTGCTGGGTAGTATTTTTCTGAGTTTTCTCTCTCAAATAATCCTTGAGCTTGTGGCTCTCGGACCAGCCAAACTGAGATCTTCAAAATAAGATTGAAATAGTTCTTGTCCTTCAAGTTTTCAACTTCATCTTCAAGCCTTCAACTTCCAATTTCCTAGTTGGGGGAAACTAGTAACAATATTAGAGCTAGAGGACCCCAATCGGCAATCAGTCAATCAACTTCAACTTTCAAGCCTTCAAATTGTAATTGCAGCTTTTATTTTTAAACTTTGAGTAGCCCAAGATTAGTATTTTTTTTTTTTTTGCAATTTGCTTAGTCTAAATTGTTTTCAACAAAAACAATGAAATGTGGAGAAGAAAATTTGCTTTATCAGAAGAATAGAGTTTCCTCTATTGTTACGCATCATTCTCATTTTGACCGAAAACGTCTGTAAAATTTCAAAATCTGTCGACGTTTTTCCAAAATTCCTACCCAAAATTTCCTTATAAATCAAAAAATTCCACAAATCTATTAATAGACTTTTGGTAAATTTCCTTTTTTCTGAAACGACTTAAATCAACATCAAACACGGCATCTAAAACCTTATTGGTCTACTCTTGATACTAATTCTATTTTCACTGTGTGGCAGATTTCATCTTGAATTATTATAGTAGTTTATCAGATCGACAATAGTCGCATGTAGACATACATATATGTAACTATCTTTCTACAATGCACATTGAGAATCCAATGATACTCATTACTCACAGTCACAGCATGATGAGCTACAACTTCCCATCGACAGAACTCAACCGCATCTCGACCAGCCGATCCCTGAATTCATCATCGCTGACCTTGAGCATCTCAGACAGAGGCAATGAGAACCCATTCTCCACCAGCATCTGGTGCCGGGGCTTGATCTTCCCATCCAGGCTGAACGAGAAGTACTGGGGGAACTCCTTTAGCTCCGAGAGGTCCCTCCCCATCTCCCCCACCAAAAACTCCACCTTGGGTCGGTAGTTGTTGTCGATGCTGAATGTCAGCAGGCACGGGCACCTGTGGACCATTGTCGATGCTGATTGTCAGCAGATCCAATCAATTCATGAAACCAAAGGAAGGAGGAGGTTTGGGGGTACAAAAGAAAGGGGAGGGGATCTACCTGCGATGGGGTCTTCTTCCTCTCTGGTCGGGTTTCGTCCCAAATCAATTCATGAAACCAAAGGAAGGAGGAGGTTTGGGGGTAGAAAAGAAAGGGGAGGGGATCTACCTGCGATGGGGTCTTCTTCCTCTCTGGTCGGGTTTCGTCCCAACCGTCTCCGATCTGCAGCTGCTCTGATTAGGGTAGAGGGATGTCGGGGTAGAGTAGGGCTCCAATCGGCCATCGCGGAGGAGAGAGAGGCAGCTGCTCCGATTAGGGTAGAGGGATGCCGGGGGAGAGTAGGGCTTCGATCGGCTGCTCGCGTCGGAGGAGAGAGAGAGAGAGGCAGCTCGCGTCGGAGGAGAGAGAGGCAGCTCGCGCAGAGGAGAGAGAGGCAGACGGGGTATCGATCGCGCGGAGGAGAGAGAGGCAGACGGGGTATCGATCGCGCGGACGATCGGAGCAGCTGATCTGCTCGCGCCGAGGTCAGGGCAGGGAGATCGGGGAGCTCCGATCGGGGTCTCGTTCACGCGGAGGAGAGAGAGGGAGCTCGGGGAGCTCCGATCGGGTCTCGTTCACGCAAAGGAGAGAGAGGGAGATCGGGGTCCTCATTCGGCGCGAAGGAGAGAGGCAGATCGGGGTATCGGTTCGCGCGGACTGTAAGTGCGGGATTGAGACTAATCTCAGTCGCCTATTTTTTTTGATCGAACGGTCGACATCATTAGTAACTGTCATTAGTAATCGCCCATTAGTAAGAGTATCCCTCCCCATATATATATATATATATATATATATATATATATATATATATATATATATATATATATATATATATATATATATATATATATATATATATATATATATATATATATATATATATATATATATATATATATATATATATATATATATATATATATATATATATATATATATATATATATATATATATATATATATATATATATATATATATATATATATATATATATATATATATATATATAGTAGTGATACATTGCGGCCGGGGTTAGGCTGCGGCTTCCGTGCGGCCGGCCGGGGATTGTACAAGCCGTCCGATCAACCGATCGAACGATCGGGATTCACCCCCCCACCGACCGCAGCTGTTACTGTGGCGGGCATAGTAACAACGATTTTGGTGAGGGGTTGAACCCCGGTCGTCCGATCGTCGTGAATCGAACGGCCCAAATCCCTTCCGCCCTGGTTTTGGTGGTCCGGGTGAATCCCGACCGTCCAATCGGCTTGAATCGAACGGCCCAAATTCTTTCCGCCCGGTTAAAAAGTGTAGCCATTCGATCGAACGGATGAGAGCCCGTGGGAAACAATCATATAGGACAAAAAGTAATGATAGTAATCATTACTTTTTGTCCTATTTGATTGTTTCCCATGGGATCTCATCCGTTTGATCATTCGATCGAACGGCTACACTTTTTAACCGGGCAAAAAGAATTTTGGCCATTTGATTCACGACGATTGGACAGCCGGGGTTCAACCCCCCCACCGAAATCGCTATTACTGTGCCCGCCACAGTAACAACTACGATCGGTAGGGGGGTGAATCCCGATCATTCGATCGGTTGATCGGACGGCCCGTACAATCCCCGGTCGGCCGCACGGAAGCCGCAGCCTAACCCCGGCCGCAATGTATCACTACTTATATATATATATATATATATATATATATATATATATATATATATATATATATATATATATATATATATATTTATATATATATATATATATATATATATATATATAGGGGACGGGGAGCCTGGACCTCAGGTGCAGCGTGAACGCTGCACCCATGCTGCACGCACGCCACGTGTCCACAGAATCGGCGCGAGATCCGGTCGTCTAGATTTAAAAAATGCTGAACGCACCATAGCCATCCGATTGCCTGGATCAAACAGGAGATCGAGCCGTCCGAAATTAATAAACGCAGGATCCACCTCAGCCGTCCGATTACCTGGATCGAATAGTGCAGCATTCCCCTGGACCGGATTTCGCTATTACTGTGGCGGCCATAGTAACAGTGATATCATAATCCAGAGGAATCCCATCTGTTGGATCAGTTCGATCGGGCAGCTGAAAACAATTTCGCGGTTACTGTAGCCGCTACAGTAACCGCAAGAATGCTTTCAGCCATCCGATCACCAGGATCCAATGGATTGGATTCATTTGGGATTCAATTCGCCGGCCTGGTGGAATTCCTCCCGTTTGATCTAGGCAATCGGATGGCTGAGGTGGATCCCGTGTTTATTAATTCTGGACGGCCCGATCTCCCGTTCGATCAAGGCAATCGGACGGTTGAGATTCGTCCCGCGTTTTTTAAATCCGGACGGCCAGATCTCGTACCGATTCTGTCGACACATGGCGCGCACACAGGCATGGGTGCAACGTTCACGCTGCACCTGAGGTCCAGGCTCCCCGTCCCCATATATATATATATATATATATATATATATATATATATATATATATATATATATATATATATATATATATATATATATATATATATATATATATATATATATATATATATATATATATATATATATATATATATATATATATATATATATATATATATATATATATATATATATATATATATATATATATATATATATATATATATATATATATATATATATATATATATATATATATATATATATATATATATATATATATATATATATATATATATATATATATAGGGAAATGAGTTCCTATGACATGTCATAGGGAGTACCCTATGACATACGGTGAGTTAGTAACCCTAGAATATTTAGAATGTTCTGAATTTTTATGAGGATGATCACCCTATCTTAGATAGGAACCCCGTTAAAAATCGGCTCATTCTAAAACTTCTAGATTGATCAAATATGATTTTCAATTTAACGGTTAAAATGGATGGCCGATAAAGCTTCTAGCATTTGATGCCCCAAAAAGTTTTAGAACGCTTTGATTTTTTGTGGACATTCTATCTAAGGTAAGGTGATCACCCTCAAAAAAATTCAGCACATTCTAAACATTCTAGCATTACTAATTCACCATATGTCATAGCGTACTCCCTATGACATGTCATAGGAACCCAGCCCTCATATATATATATATATATATATATATATATATATATATATATATATATATATATATATATATATATATATATATATATATATATGGGGATGCTATAATGCGGCATGCGGTACGTGCGGCACTGCACCGCAGTCGTCTGATGCACGCGTTGCGTGCATGCGATGCACGCAACAGTGCATCAGACGACTACTATGTGGTGCCGCACTTACCGCATGCCGCATTATAGCATGCCCCTATATATATATATATATATATATATATATATATATATATATATATATATTGGGCTTATTCCCTCAATGAAGAGATATTCCATTCTATTTAAACCCTAGCCGTCATCTCCTAACACACCATAAAGACCATGGACCAACACTTATCAAATACATGAGCGTGAAGTTTTTCCTTTGCTAAAAATTAAGCCTTGTGTTTGCCCATAGGTGCACCATATTATTCGTACTCCACATGTAAGACATACCCGGGGATTCGATCAAGTGACCCCCTCAACGGGAAACATTAATAAGTTAACCGTCATTCTATTTTTCTTCATGGATATCCCCAAATTTAGCAATATGTACTTTTGACATGAAGACAATATTTGTCATTAGAATATTATGCTACTTTGAAGCCTTTAGTTTAACACAAAATATTATCAATATGTCATATTTTCTTACAATTGTAACACTAATAGGGTTCACAACCTCCACATATGTTCCTCCGACTTTCATGAGACTTCCATTTCCCTCAAGATCCTAATCCACCGCCTCCTCCTTCAATATGTTCATTTCTAAATATTTAATTCAGCATCTTAACTTGATAACTTTCTTCAAATCTATTTTTGAAAAAGACTCATTCAACTAAACCTTTTGTAGACCTTTTCATTTTTGTTATGTATCTTTGTATGTGTGCCTTAAAGGAATGCATAAAATTTCTATTCTCTATTTTAGTTTCAATAAAATTAGATCCATGTTAGACTCCATAAAAAAAAATTTACAATGGTTTGATCATTTAAAGTTTGGCCATTAATGTATCTTATTTAATTCACAATGCAAATAATACTTGTAAATTTTTTTGAAATATTCAAATCTTTTCAACAATAAGATTCAAATTCTCAAAGAAAATCTTTAGTTTCAAGAGTAACTGCTAGTGAAATCTTTCATATTTGTTTTCTCTCTGGGTTATATGTTTCTTCTATTAGAATTAGCATTGGATAATCATATAAGATACTTCAATACCAACATGAATGTTTCTGTTGGGGAATCGACTTGCGACACCAATCCCCATGCCGCAGAAACCTTCAAGTCCTCAGGATGGTGTTCAAAGATTCGAGAATTGGATCCCTATAGAGATCGCATGCCATAGAGAATTCGGTATACCAATATAATAGAATTGAACAACATTACAGATTTACCAGGCAATCAAGTACTTGGATTATCACTAACAAGAGAAATACACCATGAGGTGGTCACCATTTGTCGGACCCCACCCTACAAACCTTCTTGTTGCTCCTCTCACAGAACCACACACCCACGAAGTAGAAAACAACCCTACTTGAGAAATCCAAAGATAAACTGGAGGATCCACTAAGAGATTAAAGCGTTTGATATAGAAGCTGAGGTAGATGCACCTAATAACCCGAATGGAGACCTGGATAAACTTGAAGGAGAATCCAAAGATGACCCTCCACTCTCTCGTCTCTTCTTCCCCTCTTCTTTCTTCCTCCTTATTCTCTTTTTTTCTTTCTCTCATTCTTCCTTCCTCTCTCTTTTCTCCTTGTGGCACCTAGACTGGGCTTCCCGTTCTCTCCCTGTCCTCCGATGATCATCTCCCTCAACCATCTACCCTAGAAGAACCACTCCGTCGTGGTCTCCGGTCGCCATGCTCCACGAACATCCAAGAGTCATAGGGGGAGACTTTTGCTGGCACCCCATCGGATCATCCTTCTCACTATGAGAGCCCCTCTTCTCTATAGACGATGTAGCCTCTTCTCC
Source organism: Chamaelirium japonicum (assembly GCA_947650365.1). Classification (NCBI taxonomy): domain Eukaryota; kingdom Viridiplantae; phylum Streptophyta; class Magnoliopsida; order Liliales; family Melanthiaceae; genus Chamaelirium; species Chamaelirium japonicum. Next base: position 6,459,207 of record OX393551.1, on the reverse strand, counting down.
TTTACAATGACTTAACAACCCTTGCTTAGGAACCCTAGAGCCCTTCCATGCTTCCCCTTTATTAGAGAGCAAACGCACGCTAGTAAGAGATCAAAACTAATTAGAAAACCCAGCCCGCCTGCGACCTGCCCGTGAGCCCCAGGCCTAATTCGCCTTGGCGAAATCCCAAGTTGACCAGGAAAATTATTTTTTGTTATTTTGTCCACGCCGTGACTGCCAGTTTTGCTTGGGCGAGCTAGTTTTCACCCGGGCGAATTTCCTATGCGCTCTACCCTTTGCTGCTTTGGTCTCCATCTGGTACTTGAAAATTTTCACGGGGCTTTCTTCTCTGCCTTGGACTCAATCCCTAGTCTGTCTTGGACTCGATCTCATCCTCACGGAGTGCCTTAATCATGGTTCGACTTTCACAAGATAAATCCCTATAGTTTCTTCATGCATATTCTTTATGCACAAATATATGTTTTATCATTGATCATAAAATTTCTGAAGTACTATGTCGTGCCATAAGAACCATTAGAGGCAATGCAACAAACCTATGTGCGTCTCTTCAAAAAAATTTACTTGCGGCTCCTAGATTCTTTATCTTAAATCTAATCATACTATGTCGATCAATTCGCCCTCCTCCTTTAACCAAGGCCGGACTGTGCTAATATGCTCTCCTCCTCTCATGTTCCCTCTCAATCGGGCCGTACTGATCCGCCATCCTCGTCGTCCAGCTTCACCTCGGTGACCTAGGGGTGGAGCTAGGAATTTCTTGTATTGGGGGGATTGTGAAATAAGGTTAATTATGATTGGTTAATCATATCAATATTTTTTAATACTTTTTAATGGATGGACCGGCACACGATTAGACAGTAAGCAAGCACAGCAAAGCAATTAGGTAGCAAAATGCTAAGTTCTGTGGGTGCAAAATCTAGCTAACGCTTGACAGTAGGACGCGCCAGCCCTGCTTGGGGCCCATGAAGACAACGATGGAATTCGCTCTGCCTAGGGTCCACGAAGATGATAGTGGGACCCGCCAGCCGTGCCTGGGGCCCACAAAAATGGTATGTGGTCTGATAAATCTCCCTCGGATATTTACCAAAGCTCCGAAAATTCCTACAGCTTTATAAATAGTAGACCCTGTAAATAATCCAGAACGGAATTCATTCTTTCCATTTCTACTTTCTATTTCCCAGAGCTTCTTGAGCCTTCTGGAAATCGGACTCTAGTCAAGCCTATTATATCCCCTGTCTACTTGTATTAGTACTCCTCGGTCTGTCGAGAATAGCTCTACTTTTTCAGAGTTAGTGAATTCAAAGGTTGTGTCTCACCGCACGGAGACATAGGCTTCGATCAAACTTCCTCATCACATCCTGTGTCAACTCTCTCTTTTTCTTTATCTGTATCTCTATTCAACAGTGTCTATTTGACAGCTCAGCAGACGAGAGCTCAGCACTCTACAGTGCATCGTACTCGAAGTCATCAATCAATTGACTATTAGCGGGAAACCGTATGAGGGCCATAATTTTTCCCCACGGTTTGGCGTCATCTGCGAGATTTGCTCAATCGAGCTGCAACCTCTGAGCTTCCTAACTCATATCGGCTATGCAGCAACTAATGACTAGTTCAAGCAACTCGTCAGTCTCCATTGCTATACCTGAATGGCGAGGACACGACCCGTGGATCAGCCGAAGGGGAGTTACTACACTAGGATGTTCAACATCCTATAACTCATTCAATGAGTCATAGGTATGTAACAAGTCAACATCCTGAGCAACAACCTACTGTGGACTCGAGGAGTCAATGATCGACTAACCGTACTACTCAGGATCAACCTCGATAATCTTTTTAACATATCAATGCTACCCCTCAAAGTCTGGGGTAAGAGCACATCTCTTCCGTCGTAGACCCTTCTACGACATACCAGATTTCGGCGAAGGACTTCCAACTCCTTATCCTCATGAAGCAAAATGTTGCTCTCATGGTAGAAAGAGACTCCATTCGGTGGATCGCTATCAAAGCGGAGGTGAACCTCCCGACGTCAGCCTTCGAAATCAACGATGGAACAAACGTCCGCTGGTCATGAGACCTTCTTCTGCTCCTTCTAGACAATCCGTCATCGATACCTCTTTCGAGAGGACCATCGCTCGTCCCTCCTAAACAAATGGTCTGGGAGCATATCGACGAGTCAGTTCGATATTCAGAGCCTCTCGATTCTTACTCATCCTCTGATCCCTACATCATGAGGGATGTTCGGGATAGAGTGTGACACTCTGGAGTTCAACAGCATTATCGTGCTGACCGAATCCTTACTAGGTGCCACTCAATTCGGAGGACTACGGTTCCATCGCTTCCTCCACTTCCACCGAGATACCTCTCTAACTAATAAGGTGATCATCAGAATGACCATGCCTCTAAAGGATCGCTCCACTAATGGATTCTCCATGCTTCTTTCTTTCTCTCGAAGCTGGAGAACCCCCACTCTCCCCAAGTTTAAGTACCTAACAGGAGACCCGATGATGCACGTGTTGGCCTACAAGCAAGTGTTAACGTTGCACAACCATGACAACCATATATTATGCCGCACCTTTGCTGACAGCTTGGACAACATACCGCTGGATTGGTACCACAATCTCTCGATAGGCTCCGCGAGCTAGTTCGAGTTTCTAGTAGACCTCTTCATTTAATATTATCGGTGAACCTTAAGCCAAAGAAGAAGCTAGACTCCCTCTACCAACTCCCGATGGGTACGGATGAAACACTCCGAGAGTTCACTCGGAGGTTTCGGAATGAGCATGCGGTGCTCTTCGGATGTCATCTCAACGACGAAGTTGTCATGCTGGTGTTCTAGAAACACTTTACGTTACAATCTCCACATCTACAATGACTTCATTCGCAACCACCCGGTCTCTCTCAGGGTGATATTTAATCGCAACCAGAAGGAAATTGAGGTGGAAGACAATCAGATCGCTCGCAAAGGGTGTGACCTCAAGAAGTGCCCTTCTGACAAGGAGCCAGTAAGACCGACAGCCCAATCTCACAACTCTCAAGCCAAGGAAGGTGGGTCCTCCAAGCAGTTGAAGGGGGCAGACTGTAGACCCACGAAGCCTTGGAAGACCATGTTCACCAATTGGAATTTGCCAATTGACATCATCCTCGAGCAGATCCAGTATAAAAGATTATCTCAGGAGGCCCGACCCTCTTGAGCCTAACACTAAGCAAACGGAAGACAAGTCAGTCTACTACGACTTCCTCTATAGCCATGGTATCCCTACAGCTCAGTTCTTTTGCCTCAAGTACAACCTGGAGAACCTTTTGCAGGAAGGCTATCTCCAGGAGCACAAAGTAGAAAACGAAGCTAACAATTCACTTCCTCCTCCTCCCCCAGAGCTAAAGGATAAGGAGACATATTGATTCTGTTCGGTCATGCGTCAACCGACCCATCATCATTCAAGAGGAGATCTACGGTATTCACGGTAATCTCCACCACCAAACTCTTACTCAGAAGGAAGTCGAGCAGCAAGTACGGCACATTCATAACGTTCGTACGCCATCGAGCGCTCTAACACTTCTCGAGGAGACTCAAAGGCAGAAAGCAAACAACAAAAGTTCGAACTCTGAATTTCTCAAACAATGAGAAATGAGCTTTCTCTATGAAATCTTATATGAACTTCAAAATTTTTGGTGCCTCGAGAAACGTAAAGGAAAAAAATGAAGAGTCGGGAGATGAAAAGACTGGGACAGATTCAATGAACAGAGCGTGACTATTCGGCTTCCAGCAAGCCGCTTTGCCTTCCAACAAGCCACGTTAGCAACTTGACTTCCAAAGACCGATAGTCAACTGACTTCCAGAAGCCGACACCTAATTGGCCTTGAATCTCGAGTGATCGACCAAAAAGAGGGTCTCTGAGGCCAATCACTTATGTTGCGAGGCCGATACAAGGCTGACATGCTATCGGCCTCCAGAAGCCAACACCCTATCGGCCTCCAGAGGCTGATATCTATCGTCCCTAATTCTCGAATGATCGGCCAAGATTTGGGTCTCTGAGGCTGATCACTGATTTCATGAGACCGATAGGGGGCTGACATCCTATCAGCCTCCAGAAGCAAACACCCTATCGACCTCCAAAGGCCAATAGCCTATTGGCCTCCAGAGGTCGACACCTTATCGGCCCCGATTGTTGAGTAATCGGTCAAAAAGAGGGTCTCTAATACCGATTATCAACTTCGTGAGGCCGATAGAGTGCTGACCTTCTATTGGCCTCCAGAGACCGACACCTTATCGACCTCTAAAAGCTGATAGCCTATCGGCCTCTAGAGGCCGAAACCTTATCGGCCCCAAGTCTCGAGTGATCAACCAAAATTTGGGCCTCGAAGGTCGATCTCCAATTCTATGAGGCTAATAGGGTATCGGTCTCCCTAGGCCGATATGTGCCCTATCGGCCTCCAGAGGCCGACACCCTATCGGCCTCCAAAGACCGATAGCCTATTGGACTTCAAAGGCCGACACCTTATCGACCTCAAGTCTCAAGTTATCGATCAAAATATGGGCCTTTGAGACCGATCTCCCATTCCATGAGATCGATAAGGTATTGACCTTCCTAAGCAGATATGTGCTCTATCGGCCTCCAGAGGCTGACACCCTAATGACCCCAATCCCTCAATGATCGACCAAAAGGTGGGCTTCCGAGGTCGATCATCAACTTCACAAGGCCGATAGGGTATCGGCCTCCCAATACCGATATGTGTCTTCGAAGGCCGATACCCATATCGGTACATTGAGGCCGATACCCCACTCCACTATGGTAGGACCCCCACTCTTGCCCGATCACTAGGCCCTTCGATAGAGGGTCGGGCGGCGCCTTCTTGTCAGCCCTTGGCAGGGGGTCGGCAAACACGATGACTAGCCCCTAACAACGGGTTGGCCTGTAGACAACATCTCTTATCGGCCCTTGATAGGGAGTCGGCAGGTAAGAGCAGTGGGTTGGCAGGTAAAATTTTATCCTGCCAACAAACGCCATATACAGTTGGGGGAGCTTAGCAACCCGTAGCGACACTCCTCAAAAAAACTTCCCAACGTGCTCACCTATCACCCACGGTTAAGACACAACCACCACCTTCTCCAGCTTAGGGTTGAGGATCAGATCCACACAAAACCAACGTCTTTCACGGTCGATTCCCGGAGATCAGCAATAGCTTGAGAGTGATCGTCTTCAGCAACAGCTTGAGAGTGATCGTCTTTAGTAGCAACATGAGAATAATCGCCTTCAGTAACAACTTGAGAGTGATCATCTTCAGCAACATCAATCAACATCAACTTGGGCATGATCATCAACTCCAAAAACTAGTAACGAACGAGCAGCATGCTGCCTCACTTCTGGTCGGCCCTTGGCAAGAGGTCTGCATATTCTTTTTCGAACGTTTCATCAAACCACCTCGACATCTACCAACCGGCTTTTGCACCATCGAGTCTTAAGCAGCTAGGTTGGCACCTATCTAGCTGATAGGGGATAATTGTGGGTGCAAAATCTGGCTAATGTCTAACAGTACGTGGGACCCGCCAGCCTCGCTTCAGGCCCATGAAGACGACGGTAAGACTCGCCAGCCCTGCCTAGGGCCCACGAAGATGATAGTGGGACCCACCAGCCTTGCATGGGGCCCACGGAGACAGAAGGGGCCTGATAAATCTCTCCCGGATATTTATCAAAGCCCTGGATATTCCTAAAACTTTAAAAATAGTACACCCTGTAAATAATCTAAACCGAAATTCATTATTTTCATTGATACTTTCTGTTTTTCAGAGCTCCTTGAGCCTTCTAGCAATCAAACTCTAGTCAAACCTACTCTACCCTCTGTCTATTTGTAATAGGACTCCTCGGCTTGTCGAGACTAGCTCTACTTTTTCAGAGTCAGTGACTTCAAATGTTGTGTCTCATCGCACGCTTAGGCTTTGGACGAACTTCGTCATCACATCCTGTGTCAACTCTCGATCTCTTCTCTCTCTCTCTCTCTCTCTATCTATATATATATATATATATATATATATATATATATATATATATATATATGCTAAAATGCGACGTGCAGTACGTGCAGCGTCGCACCGCAGCCGTCTGATGCACCGCTGCGGTGCATCAAACGGCTATGGTGCAACGCCGCACGCACCGCACGCCGCACCCTAGCATGCCTCTCTCTCTCTCTCTCTCTCTATATATATATATATATATATATATATATATATATATATATATATATATATATATATATATATATATATATATATATATATATATATATATATATATTCAATAGTGTCTGTGCGACAGCTCAGCAGACAACAGCTCAACACTCTACAGTGCACCGCACTCGAAGTCATCAATCAATCGACAGTTGGCAGAAAACCGTATGACGGCTGTAATTCCCCTCCACAAGTTCAAATCTCCTCTAGCTAAAAATATATATATCCTCAAGTCGGTCGGCCCGTGGGCCCATCTTGCATCACAGCCGCTCGATGGCTGGCGACCCAATAGTAAATCACACTCTAGCTGAGCTTGTGCACAGCTGTGACGCACACTGAGCCCATCGACCGAGTCTGATTGATTGGAGGATATTTGAACTCTAAAAAGAGTAATGCTATATATTCAACTCGTTTGCCAACTTTTGTTGCCAACTCCATGTGATGTGGAGTGCTAGTAGGTTCTTATTGTTAGGAACATTTTTTGTGGGGGCCATGAGATGAGCCCTAGGCAGATACAACTTAAAGTTGGCAACCCATAGTTGCCAAACTAGTTGGTTACCTAGCATTTTCCCTCTAAAAATGCCCTCCTGAACCCGAAGTACTCAAGTTCGGATCTCCTCCAGTCGGTCGCCTGGTCGATGGGTCTGTGTGCATTACAGCCGCATGATGGCAGATGATCCTAAGTGAATCGTACTCCAACCCAACTGCATGCAGCTATGATGCATGCGGGGCCCACCAACCGGCCGACCGACTGGAGGAGATCCGAAATCGAAGACCTCACATATCCGCAGTATGACTGTGAGCATGTCTCACGTATGTTCAAATAGCAGTGCTCTATTTTGTTTTAACCGCCAGGTGCACGTGTATTGCACTATTGGACAGTGCCTTTTTTTTTTTTTTCCCCTTCACGTGACTGCATATGATTGGTATAGTGAAACGGTGGAAGGGCAGCCACACCGGCGTCCTACTCTCTCTCTGCGTCTCTCTCTCTCTCTCTCTCGCACGCTCTGCAGACTGCAGCCCCTATACTAAGGAAGAGTACGATTTTGTTCCAACCTCTTTAAGAGGTTGGAGCATCCCCTTCTCACTAATTAGTCCATTCCAAGGATATTTTTGTTATTTTATATTATTTATTATGGTGAAATGACCAAAAGCCCTCGAGCTGGACCAATGAGTGAGGGCGGGATGCTCCAATCTCTTTAAGGAGGTTGGAACAAAATCGTTCTCCTCTAAGGAACAGAAAACTAAAAAAATCCAGAGGAGACAACTACTCCCGGGCCCCACTTAGCTCCGCCACTATGACCTCTCTCTCTCTCTTTCTCTGTGTGTGTGTGTGCACGCGCAGCCCCTATACTCCAAGGGACAAAAAAACTAAAAAAATCTAGAGAAGAGAACTACCCCCGGGCCCCACTTAGCTCCGCCACTATGACCTGTCTTCTCTGTGTTGATTTCTATCACTATTTATTGTCTCATCATAACTCCACCTATTTGACATCGAGTCTTAGCGACCATTTTCTAATTTCTGATTGGCTTGCTTTAGATTGGTTAGATTTTTCGATTGCCCTGCTTGCAAGTCAATTGATTTATCTTTACAAATTGGGTGTTGGATCAATATTATTAGATGTAGTGTGTTAGTATTCTATTAGTCCCACCTCAGTTGTGGTAATGTAAATGTGTGCATTCTCTCTCTATATAAGGAGAGGTAGTCTTATGTACTAACAATGAGATTGATGAGATAATACAAGGAGCTTTTCTCCCCAAACATATTCTCTCTCCCTCTCTCTTAGTAACATGGTATCAGAGCCAAGTTAGGGTTTCGATGGCCTCAGCCTCCTTGACGCCATTGGCGTCGAGGAGGCCGGAAATAGTCAAAAGTTTTTTTTCTCTCTCTGTCAAACTCTCTCCTCGGTCGGCTCTCCCCGGATCTACAGAACCGCCAGATCTGTAGAACCACCAGATCAGCAGCCTCGCCGATCAGACGCCTACACCCCTCGCCGTCAAGCACATGTTCGCTCTTCTGGCTACTGCGATCGGAGATCCCACTCCCCTACGATCGGAGATCTCCACACCGCGATGTGTTCCACCGGATCTCAAGCCGGCGAACCTCCTCCTCGATGAGAACGGCGGCCATCTCCGACCAAATCCCGCATGAAGGGCTCCTGCGCCCCCGTCTTGCGCGACGCCCTCGTCCGAGCCATGCTCGTCGATTCTGCGCCCACCAGCCTTGCCCTTGCGCACCGTCCGGCCGACCACCACCTGCTTGTGGGCGGCGTCAGATCCCGGCCATATCTGCCCCCTACCAGTCGGATTTGCAGCAGGCGACCAAGGGGCATGGCCGTTCGGCCAACTACCTCCCTCGCGTGCAGCCCGTGCCGGTGTGCGTTCTCTCTAGCCACGTCTGTGCCCCCTTAGTCTTCTCTCTCCGGCGCAGCAGCGATAGCAGCTCGGGGAACCGGATCCGGCCACCTGCGCAATCTGCATTGGACGGTTGTGCTCTGCCGTCGACCGGTCCTCCTCTCTCGTGTCCAACGACCCATGCCGATCGACAGCCCTGCGCCATCAAATCCTATGCCATCAGATTGATAACCCAGCAGTATGGGGGGGCCAGATCTGGCACCCCCGGCCATCCCCTTGCCGCGCCGGCCTCCTCCCTACACCCTGGTCACCGTGGAGCTCTCGCCGGATCTGTCGCTCGCCGTTGCTGGCCTCCAATCTTCTCTCTCACATCCTGATCTCTCGCACAACCCGACCAGATTTCTCTCCTGTCTCTAACTCTCGCTCTCGTCTCTCTCTCGATTTCTCTCCCATCAGTATATCTCTCTCTCTTAAACTGAATCATAGCCGTCCCATGCCCTCCCTTTCTTGGACTCCATCTCCCCCAATCTCAGCCGTTGATGCTCCCTTTCTCTCTCTATTTAGCTGATCACAGTCGTTCTTATCTAACCCCCCTCCTCTTGTGGGTTCTCTCCTTTCTTTCCTGATCCGGCCATACTATTCCCTCTTTATCTCCTCTCTCTCCTACCTTGTTTAATCTCCACCGTCCGTGGCCTTGACCTGTGATCCCTGATCGGTCTCCTCTTTGTGATTTCTATTATTCCTCGGATCAGCAGTGCCTCCGATCCCAGATCTCTCTTCGGACCATAGACCGAAGGGCCTATTCCCTTCTTGTGCTACCCGGATCCGGCCCTTCTTTGCAGCACCTGGCTGCCTATCTCCGGATTGATCTCAGCACGCTTGCAGCCCGTCGGACTCCACCCACAATGCGCCTGTCTATCTTTCGCTCTACCGGTCGATCTGCCTGCGCTCTGCCGGATTGTGCCTTACATCATGTGCTATGTCGCCCCATCTGTGCCCTAGGCTTTGCCGGCTCGCTTGCGCCCTACGATTTTTTTCCTATCTACGCTCACATTGCCCTGCGCCTTGCGCTCTCCCGATTTCGATATGATCCGGCAGCCTGTGTCCTACACTTGTGCCCTGCGTCATTGCGTTCTACCAGTTCGTCTGCGCCCGCACCTTGCGATTTACATGTCTGTCTGATCTTCTTCTCTTGCTGATCGAGATCTTCTCCCTCCTTTCGATTGAGCTTCTTTCCCTCCGGTGTCTCTTTCCTTAGCCGGTTGGCTTTATCCTCTTTCTTTTTGGTCATGTGACCCTTGGATATCCTTTCTCCGGTCATAGTTCTGCCGGCTTTCAGATCCTCTTTCTCCCTGGTCGTGCGACCCTTGGATCTCCTCTCTCCGGTCATAGTTCAGCCGGCTTTCAGATCCTCTTTCTCCCTAGTCATGTGACCCTTGGATCCTCTCTCTTTCCGGTCACATTTGTGCCGGCCTTCAGATCCTATCTTTCCGGTCACATTTGTGCCGGCCTTTGGATCCTCTCTCTTTCCGATCACTCTTATGCCGGCCTTCGAATCCTCTCTCTTTCTAGTCACGTACTCTTGTGCCGGCTTTTCGGATCCTCTCTCTTTTCTTGGTCATGTGACCCTTGGATCCTCTCTCGTTCCAATCACTTTTGTACCAGCTTTTGGATCCTCTCTCTTTCCTTGGTCATGTGATCCTTGGATCCTCTCTCTCTCCAGTCACTCTTGTGCCGGCTTTCGGATCCTCTCTCTCTCTCTCTCCGGTCACTCTTGTGCCGACTTTCAGAACCTCTCTTTCCGATCACTTTTGTGTCAGCCTTCGGATCCTCTCTCTTTTCCGGTCACTCTTGTACCGGCTTTCGGATCCTCTCTCTCTCTCTCTCTCTCTCTCTCTCTCTCTCTCTCCGATCACACTTGTGTTGGCCTTTGAATCCTTTCTCTTACCGGTCACACTTGTGCCGGCCTTTCGGATCCTCTACCTTTCCTTGGTCATGTGACCGTATTAGAGCTATGACTCTACATTCTTTCCTTCCTCTAATTTTCTTCGTTGTCTGTGATGATTGAGATCTTCTAGGAGGTGTCAAGTGCTTGCTTCGGCAGGGTGCTTGCCTCCTATGAGATATCACGCATCCACACCTTGGTTCTTAACCGATCTCTCTCCTTTCGGTCTCCTTTATTGCAGGCTTCCATCACCGTCGGCTTCCTCCACTCCAATCCTTTGTGATCATTGTCAATTCCTTTGGTTGACCTGCTTCCAAGTTGGCCAGGTTCCCCCGGTTATCCTGCTTGCAGGTCAATCGGGTTTCTAGGACGACTTGCTTGCAGGTCACCCTGTCACTATCTTTCTTTTACAGCATAAAAATGGGTTATTTTATGTAATAATTTTTTTTTTTCTCCTTTCTTTTATTAAGCAAACTGATGTCGGTTTATACCTTACATCAGTTTGACCGGGGGTATTAGATGTAGTGTGTTAGTATTCTATTAGTCCCACCTCGGTTGTGGTAATGTAAAGGTGTGCGTTCTCTCTCTATATAAGAAGAGGTAGTCTTATGTACAGACAATGAGATTGATGAGAAAATATGAGGAGTTTTTCTCCCAAACCTATTCTCTCTCCCTCTCTCTTCGTAACAGATATAGTTTTTTTTTTCCTTCTTCTGTATTTTTTGTTTAATGTTATACAAGCTGATGTTGGTTTGTACCCTAAATTAGGTTGTTGGATGTTATTGTTTCCCTTCTTTTGTATTTTTTGTTTAATGTTATGCAAACTAATATTGGTTTGAACAACAATTTTGGAAAAGGAGGGACTTGATGCAGTCTTAGCATTAGTCCATTTGTACTATATATGGAATTGTAATAGTGTGTTTTCTCTCCCTTTATAAGAAAATACAAAATATATTGCTAGTGTAACATAATAGAAGTAATCTCTCCAAACCCTAAACTCTCTTTTTCTTTTTTTTTCATAACAGCTCCTTTGAGGTGTCCGGATCTTGTATTTCTTTGTTTTGCTTCTATCATTTCACGTGTATATTGGATTTTTGGTTATAGTTTATCTCTAAAGCTTACACACGGTGGGAAAGTTTTCTAGTGTTTCTTTAGTGTGTCTTTCAAAAATAGGTTAAAAGACTGTCAAACAAATAAGCAATGCATTATTGTAGTTAAACCCAGCCACCATGGTAAGGGTGGCAATGGACTCCGAAAACTCGACCCGACCCAAAACATTGGATATGGGTACAAATTTTGTACCCAAAAAATTATTTGGATAGGGTATGGATATAGGAACTCTACCCAATTAACTTTTAGATATAGGTATAGGTACCTCAATATCCATATCTGAAACCCGATTTATTCTCTAACTTGCGTATACTAGCTAGATAATACAGTTTGACTCCAAACTCATGTCATATATCCAAATTCTAACCGAACCCATATCCCTACGCAAACTTATACTCTACTAAAATCATTGTAATCATATACCAAGAGCTTCTTAACATTGCATTGTGATACCTTGGTTTTTCTTCTCAAATAATTGAATATATGATGGATAAATATAGACAAAATTATATCCAATTCACACTACAGCAGAAGCGAGCGGAATCGGCGGCCATAGCAGCTCAGCCCCAAATGAAGTCAGATTCGGCGGCCATCTCGGCTCCGCCGCAGAGGATGATGGAAAGCCGGCGGCTACCTTCGATCCGCCTCAATTGGAGATGGATTTCGGCGGCAAACTTGCCTCCGCCGCAGATGCAGTTAGGAATTCGGCGGCCAGGTACTCTTCGCCTGAATTGTAGGATGAAATCGGCGGCCGGTTGTGCTCCCCCGCAAAAGAAAGGGGAATCGGCTGCAGTTGTGCTTCGCCGCAAATCAAGGCCGCCAGATATGGAAATTAAGGTCGCGCGAAAATTTACAATTTTGGGATAAATTGAGATTTTGCATGCGCGCGAACTGCACACGATCGTCTCCACCTCCATCGAGCAGCAACGAGGTTTGCCAAAACCCTAGCCCGTCCAAGCTACCCTTCGTCGACGATCTGTCCCGGCTGCCGATTGTTCCATTGCTCGTGACGGACCCTTCGCCTGCCGCTTGAGGTATGTATGGATTGGTGATCAACCCCATCTGCTTCTTTTTTTTTTTTTTGCTAGCTTTAAACATCTAAAATCTCTCTTCAAAAAAAAAAAAAACTTTCACAAAGACGGATCATTGTTTGAGATCCACAAAGACGGATCATTGTTTGAACAATCGGCATTGCCTGTTATTTACTGTTATTTGGAATTGAGATCCACAAAGACGGATCTTGATCCTAATAATTTACTGTTATTGTTTTTTGTTAAGTTGATGAATTTTTTTGCAGTCCTTGGTATTGCCTGCTAAAATTCTGTAAAGTGAAAATTTATTTTATAGGTGTATTTGTAGAATTACCTTTCAAATTGGTGGAGATCACACTATACATAAAATAATTACAATTTAATTCACATTGTATCCTGTTTAAGATAGGGAAGCACGCAACATAAGTGGTGGTATCGAAGGAACTTGTACTTCCATCACATTTATTCCTATTGTGTGGATGGGTGGGTTGCTGAATCATCCAAGTATTTGGTATATTTCCAATTGAACTGAAATTTTGTGAGTACTAAAGTTTTGGGATGTCATTTACCCCTATTCGGTTTATAAATTTGATTTTTTTGGTATTTGCATTGTGATTTTTTAAAAAAATTTTTTTTTGCGGATCGTACAAGGCTTGAGTCTGTAGCACTCGGGTAATTCTCAGTTTTTTGGATCAAGTTATTATTGTCTATTGATGATCCGGATGCCACAAAATCTTCATTCTATTACTATTTGGCATCAAACATTAAACCAAGCAAGATATAGTTTTTCTTTGCTTATTTTAAACAGTCAACATCATTCTCAATGTTTAGCTGTTGATTTTATCAGAACTGATGTATGTATTTTTATCAGCTCTCAAGGCAAGTGACCTTGACAAGTTTCTGACTTCAATCGGAAGAAAACCTTCATATATAGACCTAGAGGTAGATTGACGTTTACTTCATGTAGTGACAATTGCACATTCATCTCTCTTCTGGAGTCTGTAAATAATGAAGTGTGATTTTGAAGTAGGCTACTCCACTGGTAGGAAAGGACCACCCACCTGACCTTGCTGCACTTGTCCCATCTGATGTTCTCATTCTGCCAGACGAAGAGAAGGCGGTTCCTTCTCAACATCCTACTGAGAACTGTGTACCTGAGAAGAAGTCAACAAACATTGCAGGTGCTTGCTTTTCAAGATATATTGGAATTAAAAATTGTTATACCAAACATATTGTTTTCTAATTACATCGTTAATAGGAATCTAGCTATAATCATCCTTCCATGTTTTGTTGTTTTGTCTCTTTTCATTCACTAGGTATATAAGTGTGTGCGATTAAGGATATTTAGGATATAACTTATATGAACCTTTCATATATGAAAGATAAACCACTACTTTACTTCTAAAAGTTTTTTAGACCTTTTCAGATGCCAACAGTATAAAAACTGAGATTCCAGCAATTGGTCACATCTCCATTAGCGTTGATGTTCAGATCTATTGCCTATGTGATCACAAGGTTATTCTTGTTCATACCAATATCAAGTGAACGTTCAACCTGATATGACTAATTGAAGTTATAACAAAGACTTTAGTAGATGGTATACACCATACTAACCGTATCAAAACAATTTGTCCACGTAGTTTATGTGCTCGAAGAAAGATGAGAGACCTGAAATTTGTGTATGGGTTTTTTAAATATAGTAGACACCCCATACGCCCATGTACTCGTCCTTCCGTAGTTTTCTAGAAACCTTTCAACCGGGCAAAAGAAATAAAGCCATAGCCTCCTGTCAATTCCATTACCAAAAAACGTACTAATCATAAACTCACCATCTCATCATTTGTGAAATAGTTTTATTTTTATTAGTGTGAAATAGATTAAGGCTTAACTCAAGATGAGTAAGCATTACATACTTCCAAATACAAAACATTGCAATTACTATGCATGCCTCTCACTAATCATCATGAAGGAATTAGAATAAATTCCATAGCTTATGAAGATCTAACGACCGAAGGGCTGTCGGGTAATGACCGAAGGGTCTATCTGCACTGTTTGTTCATTTCTTCTATCTCTAACAAGACCCTGATTTGCAAAACCTACCTGTAAGACTAATGAATCTTTAGAGGGTCTACTACAGTCTGATTGGAAATTTTTGTGTCAAATCTTCCGTATAGCCGACCCCATCGTTGATGGGATAAGACATGGATGATGATGATGATGAAGATGAGGAATTTGGTTGAGGAATTTGGTCTATCTGGTGCCTGTTCATACGTAATAGTGATAGATTTCCTGATTCCTAATTGCACTGAATCATTCAATTAATGTCAAAATATGATTTCCAACTGCACTGAATCATTCAATTAATGTCAAAATATGATTTCCAACTGCACTGAATCATTGAATTAATATTTGAATTTTGTTGTTACTTGATTTCTTAGGCCTTGTAATTTTGCAGTATACATCAATTTGTCTTTTACTATTTTTCTTGTTTAAACTTCAGTTGATGTTATTAATCTTCCTTTTTAAACTTCAGCTGATGTCTTTTGTTATTTTTCCAACATGGTTCTATCGCTAATTGTTATTAATCTTTACATTTAAATTGAAGGTACCTTACGCTATGGATATGAGTTGGGTTGACAGTAATAGAGCTAGTGCGGATTATAGGAATGGGGTCAATCATTCTGTTAACTATCTATTTAGCAGAGAAACACTTAGGGATATGATTCGTTGTCCTTGTAAACGCCACAAAACTGTCTAATATCAATCACGGGATGATGTAATTGCTGATTTATTTCAATTTGGTATAGAACCAGGTTATAGAACATGGAAGATGCCAGAGGAAACTTATGTTCCACCTCAAAAATCTACAGAAACTGAAACAGAAATAGATGACATGCATGGGTTAATAGATGCTGCCTTAGGATTGCCAAGTATATTTGAAGATGACATGGACGATGAACCCGCTGTACATGGTGAAGATCGGATTGATGCGGATACAGATAGGTATACAAGAATTCTTAATAATGCATCTCAGAAGCTATACCCTGGTTGTAATAAATTCACGACATTGTCATTCATCGTTAAACTACTACACATAAAATGTCTAAATGGTTAGAGTATTAAATCCTTTAAGATGCTGCTTGAGCTGCTTACCGATGCTCTCCCTGATGGTCACACACTGCCTTCTGATTACAACCAGTGTCAGAAGATTATCCGTGACCTTGGACTTGATTACATTAAAATTGATGCATGCAAAAATGATTGCATACTGTACTGGAAGGATAATGCCTCAAAGACCCATTGTCCAATATGTGGTCAATGCAGATGGAAAGAGAATGGTAAAAAAATCGCAGACAAATCCCTACGTTATTTTCCATTGAAACCGAGACTACAACGACTATTTATGTCAGAAAAGACAGCTGAAGATATGCGATAGCATAAGGAAGAACGTGTTGATGATGGTGTAATGAGGCATCCAGCAGACTCAGAGGCATGAAAGAATTTTGATCAACTTCATGAACAGTTTGCTTCTGATTCACGAAACGTTAGACTTGGTCTAGCAAGTGACGGGATGAATCCATTTGGGAACATAAGTGTTTCTTACAGCACATGGCCGGTCGTCCTCATTCCTTATAATTTACCACCGTGGGTGTGCATGAAACAGACTAATTTTATATTGTCTATGATTATTCCTGGTCCTCGTGCTCCTGGAAATGAAATTGATGTATATATGCAGCCTTTAGTTGACGAGCTGAAGGATATGTGGGAAATCGGCATTGAAACATATGATGCATACACTGGGAACAACTTTCGATTGCGTGCTGCTTTGATGTGGACAATTAATGACTTCCCAGCATATGGTAATCTATCAGGATGGAGCACCAAGGGTAAGATGGCTTACCCGGTATGTAATGAGGAAATTACGTCACGACAACTAAAAAGTAGTAGAAAACAATGTTACTTGGGTCATCGTAGATTCCTACCAATTAATCATAGGTGGCGCTTGTTGAAAAAATCATTTGACGGCAATCCAGATAGAAGACCTCCACCGAAAAAGTTGTCTGGTGTCGATGTATTGCATCAGTTACAGCACCTTCCGCATGTGACATTCGGAAAAATATCAGGGAAGAAAAGGAAAGGGACATCTAGAGAAAAATACTTACGGTGGACGAAGAAAAGTATTTTTTTCGAATTACCATATTGGAGCAGCAATTTGTTGCGACATAACCTCGACGTTATGTATATAGAGAAGAATGTGTGTGAAATTATCCTCGGAACACTGATGAACATAGCAGATAAAACAAAGGATAATTTAAACGCTCGTTTCGACCTGGAAGATATGGGCGTTAGGAAAAATCTGTACCCAATAAAATCTGGGGATGGGTATAAAGTGCCAGCTGCATGCTATACGATGAATGCAAAGGAGAAGCGTGTCTTTTGTCAGTTTGTCATGGACATAAGATTTTCGGACGGCTATTCATCAAACATATCCCGTTCTGTCAAGTTTGACGAACGGAAGGTTTCGGGTCTAAAGAGTCATGATTGTCATGTGCTATTACAACAACTCATGCCTATTGCAGTACTTGACCTCATGCCAGAAAACATATCTGAAGCCATACTTGAACTTTGCATTTTCTTTAAGGAGTTATGCTCGAAAGCATTGTGGTTAGACATCCTCGAAAAACTTGAGAACCAAATAGCTCTGACTCTTTGCAAGCTCGAGAGAATATTTCCGCCAGCATTATTCGTTATTATGATGCACCTTCGTATTCATCTGGCATCAGAGGCTAAGCTTGGTGGACCAGTTCAATACAGATGGATGTATTTTATTGAGAGGAGAGTCATTTAATAAATCTATATATTTATGCAATCATCGTTAGTTTATTTTTGTTTTTTACCGTTATATATTGGACGTAAATAATTTAAGTATTTATTTATCAGGTATTTACGTACACTCAAGTCATACGTACGGAATAAGGCTTATCCAGAAGGATCTATTACCGAAGGGTATATCACGGAAGAATGTTTAACATTCTGTTCAAGGTATCTTAGTGGTATCGAGACCCGATTTAATCGACCAGAAAGGAATTTTGATGGAGGTCAGATACACCCTGAAGCAACCTTGTCTATTTTTTCCTCCACCGGTCGTCCGATAGCAAGAGGCCGCACGTACTTCCTTACCAATGCTGAAATAAATCAGGCTCACTTCTATGTGCTACAGAATTGCATGGAACTCTTTCCATATATTGAGTAAGTTTTGTTTAAAAACTTAGCATACTGCATTAAATAATATTCTTAATTCATCTAAATGCCTGAGCACTATGTTTTATGTTTATAGTCAGCACGTAGAGGAGATTACAAGATCTGGTGTAAATAACATTGAGCGGGAGCACATGAACAAATTTGCTGAATGGTTTAAAGAGATGGTAAATATTCATATTAACTTCATTTAAACTATAATAAGCTTCCTAATACTTATATGATATATATTAATTAATCATAATCTAAAATAGGTAGAGAAATCAGACGTAATTGACGAAATCAAATTACTTGCAAAGGGCCCTTATCGTGAAGCGAAAATTTATGATACCTACAATGTAAATGGTTATAGATTTTCAACAGAAGCATCTCAATTGTGTAGAAAAATGCAAAACTACGGTGTTCAGGTTAAGGGAGATGATGCCACCAACAATACAGAAACATTTTATGGTGTCCTTCAACAAATTTTGGAGGTGTGTTATTCTAGTATGCAGGTTGTGTTATTCAAGTGCAAATGGTTTGATGTCGAGAATCGTCGGAACGGATACAAGCAAAAAATGGAAATGGAAAGCGTAAATGTTACACGCACTGCATATGGTGACCAACCATATGTATTAGCATCGCAGGCTATGCAGGTATTCTATATAAAACAAATTAAAGATCCCAAATGGCATGTTGTAGTAAAGACGCAGCCACGGAACTATTACAACATGCCTGTCATCGATATAGAGTCCCAACAAGATGATGAGCCTTATCAGCAGGATGATAATGGCGATATCCCTATTCGGTTTACTTCTTCTATGTTGGATCGTGATGATGATATAGACTGGGTACGAAATGATATCCCACCTCTCATCGGTTAGATGATGGTTTCTAGGAGCCTTATAATTGCCTGTCAGGTAATTAACATCCATCCTAAATATTGTGGAATATTTGGATCATTGATTCTTATAGGTATACTCTATCTGACTGATTCTAGCATTTTTTCTTATAGGTATACTCCATCTGACTACTTGATCTCTAACGAAAGGGCCTTGAATATCATCAGCCAAAATAAAGAATGCCTTTTTAGTATATTTGGTAAGGATTGCTTCTAAGGCTGTCAGCAAGAATTTAACTTTTTGCAAGCGAGTTGTCCCAGGTCAAAGGCTCTATTAAACTAGTGAAAGTTTTCATCATATGCAACACATACCTTGTTTGAGGAACATAGCCTGTGATCAAGAGTGGACCTTGGCATTTCGTTTACTTTTTGATTTTCACAAGTATATGGTACGAGCCCTTGAAGCTGATTTTAAAAAAGTTGTTGGCATAATTTGTTGGCATAATTTGTTGTCCCAGGTCAAAGGCCATAAGTGAAGACTTGGGTTGCTTGGTTAATGCTCGAAAGACTAGACCAGCGCTTAGTGCTTGTTTACCTATGCAGCTCTTGCTGACTGCTGTTTCTATTGCATCTCTTGTAGGCATTCTTCTACTCCATATTATTTCTTCTATCATACATTTTTTCTGTGTTTTCTTCTTTTTTCAGATATTTAACAGAAAGAAAGATTCTTGATGGAGTATCTTTTGCTGTAACCAGTGGCAGTGGTGAGTTATTCTTGTTGCAACTTATGTAGATAGAGTAGCACATTACTTTTTGTTGATTTATGTAATCTTAAGTTCTTAACTTCCATTTTATATATATATATATATATATATATATATATATATATATATATATATATATATATATTGAATTAAATGTTTTGGATGTTATTGGAATCAGACTGAGATTATTGTAATGCGCAAGTTTCCAGAACATCCTCTTTTCTTGGACTTCTGAAGTAACTGGTGCTTAGTAACTCCTCTCCTGAAAAACTTCATGTCATAATTCATACCAGGTTCAGGACTGAGCTCTTGGATAAGGGAGAGATAGCCCTTCGAGTTTTGAGAATAAATCGATGCACCTCTTTTACTTTCATAACCACCTCATGATATCACCTTTCTATAACTATCCATGTTTATGGTTCTCTTGGCATACTGTGTGTTTGTGGGTCAGTTACAGCTACTTACCTTCTTATTCATGACACTCTTAGGTAGGATTACAAATGAGATTCTGCTTTTTTTTTTAATGTTTTGATCTATATTTTAATAGAGCACATGTACTAAGAGCCATTTTCTGCAGTTTAAATGTAATGCATGAAGATGATTTTTGAGAGAATCAAACTTAAAAATCATCACAAATTCATAGATTATTTAGACATTTCAGATTTACCTTCATGTTATGTTTGTAATTTTATCAGGCTACATGGAAATCTGTTTTGTCTAATATCTAGCAAATTTCATAAATGATCTTAGCAGTTTTTGGAATTGTTCAAAATTTTGCAGGATTCTGCCACATAATTTGTTTGTTTCTTTTTGTTTTTTATTAATCTTCTTGATCTTTAAATGTTCCTATACCCTTTTTGTTTTTGTTTATTTTGCTGAAGTACAATTATTCCCCCTTACTGAATCAACCATGAATCTCAAGTTCGTGAATATGCTTTCTCCAATGGATATTTTTCCTATGCTATGCCCATTTATTTTGATCACAATTTGTTGCAGTTCGTACGCATTCTAATTTTACTCTAATCTATTTTTGCTCAAAACTCTGCAATGTTAACTGGATCTAGTTAGGTCATTTTTACTGCAATTCTTTCAGTGTGTGTGTATGAGCACTGGTCAAATTTCTTGAAAGACCACGCTGATCAATGTGTGATTCTTATTTAGCTTGCATGTCATATGCCTATCAATTTTTTTTCTTCCATATGTTTATCTGAGACCTGTAGTGGATGAGATGATCAATTTTTTATTCAATCACAGCATTTCGGTATTTCAGCACCAGTATCCAAGTTAGAACTACACCATTTCAGCATTTTCAGCATCGAAATTCAGTCATAGCCTGTCAGGTAATGCTCGTAGACTACGGAAAATGGGAAATATGCCTTAGCTGTATTTGTTAGCATCTAGTACTGCCATATAGTGCTTATGCCACGGAATTAGTGAATGATGTTTTGAGATTCTACCAGCTTTTGCACATCTAGCTTGGAACTGCTCGTTATGAAAAAACATAGTTTCAGTTGTTTCGTGCTTGGTGTTCATGCTATTAAATCAGATTATAGCTATTATTGTTTTTTGTTTAACACTAATTGTTTGGTGTTCTAGCTTGGTGTTCATGCATTTTGACTAGCAATCTGCAATTGCTAAACAAAGCATGACTTTCAACTTTATTCCTAAACTTTATTCCTAAACAAAGCATGACTTACAACTTTATTCCCTTATTATTCCATGTAACAGGTTGTACCTTTATTCTATAAATGCTTCGTGGTAGGTGGCGTCGGCATGGGAGGGTGGGGGTGGAGGGGGGTACTCGTATAACAGATTCTCCTATATTGGATCCTCCAACACGTGATCCTCCTATATTGGATGGTCCGACACGGGATTCTCCTATATTGGATCCTCCTATACATGATCATCCAAGTTTGGAGGACGCAGAGACACAGGAGTCGTTTGATACCAATGTTCCAGCCAATACATCTGTTATAGTATCCTCTATTAGAGGTATGTTGAAGTTTTATCATTTTAAGACAAATTGTTATTTTTATATTATATTACAGATGACTGTATACTAATTTTATTGTTATTTTTCATATAGGATCATCTTCTTCTAACCTAAAGAGACCAAGGGGCGATGCAAAGGGTATCCCTAGACCAACTAATGCCGCAGACAGACTTCCGATAAGAATTAATAACGGAAGACCTGTGGGTCCGAATCGGAATAAATTCATCACAAAGATCGGTGTGTGGGTGAAGGACCAAAATAACTTTCCCTTTTGGCAACGAAATTTTGACAACTTCCAACATTCAAAATGGGTTGATATGGCGACGATTGCTAGGGTAAGATAAAATTTAAAGAACTGCATGTATAATTTACAATGTATACTTATTGTTATTTCTTAATATTATCAAGAGTATTTTGATATTGATTTTGTGGGGGATCTGTCCTCCATCTTGAAAGACAACTGTAGGAAGACCTGGAATGATACTAGGTCGAAGTTGTATAGGGATTTCTACGAGTCATATACACATCAAGAGGCGATACTTCACATTCCCCGTGGTTTGGATAATGTTACTTGGACCAAGATTTGTGAGGATATTTTCTCGCAGCCATGGTGGAGGGTAAGTAATGAATTAAGTTGTTTTGTAATGCAATAATTACATGTATTCACTATTATAATATGTAACATTCTATTTTTTTAGAAAACATGTGACAGAAACACGAAAAATCGTGTACATCAGAAGGTCACACATGTATCTGGGCGGACGAGTTTCGCACAGAGGAGAGATGACTTGGTATATATGTATTAATTTTAGAATTTGTGATAATTTTTAGTGTATTATAATTGAATAGTCTTCTTGTTATTTGCAGCGAACAGATTTGGGTCGGGACCCAAACCGAAAGTAGTTGTGGGATCGCACCCATGTTAAGGAAGACGAGACCTCCGCGAACTTGCACACCCAGCAGATCACAGTAAGTTTTTCTGATAATAGTTATCGATGGCTTCAATTTATATTCTTGTTGTCTTCAAGTGTATAAAACATTATTTATTCATCTCTCATGCATTGCAGAGTCGGATGGATCAGCTGATGGAGCAATCTAGACAGAACTCTGGGACTGTAGACGAGGATGCAATATTTTAGGAAGTCCTTGGTTCAGAGAGTCGAGGACGCATACAGGGCCAGGGGATGGGCATCAGACGTCGGGAATACTTCAGCTTTGAGCATCCTTTGCAACAAGAGATGTAAGAGCAGATAACTACTCTCTATTCAGAACAGGAACAGCTTCAATTAGAGCACAAGCAGCTTCAATCAGAGCACGAGCAGCTCCATTCAAAGTACGAGGAACTCAAGTCAGAGCACGACAAGTTCATCTCAAAGTATGAGCTCTTGGTAGACGAGAACCTGCAGTTGAATGAAGCCATTAATGAATTACGTACAAACTTTCAGGCGCTTAGCCAGATGTTACATCGGGTGCGTTTAGTGGAATGTAAATGTTAAAATTATTTCTAACATTTGATAAAAAATAAACTTTTGTAATTTGATCATGTAGGATACATTTGCATCCATGTCTTCACAAAATGTCAAGCTCTCAGCTTCCATACCAACAACCGAGCTTCACACAGATGCTACATGGTGGTTTTTTGCCTCCAGCACCACGTGCTCCACATCCTACCCATGCAGACATCTTTGAACCCCCACGACATGAATGATTTAGGTAATAAATTTTAAATTTCAAATTTCTAATATAAATATGTCCTTATATATGTCTTTCCATTTATTCCTGTATGTTTTTTTTTGGGGTAGGTTACCTTTATGTTTTTATCGAAAAAGTTTGGGATTTGCTTTATCGAAAAAGTTTGGGAATACTCGGAATTGCACAATCTTTGGAGAAGTGCAAGGTAGTATGTGAGGGAGTATAGGCCAGGGCGATGGGGGAAATCTAGAAAAAAGGGAATTAAGATAAACAAGTTGACATAAAAGGACAATTAGTAGAGGAGTCTCACCTTACACCATCGTCAAGGCGGCGCACTGAGTAGTTCCATTACATCACATCATGGGAGAGACCAACACATCACACCTAATAAATTGCAACAACAATCAGATAAGATTTAAGCAAATTGCCAATTTCAGTCATTAAACTATGGTGCTTTGAGGCCCCATTTATACCCTACAATAGTTAATGTAAACAGGACTTGGGTATGACTATTTGTTGAAACTCCATTAGTGTTTATGCCTTGGATGCTTTGATATTTGGAGCTCTGATACCACTTAATGTAAAAGGACTTTGGTGGGATTCTATTAGGAGGCTTTAATGGTGTTGTAAGCTTTGATCATGTGTTATTTGGGCTTTGGTACCAAAATAATGCAATCAACCTTAAGTAGGATGAGGGGTTGCAGCCTAGCAACCTTTTGAAGCGTTTTGAACGAGTTATTGGTACCTGAAACACAAGTTTTGTTTGCTGCCCACTGCAGGACAGCAACCAGACCTTAAGGAGTTTCACACTAAACTATTGGTTTGCTTCGAGTTTGAAGTTCAAATTTGAGTTCTTTTCCTAAGGGATTGGATTCTTACTACTTTAACCATAAAATTAACATGAACATCATATAGGAATCATCCACATGTTTAGGACAATCAAATATACGATAAAGAGCATCAAAAGATTAGGATAAGTTGCTCCTAATGGCTCAAGCCAGATGAGATCAGATCGAATAGTAAAACTACACACATAAAGAGATGAAATAAACCTTTTAGAATCAACAATTTGGTTCCTTAGTTGTCAAGGCTTTGTTGGAGATTTTGGACTTTTGTTTGTAGTCCTTGCTTTTCTTTCTTTGAATTGTTTCATAGGTTGTTGCTGCTCATTTTTCTAACTTGCCATCTTTAGTTAATTAAAGAGGATTTTGTTGAAACATATCTTGTCTCTTAAATAGGACATGGGTAGGACTCAATACTGAAGCTCCATTGATGTTTAGGTCTTGGATGGTTTGATATTTGGACCTCTGATACCATTTAATTTAAAACGGACTTGGGTAGGATTCTATTGGGAGGCATTAAAGGCTGTTTTAGTCTTTGATTATCTGACCGTGCGGAATCTGACCGCGCGGAATCTCCATAGCCAATTTTCCAAATTTTATTCTGAAATCAGAGGCCATGCAAAGGAACCCCACAATCAGCGTCACAGGCATACTGCTCCACTATCACAACGTGAGAGGCCAGTACTGGGCTTCTCACGTTGTCCCAGTACTACTCAGTCTACTCAGTCCCAGCTCACGTATGAAGTACGGTCTTCTCAGATTCGAGCGCATAATGCTGATTTGGTGGCTCAAATCGGCCAAAATACAAACTAAGCACTCATGTTTACTTTGGGTCATGAGCAAAGGCAGCAAATCAATCGGGCAGCAAAAATGCACTCCTAGAGAGATACAAATTAAGCACTCATGTTTACTTTGGATGTCATATCTGCATTCTTACCTTTTTTTTACTTTGTTTAGTGGAAGCTAGGCAACCATCTGAACTATATACCAAAGCATGCGGCCTTATTTAATCATCTTAGATTAGCTCACTCAATTGAGTTCTTGATATCTGAATTATGTACTTGAATTAATTGCAGATGTAGAAGCTAACTCCATGAGGCCAAAGATCTTGATTCGGGAGGCAACTCAGCTGACTAAGAAGGAAATTTTTTCTATGAATTTGATAATTTGTTGTATGAATTTCAAAAATTTTAACATACGTTTGTTGGTCGGAAAAATTTCTAAGTTGTTTGAACGTGGTTTGGCTAAATGAATGTTTTACTTCATTATAAATGATTGCCAAGTAATTATAAGTCTGAATTTTTTTTTGAGTTACTTGTTTGTACATGTTGGTCATCACATATGTGTTGGGTTGTAAAAATCTCACAGAGATTAGTTGTAGTACAGCAACAGTTCTACTACAATTAGTGGCAATTAGTTGTAGTACAGCAGCAGTTTTTGTAGTACAACAGCAGTTCTTGTAGTACAGCAGCAGTTCTACTACAATTAGTTGTAGTACAGCAGCAGTTCTTGTAGTACAGCAGCAGTTCTACCACAGAGATTATAAGTCTGAATTTTTTTTTTGAGTTACTTGTATACAGCAGCAGTTCTTGTAGTACAGCAGCAGTTCTTGTAGTACAGCAGCAGTTCTACTACAATTTGTTTAAACCACATAATTCCCGGCGGCCAAACAACCTTTTGGACCACCATTTCCGGCGGCTAACAACGGCCGTTTAAACCATCATTTCCGGCGGCTAAACTCCAGCCGCTTCAAACCCCATTTCCGGCGGCTAAACACCGGCCGTTTAAAACCCCATTTCCGGCGGCTAAACACTAGCCGTTTAAACCACCATTTCCGGGGGCTACCCAATTGCGACGGAGTCTAATGCGGCCGGTATATCCGACGGCAACACCCCCGCTTAAACATTTAAGCGGCCATTTTTGGCCCCCTTAATTAACAAGTTCTGTTGTAGTGTCATAACGAAACCAAAAACCCTATCGGGTAAGGACCCTGTTCAAAACGAATCGATATGGGTCGGGTATGGACCCTGCCATACCCGAATGGGTATGGGTATGGATAGGGTTAGGTTTCGACCCAAATCCAATCGATTGTCACCCCAACACCTGGTGATAGTGGAGTTGGTAAGCAACTGATGCCTTGGTGACGGCCGGGTTGTGGGTTCAACTCCTCCTGTCGATTCACCTGGGAGTGAAGTGGGAATTGCAAGTGGATCGGGCTTCACTGTCAGAGGAATTAGTCTGATCTTGAAATGGGCCATTGCCCGAAAGATTTTGGGACACCAGCCGATCTTTAAAAAAAAAAAAAAGTATTACAGTTGCCCTCAAAGATAATGCGACACATGTATACATGTGGCCCAATGCGCAACATCATGTATATGTATCATGGAACCATCCATGCAGAAGAAGTGGGGACCTAAGTGTATTCTTTACTTAGATAAAGAAGGAAAGAAAAGAACCATTAGCATGTAAAGGTAATTAATTAGATCCCAGATCTAGAGGATCACTTTTTGGGAGGGAATCTTGAGAGTTGAGAGCCCTTTTGCTCTTGAAAGCTCTAACTCCATGTATGTAATGGTATTTAAAGCAATCATGGGCTGAGAGAGAGAGAGAGAGAGAGAGAGTGAGAGATAGAGAGAGAATGAAGGAGCTCGACTCCTCTATGGTCTGTCATCTCCCACGGTTCAGTTTATCGGTGATGTGGGAGAAATCACAGTCGTTTGATGGAGCCAAAGTTGGGCGTGGTGTGATACGTACACTCTTCAGGGTGCCCCATCATGCGGCCGTGATGCGTGTTGGGCCCTGACGGAGTGAACTCGGGGAGAGGACGGACAGTAGAGGAGTCGAACTCGAATCAAAGAGCCATGCACACCCATCAACTCCATCACGGCCGCCTCCTATATATCACTCCACAAGAAGCCACAGTGCTTACCTCACACCCAACTCCCCTTCAAACCATTAAGGCCTCACTCACCCTTCCACCACCTGAAAAAGGTCCCCCCACTTAAGCTTCGAGGGCCTAACCTTTGTTGGTAGGCCTTGGAACCCAGCTGTTGATCAGTAAGCTTTTTTTCTTTCTTCAAAAAAATCAGTACACGTACATGAGGAGTCTTCTACACCCAACAATGCTGCTTATAGACCATCATAGCCATTCATGTCAACTTGGATGGCTAAGAAATGTTGGCACACCAAGGGCTCCTTGAAATCTAATAACACACAGGGGTCCATCATCTGGGGCTCCAAGATCCTAAAGACATACAGGCCGGGGTCCATCAATGCAAGGGAATCAATCCTTTGGTTGGTTGGACTTATGGGGCCTTTCATGTTTCCTTGGTTTCTAAGTTTTAGGGTTTCGAATCTCACATGACAAAAGAGGTTTCACATTTTTTTTTGCAAAAACTAGTCTAATTGTGTAATAATATCCCTAGAAACCTTAATTTACATAACAACTCTTTAAAATATATAAAGTCATGCATATTCACCCCTCCGATTAGCTACCATCTCAAAAGGGTGGATATACTCAAAATATTCCTCGGTTGGCTAGTAGGTGTAAACGAGGAGGCCAGGCTGACGAACCTAGCTACCGGACAAACATAGAGGGCTATCAGACAAGCGTGGAGGGCTGGACGAGCATCGAGGGGAGACCGGAGTGGAGTTGGGGTTAGGATAGATATACTTGCATTGAAAACAACTAAAATTAGCTTATGCAGGTGGTAAGTCACAATTTGACTATGGGTAAAATGGTTATTTGGACCTCAGGTTAATTAGATCCTAGCCATGTTTAAGTCATTTTCTATTGACGGATAGTAACGAAGGGGTGAAGCACAACTTAATATGTTTTGGAGAATCGATATGTAAATATAAGGCTAGGTTTTAAGGTGTTAATACACAATTAGGCTAGTTTGTAGGGATCGATTTGTTAAAAACCCTTTTTGTTAAGGCAATGGGGGGTTGCTGATTGGCTTGTGCCCGAGGTTCATCGAGGCGGTACTGGCATCGTCAACGCCCATAATCTACCCTGGGAGTTGGATGAACTGGTACGCC
This sequence comes from Chamaelirium japonicum, assembly GCA_947650365.1. Classification (NCBI taxonomy): domain Eukaryota; kingdom Viridiplantae; phylum Streptophyta; class Magnoliopsida; order Liliales; family Melanthiaceae; genus Chamaelirium; species Chamaelirium japonicum. The sequence goes on along the minus strand of OX393551.1, from coordinate 6,431,135 downwards.
AAGACCATCGTATGCGTGTTCATCCACGTCTTTGAGTTGTATTAATTAGCACTGCTGATGGCTAATTATAAGTACCCTTACCAAAAAAATAATACAAATGGTGATTCAACTAATTAAAAATAAGATCTAATTAAATTAATCACACTTTTTATATAGCTTTCCAGCTTTATTTTCATTATTGGAGGCACCATCTATTACTACTACTACTCAATAATGTCAAAAGGAGCTCTGCGACTCTTAGCAGTAGGATGGAGCCACAATCCCCACCAGAACTCCTCTTTCCCCTTATTTTAGTTTGATTTAGAACCAAAGGTCAGAGTTCTCTCCTGTATGGTCGGTTATCAATAAAACAATAATTTGTTTGTGATTATGGGTTAGAAAATTATCTAAGAAATTATAAACAAGTTCCATTACAGATGGTTAATAATCTACTATTATATATTACATGAAAAACAAGCAAGAACTATATATCTTTATAGCTATAGACATTGTTGGTGTCCAAAAAAGTTACCCGCTCATCATCTGCGTGATCGTATGAAGGCCGCCCATGTGGCAAGATGGTGAGGACGTCAAAGAAGGCCTAAGACAAGAACGAGGAGATGGTAGCTCGCCCCAAGAAGATAGTAGTCCACCCGGATAACGTGTAGCTCACCCCAAGGAGGCCCTCATGAATAACATCAGACCGATGCCATCAGGTAGCCCGCCTGAAAGAGGTACGAGCGCGTTATGATGATGTCATCTGGTTGCCCGCCCATGAGAGGTGGGAGCTTGCCTGTACGACGTCATGATGACGTTGTCAGGTAGTATGTAGGAGCGAGCCCAAATGAGGAATCCTTATGTGGGAATTCGCCTCCGGGCCCTACGTGCCTAGCTCCTCCCTCAACAACCTCCCAAATCACGCAACACTTAGCATTTTTTCCAAACGAGAATGGGAAGGCACAAAACTGCAAGAGCATGTTTGTTTCCTAGTGTTGCTCATGTGTCAAACAGCAGGGCATGTACCAGGCGCCGCGCCTGCAAAGCTTACACAAAGATGTTGATGCCAGTATCGAAGCGCAACATGTGGCAAATGAGAGCAACATGCTCGACTCCACCAATCGGCTTCCTAGACAATGCTAATGCCCTGCGCACTAACTAGAGATCAACTCATAGAGGCTCCCTACTCTGACCTAGACACACTACAAAAAAAACAGTTATTACCGACGGACAATATCCGTCGGTAATATTAAAATTTCGTCGGTAATATTCTATAGCGACGGAAGATATTTCCGTCGCTTGCTGTCGGGAAAGAAGGCGTCGGGGAAAACAATACGACGGACCAAATATTACCTTCGGTAATAATAATTAATACCGACGGTAATATTAACGCCGTCGGTAATAATTAATCAATTTAAAACTAATATAATTTAGTATTGCCGACGAAATATAAGAATCCGTCGGTAATATATAACCATTTTACCGACGGGTATATTTTATACTGTCGGTAATACTATATATATTACCGACACATATATATATTACCCGTCGGTAATAATATATATATTACCGACCAAATTCATATAACCGTCGGTAATACTATATATATTACCGACGGATATATATATTACCCGTCGGTAATAATATATATATTACCGACGGATATTATATGCCGTCGGCAAATCATTAATAATTTAAAAAAAATAAAAATATTATTACCGACGGAATAATTAATTTCCGTCGATAATAAGTATGTTTTTTTTTTTAATAAATTTACCTAAATAATGTTATTTAATTCCTGTGATTCAATACCACAATATATTACCACAATTTATCAAATATTACCACAATTTATAAAATATTACCTAAATTGATAAAAAATTACAGCAAATTATCAAATATTACCACAGTTCCCGGCCGACAATTATAGACAAGAACAAAAAATAACCATATATTACAAAATAATATTTACACAATCCAGAACTGAGAGATGATACATGTCCTATCTCAACCACCCCCGCCCGCCACCAACGCCGGTGCTCTCATCGATCCCCTGACGCCGCCCTATCTCAACCACGCCCGCCCACCACCAACGCTGGTGCTCTCATCGATCCCCTGACGCCGCCCTGCTCCTGCAATTAACATGTATTTGTTAAAAAAATGGTTTATATCTATAACTGAGTCTAAGCGTTAAAAAATGATAAGTTAGCGTGTTTCGATTTTGAAATAGGTTTGGATTCGATCCGATCGTAGAATTATCGGCATCCGATAATTCGAACTTGGAATTATTCCGTATTTCGGACTTGCGAGCGGGTTCTAATTGGATATTTGACCAATTTATGCTCCGATTCACCTATTTAGAGTCTAAGTGTTGAAAAATCATAACTTAGCGTGTTTCGGATATGAAATAGCTAGGTTTGGATTCGATCGGATCGTCATCGGATCGGCATTCGATAATTCGAACTTGGAATTATTCCGAATTTCGGACTTGCGAGTGGGTTCTAATTGGATATTTGACCAATTTACGCTCCGATTCACCGATTTAGAGTCTAAGTGTTGGAAAATCATAAGTTAGCGTGTTTCGGATATAAAATAGGTTTGGATTCGATCGGATCGTCATCGGCTCGGCATCCGATAATTCGAACTTGGAATTATTCCGTATTTCGGACTTGCGAGCGGGTTCTAATTGGATATTTGACCAATTTACGCTCCGATTCACCGATTTAGAGTCTAAGTGTTGGAAAATCATAAGTTAGCGTGTTTCGGATATAAAATAGGTTTGGATTCGATCGGATCGTCATCGGCTCGGTATCCGATAATTCGAACTTGGAATTATTCCGTATTTCGGACTTGCGAGCGGGTTCTAATTGGATATTTGACCAATTTACGCTCCGATTCACCGATTTAGAGTCTAAGTGTTGAAAAATCATAACTTAGCGTATTTCGGATATGAAATAGCTAGGTTTGGATTCGATCGGATCGTCATCGGATCGGCATTCGATAATTCGAACTTGGAATTATTCCGAATTTCGGACTTGCGAGCGGGTTCTAATTGGATATTTGACCAATTTACGCTCCGATTCACCGATTTAGAGTCTAAGTGTTGGAAAATCATAAGTTAGCGTGTTTCGGATATGAAATAGGTTTGGATTCGATCGGATCGTCATCGGCTCGGCATCCGGTAATTCGAACTTGGAATTATTCCGTATTTCGGACTTGCGAGCGGGTTCTAATTGGATATTTGACCAATTTACGCTCCGATTCACCGATTTAGAGTCTAAGTGTTGGAAAATCATAAGTTAGCGTGTTTCGGATATGAAATAGGTTTGGATTCGATCCGATCGTCATCGGCTCGGCATTCGATAATTCGAACTTGGAATTATTTCGTATTTCGGACTTGCGAGCGGGTTCTAATTGGATATTTGACCAATTTACGCTCTGATTCACCGATTTAGAGTCTAAGTGTTGGAAAATCATAAGTTAGCGTGTTTCGGATATGAAATAGGTTTGGATTCGATCCGATCGTCATCGGATCGGCATTCGATAATTCGAACTTGGAATTATTCCGAATTTCGGACTTGCGAGCGGGTTCTAATTGGATATTTGACCAATTTACGCTCCGATTCACCGATTTAGAGTCTAAGTGTTGGAAAATCATAAGTTAGCGTGTTTCGGATATGAAATAGGTTTGGATTCGATCGGATCGTCATCGGCTCGGCATCCGGTAATTCGAACTTGGAATTATTCCGTATTTCGGACTTGCGAGCGGGTTCTAATTGGATATTTGACCAATTTACGCTCCGATTCACCGATTTAGAGTCAAGTGTTGGAAAATCATAAGTTAGCGTGTTTCGGATATGAAATAGGTTTGGATTCGATCCGATCGTCATCGGCTCAGCATTCGATAATTCGAACTTGGAATTATTCCGTATTTCGGACTTGCGAGCGGGTTCTAATTGGATATTTGACCAATTTACGCTCTGATTCACCGATTTAGAGTCTAAGTGTTGGAAAATCATAAGTTAGCGTGTTTCGGATATGAAATAGGTTTGGATTCAATCCGATCGTCATCGGATCGGCATCCGGTAATTCGAACTTGGAATTATTCCGTATTTCGGACTTGCGAGCGGGTTCTAATTGGATATTTGACCAATTTACGCTCTGATTCACCGATTTAGAGTCTAAGTGTTGGAAAATCATAAGTTAGTGTGTTTCGGATATGAAATAGGTTTGGCTTCGATCCGATCGTCATCGGCTCGGCATTCGATAATTCGAACTTGGAATTATTCCGAATTTCGGACTTGCGAGCGGGTTCTAATTGGATATTTGACCAATTTACGCTCCGATTCACCGATTTAGAGTCTAAGTGTTGGAAAATCATAAGTTAGCGTGTTTCGGATATGAAATAGGTTTGGATTCGATCCGATCGTCATCGGATCGGCATCCGATAATTCGAACTTGGATTTATTCCGTATTTCGGACTTGCGAGCGGGTTCTAATTGGATATTTGACCAATTTACGCTCTGATTCACCGATTTAGAGTCTAAGTATTGGAAAATCATAAGTTAGCGTGTTTCGGATATGAAATAGGTTTGGATTCGATCCGATCGTCATCGGATCGGCATCCGGTAATTCGAACTTGGAATTATTCCGTATTTCGGACTTGCGAGCGGGTTCTAATTGGATATTTGACCAATTTACGCTCCGATTCACCGATTTAGAGTCTAAGTGTTGGAAAATCATAAGTTAGCGTGTTACGGATATGAAATAGGTTTGGATTCGATCCGATCATCATCGGCTCGACATCCGGTAATTCAAAGTTGGAATTATTCCGTATTTCGGACTTGCGAGCGGGTTCTAATTGGATATTTGACCAATTTACGCTCCGATTCACCGATTTAGAGTCTAAGTGTTGGAAAATCATAAGTTAGCGTGTTTCGGATATGAAATAGGTTTGGATTCGATCCGATCGTCATCGGATCGACATCCGGTAATTCGAAGTTGGAATTATTCCGTATTTCGGACTTGCGAGCGGGTTCTAATTGGATATTTGACCAATTTACGCTCTGATTCACCGATTTAGAGTCTAAGTGTTGGAAAATCATAAGTTAGCGTGTTTCGGATATGAAATAGGTTTGGATTCGATCCGATCGTCATCGGATCGGCATCCGGTAATTCGAACTTGGAATTATTCCGTATTTCGGACTTGCGAGCGGGTTCTAATTGGATATTTGACCAATTTACGCTCCGATTCACCGATTTAGAGTCTAAGTGTTGGAAAATCATAAGTTAGCGTGTTTCGGATATGAAATAGGTTTGGATTCGATCCGATCGTCATCGGATCGGCATCCGGTAATTCGAAGTTGGAATTATTCCGTATTTCGGACTTGCGAGCGGGTTCTAATTGGATATTTGACCAATTTACGCTCCGATTCACCGATTTAGAGTCTAAGTGTTGGAAAATCATAAGTTAGCGTGTTTCGGATATAAAATAGGTTTGGATTCGATCCGATCGTCATCGGCTCGGCATCCGATAATTCAAACTTGGAATTATTCCGTATTTCGGACTTGCGAGCGGGTTCTAATTGGATATTTGACCAATTTACGCTCCGATTCACCGATTTAGAGTCTAAGTGTTGGAAAATCATAAGTTAGCGTGTTTCGGATATGAAATAGGTTTGGATTCGATCCGATCGTCATCGGATCGGCATCCGGTAATTCGAAGTTGGAATTATTCCGTATTTCGGACTTGCGAGCGGGTTCTAATTGGATATTTGACCAATTTACGCTCCGATTCACCGATTTAGAGTCTAAGTGTTGGAAAATCATAAGTTAGCGTGTTTCGGATATGAAATAGGATTGGATTCGATCCGATCATCATCGGATCGGCATCCGGTAATTCGAAGTTGGAATTATTCCGTATTTCGGACTTGCGAGCGGGTTCTAATTGGATATTTGACCAATTTACGCTCCGATTCACCGATTTAGAGTCTAAGTGTTGGAAAATCATAAGTTAGCGTGTTTCGGATATGAAATAGGTTTGGATTCGATCCGATCGTCATCGGATCGGCATCCGGTAATTCGAAGTTGGAATTATTCCGTATTTCGGACTTGCGAGCGGGTTCTAATTGGATATTTGACCAATTTACGCTCCGATTCACCGATTTAGAGTCTAAGTGTTGGAAAATCATAAGTTAGCGTGTTTCGGATATAAAATAGGTTTGGATTCGATCCGATCGTCATCGGATCGGTATCCTATAATTCGAACTTGGAATTATTCCGTATTTCGGACTTGCGAGCGGGTTCTAATTGGATATTTGACCAATTTACGCTCCGATTCACCGATTTAGAGTCTAAGTGTTGGAAAATCATAAGTTAGCGTGTTTCGGATATGAAATAGGTTTGGATTCGATCCGATCGTCATCGGATCGGCATCCGATAATTCGAACTTGGAATTATTCCGTATTTCGGACTTGCGAGCGGGTTCTAATTGGATATTTGACCAATTTACGCTCCGATTCACCGATTTAGAGTCTAAGTGTTGGAAAATCATAAGTTAGCGTGTTTCGGATATGAAATAGGTTTGGATTCGATCCGATCATCATCGGATCGGCATCCGGTAATTCGAAGTTGGAATTATTCCGTATTTCGGACTTGCGAGCGGGTTCTAATTGGATATTTGACCAATTTACGCTCCGATTCACCGATTTAGAGTCTAAGTGTTGGAAAATCATAAGTTAGCGTGTTTCGGATATGAAATAGGTTTGGATTCGATCCGATCGTCATCGGATCGACATCCGGTAATTCGAAGTTGGAATTATTCCGTATTTCGGACTTGCGAGCGGGTTCTAATTGGATATTTGACCAATTTACGCTCCGATTCACCGATTTAGAGTCTAAGTGTTGGAAAATCATAAGTTAGCGTGTTTCGGATATAAAATAGGTTTGGATTCAATCCGATCGTCATCGGCTCGGCATCCAATAATTCGAACTTGGAATTATTCCGTATTTCGGACTTGCGAGCGGGTTCTAATTGGATATTTGACCAATTTACGCTCCGATTCACCGATTTATAGTCTAAGTGTTGGAAAATCATAAGTTAGCGTGTTTCGGATATGAAATAGGTTTGGATTCGATCCGATCGTCATCGGATCGGCATCCGGTAATTCGAAGTTGGAATTATTCCGTATTTCAGACTTGCGAGCGGGTTCTAATTGGATATTTGACCAATTTATGCTCCGATTCACCGATTTAGAGTCTAAGTGTTGGAAAATCATAAGTTAGCGTGTTTCGGATATAAAATAGGTTTGGATTCGATCCGATCGTCATCGGCTCGGCATCTGGTAATTCGAAGTTGGAATTATTCCGTATTTCGGACTTGCGAGCGGGTTCTAATTGGATATTTGACCAATTTACGCTCCGATTCACCGATTTAGAGTCTAAGTGTTGGAAAATCATAAGTTAGCGTGTTTCGGATATAAAATAGGTTTGGATTCGATCCGATCGTCATCGGCTCGGCATCCGATAATTCAAACTTGGAATTATTCCGTATTTCGGATTTGCGAGCGGGTTCTAATTGGATATTTGACCAATTTACGCTCCGATTCACCGATTTAGAGTCTAAGTGTTGGAAAATCATAAGTTAGCGTGTTTCGGATATGAAATAGGTTTGGATTCGATCCGATCGTCATCGGCTCGGCATCCGATAATTCGAACTTGGATTTATTCCGTATTTCGGACTTGCGAGCGGGTTCTAATTGGATATTTGACCAATTTACGCTCCGATTCACCGATTTAGAGTCTAAGTGTTGGAAAATCATAAGTTAGCGTGTTTCGGATATGAAATAGGTTTGGATTCGATCCGATCGTCATCGGATCGGCATCCGGTAATTCGAAGTTGGAATTATTCCGTATTTCGGACTTGCGAGCGGGTTCTAATTGGATATTTGACCAATTTACGCTCCGATTCACCGATTTAGAGTCTAAGTGTTGGAAAATCATAAGTTAGCGTGTTTCGGATATGAAATAGGTTTGGATTCGATCCGATCGTCATCGGCTCGGCATCCGGTAATTCGAACTTGAAATTATTTTGTATTTCGGACTTGCGAGCGGGTTCTAATTGGATATTTGACCAATTTACGCTCCGATTCACCGATTTAGAGTCTAAGTGTTGGAAAATCATAAGTTAGCGTGTTTCGGATATGAAATAGGTTTGGATTCGATCCGATCGTCATCGGATCGGCATCCGGTAATTCGAAGTTGGAATTATTCCGTATTTAAAAGAAAAACAGAGGCTACATCATTACCATGAGAGAGAGAGAGACCATTTACGATTCGATTTACCGATTTATAGTCTAAGTGTTGAAAAATCATAAGTGTGATAATATGATCAAAACTCAAATTAGTAAGATTCATATTTTTTGCTAATATTATAAAGATTAGTAAGTACCTGATCATGAGGATGAGCCACCGCTAGACCGGCTTATGAATTCATTAAATTTACGCTCCAGTTCCCTGCGAGCTTCTCTTTCCTCATCGAGGGCCTTCTTCTCCGCCTCAACCCTCTGCTCGAGGGCTTGCCTCTGCTCTCGCTCCGCCTCCATCCTCTGCTCGAGGGCCTGCCTCTGCTCTCGCTCCGCGTCTAGCGCAGACTGCAGCTGAGTGATAGCACCGGTCTGGGTGTCCCGTGCCCTCGAGCGCATACCCTCTCGTCCAAAGTAGGAGGAGGGCGTGACTCCTAGGCCCGTACAGAGGACACGGTCGTGCGTGGCAGGTCTCAGCACAGTATCCATCGCTGAGTCGACAGATACTGAGCTGGAGGAGGAGCCGGCCTCGCCCGACGGGGTCACCATAAGTCGCATCCTCTCCTATATAAAAACAACCAATGATATTCAATGATATTTTATGGCATATGTATAAGAATATATTAACAGTAATTTAATTACTTACCACTTGCGAGGCAACCCTGTCATCCAGAAATGCCCCATCGATACGCCGCCTCCTAGAGGCCTCAAAAAGGTCAATCCTATTAGGCTCGTGGCCCAAGGACTGTGTCTGTTGAACATATAAAATAAATAGTCGAGTTAATATAACATGTATAGAGCTTTAAATAATAACAATGTTTGTATCATTTACCAGCTGCTGGGCAAGCTGGGGCATGGAGGTCCTCCCCTTCACTGGAGCAGGTGTCGTCGAGGCACTTCTATTCTGCTTGCCTATAGCAGATTTCCTCTGTGTGAATCAATTAAATTTTGAAACATCAATACAAATTTTTAGTATAACATTAAAACAAGTACGAATCAACAAAATTATAATTATACCTGAAAGCTAGGGGTGGCCCAGTGAGCGACCAAAAACTGTAGAATGTGCAGCGGTGGCGCGTCTCTCGTCCCGGCCGCAGCCTGTACCTCCTCAGCCGGCTGGCCGACCAAGTAACCGTAGAGCTGGTAGAGCTCGTGACGGTAATCCCTATACCGCTCACCCATCGTCTTCAACAAGTCCTCCCGATGGGTGTCGGTTTCCATGTTCACCCATTTAAATTTCTCCTGTAAAATCAATTTAGAAACAAGTCATTTTATCAAATCAAATTATAAAGAAGTACGATATTATTCTAAAATGCTTTAATGAAACTAACGTACCAAAAACTACTGATACATCCTCTCCTTATAGGATGCATCAATGTTCTTCCACCCCCTTAACCCCACAATCGGGGCATTCCTCTCCTCCCGTACTATCATGCCGACCCACGTGGCGGCGTCAGAAGCGTGCTCGCCCACAAAGGTATGGCCGCTCCACTGTAGGGACAGCGGCTCGCGTAAGGCCGACAAGCGCCGGGCCGTCGTCACGCCCCGATCGCCTACGTACCTGGTCGACCCTGCAAATAAAATATACATCAGTACTGAAGAAGTATTTACAACATGTATAAAACTTTAGATCTAAACATTACCTGTGGGCGTAGACGCTGCAGCCGAGTGCTGAGCACTGCTCGAAGCTCCGGAGGCTGCGACCACAGCAGGAGCTGGTGTGGAGAGAGGAACAGCACTACCAGATCCGGACGGCTCAGCCTCAGACCCTGGGGTGGCAGCCGGAGCGCTCTGAGCTACCCCACCCCTGCCTCTGCCTCTGCCTCTACGAACATATGACCGTGATGCCATCTGAAACAATTTAATTTACATATGAAACAGTAAGATTTAAGATTTACATATGAAACAATATGAAACAGTTTGATTTACATATGAAACAGTATGATTTACATATGAAACAATATAAAACAATATGAACCCGCTCGCAATATGAAACAGTTAGACTCTAAATCGGTTAATCGGATCGTAAAGTGGTCAAATATCCAATTAGAACCCGCTCGCAAGTCCGAAATACGGAATATAATTCCAAGTTCGAATTATCGGATGCCGATCCGATGACGATCGGATCGAATCCAAACCTATTTTATATCCGAAACACGCTAACTTATGATTTTCCAACACTTAGACTCTAAATCGGTGAATCGGAGCGTAAATTGGTCAAATATCCAATTAGAACCCGCTCGCAAGTCCGAAATACGGAATAATTCCAACTTCGAATTACCGGATGCCGATCCGATGACGATCGGATCGAATCCAAACCTATTTCATATCCGAAACACGCTAACTTATGATTTTCCAACACTTAGATTCTAAATCGGTGAATCGGAGCGTAAATTGGTCAAATATCCAATTAGAACCCGCTTGCAAGTCCGAAATACGGAATAAATCCAACTTCGAATTATTGGATGCCGATCCGATGACGATCGGATCGAATCCAAACCTATTTTATATCCGAAACACGCTAACTTATGATTTTCCAACACTTAGACTCTAAATCGGTGAATCGGAGCGTAAATTGGTCAAATATCCAATTAGAACCCGCTCGCAAGTCCGAAATACGGAATAATTCCAAGTTCGAATTACCGGATGCCGATCCGATGACGATCGGATCGAATCCAAACCTATTTCATATCCGAAACACGCTAACTTATGATTTTCCAACACTTAGACTCTAAATCGGTGAATCGGAGCGTAAATTGGTCAAATATCCAATTAGAACCCGCTCGCAAGTCCGAAATACGGAATAATTCCAAGTTCGAATTATCGGATGCCGAGCCGATGACGATCGGATCGAATCCAAACCTATTTTATATCCGAAACACGCTAACTTATGATTTTCCAACACTTAGACTCTAAATCGGTGAATCGGAGCGTAAATTGGTCAAATATCCAATTAGAACCCGCTCGCAAGTCCGAAATACGGAATAATTCCAACTTCGAATTACCGGATGCCGATCCGATGACGATCGGATCGAATCCAAACCTATTTCATATCCAAAACACGCTAACTTATGATTTTCCAACACTTAGACTCTAAATCGGTGAATCGGAGCGTAAATTGGTCAAATATCCAATTAGAACCCGCTCGCAAGTCCGAAATACGGAATAATTCCAACACGACAACTCGGCTAAAACCCGACAAAACTCGAGTCGGATCGAAACTCAGCCGAGTCGGATCGAAACTCGAGTTTTGGACCGAGTCGGATCGAAACTCAACCGAGTCGAGTCGACTCGGTCGAGTTTCGAGTCGACTCGGCGAGTTTTAAAACAGTGTAAAAATTACCAAATGAGGGAATTAACCACAATATATTACCACAAATATATTACCACAAATTATGGTATTGTTGTAAATCACAATATATTACCACAAGATAAAAACTACCACAATAAATTACCTAATAAAAATTACCACAATATATTACCTAAATAAATTACTACAATATATTACCACAATACCACACTATATTTAATTCCTGTGATTTTACCTAAATAAAAATTACCACAATATATTACCACAAATTAACCGAAGGGGGAAAGGGAGGAGGAGGAGGAGCTCACCAGCGATGGTCGGTAGGCCTCGAGAAGGAGGAGGATGGGTGTCGCAGTTGGTGGCGCGAGAAAGCGGAGGGGTGGCCGGAGGTGCAAGGGAGGGGATGGGTGGCCGGCCGGAGGGGGGGTTTAGATCGAGAGAGAGAGAGAGACAGGTGAGGGGAGGAAGTAGAGAGAGAGAGAGAGAGAGAGAGAGAGAGGGAAGGCTAGGGAGGCCGGGGAGGGGGGGAGGAAGCCGGGGAGAGAGAAAGAGGGCCGGGAGGCCGGGGAGGGGCGGAGGTCGGGAGGGGGATGGGTGGCCGGGAGGGGGATGGGTGGCCGGAGGGGATCGCGGGGCTGCCGGAGGGGGACGGGGTCGCCGGGGGGTCGGGTCGGTGAGAGAGAGAGAGAGATTGAGAGAGGGGCGCGCGCCGGAGTCGAAACACAAAAAGAAAAGGGTGCAGGCTGGGGTGGATAAGTAAGGAGTTTTTACCGACGGAACTATAATTTTCGTCGGTATAATTACTTTATACCGACGGTATAATAATGTCCGTCGGTAAAAATCAGCGACGAAACTCAGGGTTCCATTTTTTCCAGAGGCTCGGGTTTTCACCCTGAGTTTCGTCGGGACAATTTTACCGACGGATATTTAATTACCGTCGGTATTGTACCGACGGACATATAATTGCCGTCGGTATAATTAGTTATGCCGACGGAAGTAATTAGTCCGTCGGTACAAACCGCCGACGAAACTCAGGGTTTCATTTTTTTCCAGAGGCTCGGTTTTTACCCTGAGTTTCGTCGGGACAATTTTACCGACGGATATTTAATTACCGTCGGTATCGTACCGACGGCCATATAATATCCGTCGGTATAATTATTTATGCCGACGGAAATATAAAGTCCGTCGGTAATAATCTCCGACGAAACTCAGGATTCCATTTTTCCCCAGAGGCTTGGTTTTTACACTGAGTTCTGTCGTGACATTTTACCGACGGTCTTTATGTAGCCGTCGGTATAAAGTATATTACCGACGGTACATATATGTACCGTCGGTATAAATAATTGTACCGACGAATACTATTTGACCGTCGGTAATAAATGTGCAAAAAAAATTTAAAAAATTGAAGTTATAATACCGACGGATATTATTGTCACCGTCGGTAAAAAGGTTATTATTACCGACGGTGATAAAAATGTCTGTCGGTAAAGCCCCTCTTTCTTGTAGTGACATCTCTGCACCAACACTTGAGCATCATGTGCGGTTTCTCCGGGCAACCTGATCTGCAGTATGATACCGCCCACACTCGATAGCCTCCAGGATGTCCCGAGAGGTGACCCTCTGCAGCAGTTGTACACCGTCACCTGACTGCCACGTGTTGACGTCCTTGCCTTCCGAGATCCTATAAAAGCTCAATCAGGGCACTGTTCAAGGGGTTGAAAAATCACTGTGACTCCCCTACTACCCTAGCACTCTCCTATCATTAGCTCATCATTCTCTTATATAGTGTTGACTTAGGCATCAAAGGGTCCACGCTCCTTAGGGAGCCGATCGTCTTTTACACTTTACCTTCCTTCTAGCCTGTCTCATACCGCTTACATGCTTCCTGTCAACAGCAAGGAAGAATGGAGTCACTGCAGCAACCTCACTCCCGCAAAGAACTTCGACCAACGGAAATTGAGAGAGCATAAGCGATTTTATCCCCGAAAGATATGTCACATTTAAAGACATCTAATTTTGATTATAACATGTGAAATGATACCATCAAGCGTCCCGTACTGTGAGGTGGGGGGCATGATGCATCAAGACTGTCTCAGTGTGGCATGCAAACACAGCAGATGTGCATCATACTCGCCATCTTACGGTGTAGGATGCCTGATGGGGCCACTACTCTTATTTCTGGACGACTAACAAATATATAGCTAGATTGGGGTTTATGTAAACCCCCCTCAAATGGAAGCTAATTTGCATATGAAAAAATGATCAAATGCTATTCATTCCGAACGTTTAACCCAAATGTTTAACTAGAATGATGTGGCATCCAATCACAACGTCTCTTTGCATGTTGATCGGGGCTAAGTGCAATTCATCACTTGGAATCAGGTGCAACGAACGGATGTGAATCGGACACGCCATACTGGTTAAAAGGAATCCTTAACGCATTCGGATTAAATAATATTTTTAAAAAAAAAATTACAATAAATAAGAGCATTTTGAACAAGTATCAGGCCACTATGGCACCTCTATAAAGTCCCACTCAACACAATAGAGTTGAATCTCTTAATTTGTAGCCATGGCAATAAACTAAAAGGGTTCACATCAAAACCATCTAACAAAGGAAGGTGGAAAGCAAAAGAAGCCTCCAACCTCCCTCCATATCTTTTAGAAAAGAACACCCACACTAAGCATATGGTGCACCCCACCACAAGGAGAGACCTCCTTTTCCCTCTCTATATAACTCGATCTACTCTTGCATTGCTCTCTGTTCTGTCTGATGTGGAACCACTCTGTATCCCCTCCTCAAGACTCCACTTTTCCTTGACCGGCCTCATTCACAAGCCAACCCTATACTACATTTCTTTAACCCTTCATTGGCACCATGGATCCTATCATGATAGAGAAGTTTCAAGTCATGAAGAGGTACAAGATGAAGAAGCAACTCCTCCCAAGCCTCATCCAATACTCTCTAACAATCCTATTTCTTGGCCTGTTCCTCTCATGCCCCCTTTGGCTCCCCACCATGTGCTCTTCTGTCAAGATTTTCCTCCTTGTCTCCCTCCCCAAAATGAGCTTCTTCATCTTCGGGCCCAAACCTCTCTTCTTTGTGTGCAACGCCATCGTTGTCTTCCTTGTAGGCGAGTCGAAGCGCTCAAAGTCCTCTCCCGATACCTACAATGAGTGCGTGAATCGGAGATCTCGCGGGCTGTCTACTAGCGAACTGGAGAAGCCGAGGGAGGGAGGTGAGGAGATGGAAGAGGGAGAGGGAGATGGAAGTGGTGGAGGATTGGAGGAGATGGAGGGTGGCTATGAGGACCTGGATGGAGAGGGAGAGAAGGGCTTAGATGAATTGAATAGAAAGGTGGAGGACTTTATTGCAAAGGTGAACAAGCAAAGGATGCTTGAAGCAAGAATGATGGCTTGTTTTGGGTGAGGAGGGAGAGGAGGAGTGAGGAATATCTAACCCTAAATAAATACAACTTGAGAGATAGGAAGCAAGTTGTATTTTAGCAAGAGTTAAACCAAAAAAAAAAAAGAAAAAAAAAGTGTTATCAAAGAATGTAAGATCTTCTGTAGAAGTGTGGGATTGTTTTTTTTTTTTTAGCACCTAAATATTCAGTGGGTTAATTTAAACAATTTGATGATTTATATCGACTACTTCAATTCATGGTAAGTCCATGAGTGGATTTAAGCTGATGATCTTTCATATAAGTTTCACTAATTAAAATCACTAAGATGTGTTTTTATTCAAAGAAGTAAAGTGAAGTGAAATGCATTTGAGTGAAATTAAGATAACTTGATTTATCAATTCATTTGGATATAGAGAAATTGATCAAGGCCATCAAGAAGCCTTTCAGTGGCAACCATCGAATTTGATAACATTCCACATACATCCCTTTAAACTCTGTAGGAGCCATTGCTTTCAACATCAAAATGACCCTTGAACCTTCATGAATCGATAAGCATAAGCATATGCTCTTTTACTTGTACATGGATTAAAATGTCATCAAATAACAATTTATTATTGTATTAGTGAAGTAAGATCAAATTTGATATAACTTAAAGGTATGTTTCAAGATTGGGGTGGAAGCCTTAAGGGGAGTGTACAAATTCAACACCCTAGGTAAAAGATTCCTACAATCAAGTACAAGCTTGGAGTTTGGGGAGTCTAAATGCACCCATCATAATATCCGCACCCAAAATGTTCCTGCAACCCAACCAAATTAGATGGATCTGTAATGGCACCCCTAATAACCCCAAAATACTCTAATCCCTAACCTCCATCCAAACACTTCACCCCTATTTGCATCCCCTTTGCGACGCATGCTCAGCCCCCTCTGCCACCCTCCTTCCTCCTCCTCTGTGTTTCTGTCTGAACCCTAAACCACTGAAGATGTCCACCCACAAGTCGACCTTGTCATTACAATGTCGTCATGTGGCCACCGACATCATCCAGATGGGTTAGGGTTCAAGCGAGGAAGAGGACGAAGGAGGAAGGTTGAAGTAGGAGGAAGGAGGAAGAGGAGGTCGGTGGAGGGGGTTGGATTGGCATTGGAAAGAACGACATGGCCGGACAAATGGGGGGGGGGGGGGGGGGGGGGGTTGTTGGGTGGAAGTTAGGAATAAGGATAATTTTGGATTTTAAAAAAAAACTTCTAAGTGCAGACACAAACACTAGGCGCAAACCTTCAATCATGTGGAGTTTTAAGTGTCGGAACAAATTGTTGATATTATGGTCGCACTCAAATATGTTCAATTAGGGGAAATTTTGTTCACACCCCAAAAGTGATGTGATTATCTCGATTACCATTCCCCCCATGGTTTACTATATTTTTTTTAATAATAGGTTTGCCCTCCCCTATACCCCATTTGCTTCTTCTCTTTCATACCCCACCTGCTTCCCTTCTCCTTCCTCCCCTACTTCCCCATCGTCGGAGCCACCACAACTTGCCCTCTTCCTCCTCGTTGGAACTGCCCCAACCTCCCCTCCTTCTTGCTAGAGTCATCTTCACCTCTCATTCCCTCCACCTCCTCCTCGCCGGAGCAACCGTTGGCCACCACTTCTGTAACATCCCAAAAATATTAATGATTTTAATCTAATATAATAAGAAATTTTTTGTACAAATTTTAAAATAAAAATCGGACTGCGTCATTGCATCCGGCTCATCAAAACGATCAAAAAATGTATACAAACTTTTATGTTACAAGCATGTTTAGAACATTTAAAAATAAAAGTAAAAAATGACCAAGTAGGGTTCGAACTATGGACCTATTGGCAAAGTTTTATATCATCCCCCTCTAACCAGAAAGCCCTTTTAATTATTCATTCTAAACTTCAGTAAATAAATATTTGTAGTGGGGGGGGGGGGGGGGAGACCAAAAGGAAGCCAACCGTAGACCTTTGGATTCTGATAGGATCAAAACGGAAATAATCAATAAAATAATGAGCCGATTTGCAATTAAGACTCTTGGTATTCAGGAAAAAGGCCTATAAAAACCCCCTAAAACTCCAAGTGCTGCACTCAACCCATTTGCCTCGAAAACCATGCCCCACCCAGCCCCCTTTGCCACCCAACCACCTCCACTACCCACAGCCACCTTCGCAGCCGCAGCTGCCGCCCGCCGCCGGTCGTCGCTGCCGCCGACCGTCGTCGGACCGTCTCCGGTCGCCGCTGCCACCGGACCCCCGTCGGTCGTCGCCGGACCCCCGCAGTCGCCACCCGTCGCCGGACTGCCGCCGGTCGTCACCGAACCGCCGCCGTCGACCGTCGCTAAGCCCCACCAGCCACCCCTATATTCGGTAGGCAAATTAATTTTATTTAATTCCTAGGCTTAAGCCCACTAGAAAATTGGGCCGAAGCCCATTAAGTATATTTAAGGCCGAAGCCCATTAAACACCCTCTGGGCCGAAGCCCATTAAGCACAGTAGCCCATTAAACACACTCTGGGCCGAAGCCCGTTAAGCACAGTAGCCCATTAAACACTTTTGGACGGAAGCCCATTAAGCCCAGTAACCAACTGTGATAAAACAACTCTGCCATTATTTAAACTGAAACACTATTGTTTAGAGCAACCTGACCGTTTTACTAAGGGCAAACCAACCATTTATTATCCGTCAATACCGGCTATTTTGGTCATATCGGAAGCAAACGAACTCCGAATTGAGTTCCGTCTACGGCCACGTTTTCAGAACGAAAAACCCTACAACATGGGTATAATTTCAAATCTATTTAAAAAAAATAACCTAAATACCCCTATAAGATAAAATGCAATAAATAAAGAATCTAACATCGGAATTTGATTCCGTCGAATCCTTGTAAAACTAACAAAAGATAAAAATATATTTCAGGTCATGAGCTTTCTAAGGCATCTTCATCGGAGAAAAGATTCCACGACTCTTCAGGTAGGGGACTAAACCTAGTAGACTCTTGATAAGTATATGTCATTGAAATAATAGTAATGTGCTATGGATTTAGTTTAATTTATAAGATGTATTGGTCATTTTAATCGGGTATGGGGCTAGCCCTGGCTTGCGAGCCAAAAAGAAACCTGGGTGTGGGTCTAGCCCTGGCTGAGGCTAAAAAGGAACCTGTGTGTGGGGCTAGCCCTGGTTGAGGCCAAAAAGAAACTTAGGTGTGGGGCTAGCCTTATATAAGACAAAAAGTCTCCGGGTATGATTGTGATTCCTACCCTGGTTTGAGCCTAAAAGGGAATCGGATGATCAATAACTTTTAAATTACTATTTATATTTATGTGAACTATTTTCTTCAGTACATTTATCTTACCATGAATGAACTAGGTTAAATAGGTGAGTCAGTGGATTAGACTCACCCCCCTATAGGTGTTATGGTCTCTACAGAGACTGACCCTATAGGATATAGAGAAGAGGAAGTGCACAACGAGAAGGAACCGGAGGGGATCGAGGACCCGCTATATACTCCATACTACGAGGATGCGGGAGCGGAGATGTGAAGAAAGAAGATTCTAGATGAGTGTTTAAGTTTTTATATCAAGCCATGTATCAAACTTTTATATATAATATATGGTTATAAATAAAAGAGGCTTCAATGTTTTCCATATTTCATGAAAATTCTTTTAGTATCAAGTTTTACTTCTAACACCCCAGTGTTATACGGGTTTCCTAAATCCGTAAAATACTGGGGCGCTACAACTTGGTATCAGAGCTTAGGTAATAGGTCCTACGAATTAAAAGATTTACTAGAATTACATCAGTAGGATAGCCACATAATTTAGTTACTTATATTTCAAATAAACTTATGAATTAAATTTTTTTTTTAGCAGAGTCATGAAGTCAAAAATCACTGAAGGTAGCTCATCGGGAGAAAAGGTGAAACCTAAGAAGAAAATCATAAAGTCAAAGAAGGAGAAGAAACTAGCTACCCTTAAAAATGAGATTGTTTTCTCTAAACGCTACCGATGTATCTGTGGAAAAGTGGGCGATGAGAACCGTTGCAAATATCCAATGTTTTTCAAAATAGTAGTTGGCTATATGTAAAACGAAAAGAAAAGTTATCTTTAATGAATGAAAGTGTTTTCCTTCGTGTTTATTTGAAGAGTCTTGTTCATTCATATTTTCAGAAACATGGATTCATTTGAAAACTCTACTCCAAATGAAGACCTAACCAAGGTATTAGGAGCTCTACATCAACTTATAGAAAAGATAAACTCCTCCAAGGAAAATTAAAGAATGGGAGTTATCTTAAAAGAATTCAAGGAATTAAAACCCCCTGCATTGACGGGAGAACCTGATCCTCTGATTGCCGATAGATGGCTAAAATAGGTGAGAAAGATATTGGAAACTTTGAAAGCAACTGATGAACAGAAAGTCACCTTAGCTACTTATATGTTAGAAGAAGAGGCAGATTACTGATGGGATTCTGTCAAAAGAACTCAATCTTGTTTCACTTGGGGAGAGTTTAACAAAGTTTTCTTGGAGAAATATTTCTCAGACGCTACTATAGATAAAATGATTGCGGAATTCTTAGAACTCTACCAAGGGAAACTTAGTGTTTCCCAGTATGAAGCTAAATTCACTGAACAGTCCCGTTTTACCCAGTATTTAATAGCCACTGAAGAACTAAAGTCCAAAAGGTTTGAGCAAGGATTGAACCCTCATATCCGAACCAGAGTGACGGTACTTCGTATTTGAAAATATGGAGAACTAGTACAAACTGTTTTAGTGGTAGAGCGGGAATGGGAAGAAACTCGGAAGATATTTGAAAAGAATAAAATAAAAAGGAGTACACCATCAATAGAGTCAAATAAAAGGCCAAGGATGCAAGAGTTTTCAGTAGGGAAGAGTGGTCCTCCAATATCTTTGGGACCTCAAAATTGTTTCACGTGCTGATCGCAGGATCATTTTCAACGGAACTGTCATCATATCAATGGTAATATTTCAACCAGACCTCCATTCAGAAATGCTCCACAAGTACCTGTGACTCGACCTGGCCAACTTCAAAAGGTGCCTGGAAAGGCCTTTGCAATGTCAACTGAAGAAGAATCAAACGACATCATTGAAGGTATGAACTATCCACTTTTAAAATAACATTTCCGTTAAAAGTAGGTAAGTTATAACCAAAAAGTTAATTTTCGTAGGCACCATTCATATTTATGGAAGTCTAGCTTGAGTAATTTTAGATCCGGGTTCGACCCATTCGTTCATATCAATTTACCTAACTAGAGACTTACAATTGAAGACAGGACCGTTAGGGTACATACTTGTCATCACCACTACACTTAGTGATACGGCCAAAACAAACAGAGTCTGCAGAGACTGTATACTAAGAATTGAAGAAGTGGAGTTAGTGGCCAATTTAATTCTACTAAAATTGGGGAAATTCGATATTCTATTAGGAATGGAATGGTTATCCAAATATAGGGCGGTTATAGATTGTTATCGGAAGAAGGTTACCTTACAAATACCTGAAGGAAATAAAATAATATTCTAGGGAAGAAAGTTCGGAAAGACAAAAGCAAAAGTCTGTTACTTGACTCAACTATTAGAAGAAGATATGAAAATTCCTTCACTTAATTCCACGCTGGTAATATCCGAATTTCCATAAGTTTTTCCCGAAAACCTTCCAGGTTTACCACCAAAAAGAGAAATAGATTTTGCAATAGAATTGATTCCCAAAGTAGCTCCTATTTTAATCGCTCCTTATAGAATGGCACCTGTAGAGCTAAAGGAGTTGAAGAAACAGCTGGATGAGTTACTAACTCTTGGATTTATAAGACCCAGTACTTCACCATGGGGTGCCTCAGTATTATTTGTATAGAAGAATGATAGGACAAAAAGAATATGCATCGATTACAGAAGAATAAATCAGATGACTATAAAGAACAAATATCCACTTCCAAGAATCGAAGACTTATTTGATCAACTTAAAGGAGCAAGGTATTTTTCTAAAATAGATCTTCGATCAGGATATCATCAGTTAAGAATCAAGGAAGAAGACATACCGAAGACAGCCTTCAGAACTCGATATGGACATTTTGAATTTCTAGTAATGCCTTTCGGTCTCACCAATGCTCCTGCGGCATTTATGGATTTGATGAATCAGATCTTTAAAAAATTCTTAGATCAATTTGTGGTAGTATTTATAGATGATATATTGATCTATTCAAAAACCAAGGAGGAGCATGAAAATCATTTGAGATTGGTACTACAAGAGTTGAATCTTCATCAATTGTATGCCAAACTCAGTAAATACGAGTTCTAGATTTCTAAAGTTAACTTTCTGGGACACGTAATCTCTCATGAAGGAGTTACTGTTGATCCAGCAAAAATTGAAGCAGTAGTTAATTAGAAACCACCAAGGAACATTACAGAATCAGAAGTTTCCTGGGGTTAGTAGGATATTATCTTAGATTTATTAAAAAAATTTCCAGTATCGCTGTACCTATAACCCGACTCACTAAGAAATGAGTAAAAGTTGAGTGGTCGAAACCTTATGAGAATGCATTCCAAGAACTAAAGAAGAAACTCACTACAGCTCCGGTATTGACAATACCAGAAAGTGGGAAGAAGTACACACTTTACACGGATGCTTCTCATGTAGGGTTAGGAGGTGTACTTATGCAGGATGGTCGAGTAGTGGCTTATGCTTCAAGACAATTAAAAACTCATGAAAAGAATTGTCCTACCCATGATCTAGAGTTGGCAGCTATCATATTCGCACTTAATATTTGGCGCCACTATTTGTATAGAGAACAGTTTGAATTATACTCTGATCATCAGAGTTTGAAATACATTAGCACGCAGAAGGATTTAAATCTATGACAAAGAAGGTGGGTAGGATTGTTGGTCGATTACGATTATAATTTTGTCTACCATTCCGGAAAGGCAAATATAGTAGCGGATGTTTTGACCTTAAAGGTAAACTTGCTCCCATATATATTGGGCCCCATGAAAAATTGGGTAAAGTTGGACCAGTCGCATATCGTTTGGCGATACCCCTAAGTTTGGCTAATGTACATCCAGTCTTTCACGTATCCATGCTTCGCAAATATGAGCCTGATCCTTCTCATATTCTAGAAGATAAAAATATCAGTATTCAAGCAGATACATCTTACGTGGAAGTACCTATAAAAGTTTTAGACAAAAAAGATAAAGTACTACGAATGAAAACTATACGATTGGTAAAAGTGCTATGGCAACATCACAATGAGAAAGAAGCTATTTGGGAATTAGAGTCAGAAATACGAAAGTAATATTCACATTTGTTCGACCACTAAGGTACGTACTTTAAATTTCGAGGATGAAATTTTTATTAGATGTAGAGGATATAACATCCCAAAAATATTAATGATTTTAATCTAATATAATAAGGAATTTTATGTACAAATTTCAAAAACAAAAATTGAACTATGTCATTGCATCCGGCTCATCGAAACAATAAAAAACCATATACAAACTTTTATGTTTTAAGCATGTTTAGAACATTTAAAAATAAAAGTAAAAATGGCCAAGTAGGGTTCGAACTATGGACCTATTGGTAAAGTTTTATATCTTCCCCCTCTAACAAAAAAGCCCTTATAATTATTCATTCTAAACTTTAGTAAATAAATATTTATAGTGGGGGGGGAGACCAAAAGACAGCCAACCGTAGACCTTTGGATTCTGATCGGATAAAAACAGAAATAATCAATACAATAATGAGTCGATTTGCAATTAAGACCCTAGACTCTTGGTATTCCGAAAAAAGGCCTATAAAAACCCCCTAAAACTCCAAGTGCTGCACTCAACCCATTTGCCTCGAAAATCGTATCCCACCCAGCCCCCTCTGCCACCCAACCACCTCCATCGCCCGCCGCCGGTCGCTGCCGCCGGTCGTCGCTCCCATAGCCCGCCGCCAGTCGTCGGTCGCCGCTGCCGCCAGACCCCTGCCGGTCGTCGCCGGACCGCCGCAGTCACCGCCGGTCGTCACCTACCGCCGATCGCCGCTCGCCGCCGCCGGACTGCCGCCGGACTGTCGCTAAGGCCCACCGGCCACCCCTATATTCGGTAGGAAAATTAATTTTATTTAATTCCTGGGCTTAAGCCCACTAGGAAATTGGGCTGAAGCCCATTAGTATATTAAGGCCGAAGCCCATTAAACACCCTCTGGGCCGAAGCCCATTAAGCACAGTAGCTCATTAAACATTTTTGGACCGAAGCCCATTAAGCCCAAGAACCAACTATGATAAAACAACTCTACCATTAGTTAAACTGAAACACTATTGTTTAGAGTAACCTGACCGTTTTACTACGAGCAGACCAACCATTTATTTTCCGTTAATACCGACTAGTTTGGCCATATCGGGAGCAAACGAACTCCGAATTGAGTTCCATCTGCAGCCACGTTTTCATAACAAAAAACCCTACAACATGGGTATAATTTCAAATCTATTTTTAAAAAATAACCTAAATACTCCTATAAGATAAAATGCAATAAATAAAGAATCTAACATCGGAATTTGATTTTGTCGAATCCTTGTAAAACTAACAAAAGATAAAAATATATTTCAGGTCGTGAGCTTTCTAAGGCATCTTCATCGAGAGAAAGATTCTCCAACTCTTCAGGTAGGGGACTAAACTTAGTAGACTCTTGATAAGTATATGTCGTTGCAATAATGGTAATGTGCTATGGATTTAGTTTAATTTATAAGATGTATTGGTTATTTAAATCGGGTGTGGGGCTAGCACTGGCTTGGGGGCCAAAAAGAAACCTAGGTGTGGGTCTAGCCCTGGCTGAGGCTAAAAAGGAACCTGGGTGTGGGGCTAGCCCTGGCTGAGGCCAAAAAGAAACCTTGGTGTGGGGCTAGCCTAGTCTTGTGACTAAAAGAACCTAGGTGTGGGGATAGCGTTGTATAAGACAAAAAGTCCCTGGGTATGATTGTGATTCCTACCCTGGTTTGAGTCTAAAAGGGAATCGGGTGATCAATAACTTTTAAATTACTATTCATATTCATGTGAACTATTTTTTTCAGTACATTCATCTTACCATGAATGAACTAGGTTAAATAGGTGAGTCAGTTGATTAGAGTCACCCCCTTACAGGTGTTATGGCCTCTACAGAGACTGGCCTTACAGGATATGAAGAAGAGAAAGCGCACAACGAGAAGGAACCGGAGGGGATCAAGGACCCGCTATACACTCCATACTATGAGGATGCAGGAGCGGAGATGTGAAGTAAGAAGATTCTAGATGGACGTTTAAGTTTTTATATCAAACTATGTATCAAACTTTTATCTATAATATATGGGTATAAATAAAAGAGGCTCCAATGTTTTCCATATTTCATGGAAATTATTTTAATATCAAGTTTTACTTCTAACACCCCAGTGTTATACGGGTTGCCTAAATCCGTAAAATACCGGGGCATTACAACTTCCCTCCTCCTCCTTCTTCCCCATCGCTAGAGCAATTGTCCCCCCCCCCCACCCCTCTCTCTCTCATACCCTACTTGCTTCCCTCCTCCACAATCCTTGATACTCCACCTGCTTCCCTCCTCCTTCCTTTACTATCGCCAGAGTTGCGACTCCTCCTCACCTCCTCCTCCTCCTTTCCCAACATCGGAGCTGGTGTCACCTCCCCGCTCCCTCCTTCTCCATCAGTTGTCCTTTCCCATCGCCTCCGACGGTGGGAAGTGCAAAGTGGCTATATATATGTGAGAGGTGGTGCGGAAGGGGGGGGGGGGGGGAGCGGGAGCGCCTTTGGCAATGAGGAAGGAGAGGAGGCTGAAGCTTGATGGGGTTTGAGATGGGGCAAAAGGGCTGAAAGTAGGGTACGAGATGGGTTAAGTGAAGTGTATACTTACCATTCAAAAAATATTCGATAAATGAAGAAAAATCCAAGGAAAGCGGAGTATGTTAAGTAATTTTGGAATGCCAATAAAATTGTCCTTTTGTCGGTTCCAAAGGCCGTTTCAACCATCAAACGGGTTGGACATGTACAAAGTCAAGTGACTCAAATGGATCATTTTTTTAGGGTAAATTACACATAGACCCCTTTAGTTTGACCGATTATCATTTACAACCCCTCTTGTTTAAAACCCTACATATGTCTTCATATAGGATGAAAAACCATACACATAGACCCCTCTGGGCATATGTAGGGTTTTAAACATAAGAGGGGTGTAAGTGATAATCGGTCAAACGACAGCGATCTATGTGTAACTTACCTGTTTTTTTTTTTTATTAACATGAAAGTCAAATTGGTCATACTCTTCATCTTTTAACATTCCAATTGGGCCCCACATGAAGAATAGACAACTAGCGGTTGTTGGCAGCTCGGAGGCCTTGTTAAACAGAATCAACGTCTACTGATGGAATTGCAGCAACGCCACCGTATTTGTCTGCTGCGACGCTGCCCCCTTCTCTCTTCCCAAAATCTCCATCTTCCCAAAATAGCCCTTCGTTGATCTCAAGGCCCTCCACCCCCCCCGTCGATGCTTCCGACGTTCACACCCCTTCAAGTTTCCTCTTCGTCCAACGCCTCAAACCCAACCTCTGCTCCAAGTAATCCCGTCGCCTGAGGAGAGATGGCCCTCTCTTCCCCGAAATACCCCTCTTCCCGATTTGCCCCTGACCCCTCTCCTCTTCCCAGAGCCCAACGAGTGACACTCTCTTTTGCCGCTCCCCTCCCTAAACGTCTCTTCAGGAAATGGGTCTCCTTTAAATCGCGTAGAAATCGCCACTGGAATGGTGTATCCATGCAAGAAGGTTGGATATTTTTTGTCTTCTTAATTAGTTTATCCTCAGTTTGCTATCTGGGTTTTGTTGGATTTTCTTCAATTTTACCTTGTTGATTTGTTGTTTTTGATCTCGTTCCTTTCTGGGTTTTACTTGTTATTAGATTTCCCTTGCCTGTGTAAAAGAACTATGGAAATTTAATAGAGTGGAAAGAATTTATGCAGAAATGAATTTCTGCTGAAATTGTTTCCCTTATTTTATTTCCCTGGAAACCAAAAAACGACCCTTATCGAATATCTAAAAAAAATTAGAATCAAATCATAGAGGGTAACCTAATTGCTTCCAACTTTGTAGTGGGTGCATCATGTCATGCACACACTTACTTGAATCACCATAATTAGAACCATTCATAATGAAATTGTCCGAGTCGCTTAAATTTGGCTTGGGATTCTATAGTTTTTGGTTGATGTAGTGTGGCTGTGCTCAATTGGGATGATACTAATCAGGACCAAAGCATACCCAAAAAAAAAAAACTGAACTTTGACATAAGTCCTTGAGAGATGACTTTTAGCTGC
This sequence comes from Chamaelirium japonicum, assembly GCA_947650365.1. Classification (NCBI taxonomy): domain Eukaryota; kingdom Viridiplantae; phylum Streptophyta; class Magnoliopsida; order Liliales; family Melanthiaceae; genus Chamaelirium; species Chamaelirium japonicum. Next base: position 6,404,781 of record OX393551.1, on the reverse strand, counting down.
ATGACAAACTAATTTTGAAATATAGCTCAAGTCCCTCCCGACTGCCCCCCCCCGCCGCCGCTGTCGCTGCCGGACCTAACCAAACCCCTGCCCCCTTCCCCCGCCTCCCCCCCTCCCCTGTTGCCGCCGCCGGACCAAACCGAACCCCCGCCCCCCTCCCTCACCGCCGCCCCCCGCTCCCCCGCCACCGCCAAACCTAACCGAACCCCTCGCCCCCCCTCCCCCGCCACCGGACGTAACCGAACACCCCCCCCCCCCCCCCCTCCCCCGCCGCTGGACCTAACTGAACCCCCGCCCCCCCTCCCCATGACCGCCGAACCTAACCGAACCCCCCCTCGCTGCTGTCAGACCTAACCGAACCCCCCCCCCCCCCACACACACACACACATACACCCCTAATCTACAGGCCATGGGATGAACCCCAGACCTAGGGAGCTCAACTGAACCACCTCGCCACCGCCGCTTCCCCTGTTGCTCGCCGCTTCTGTCTCCGCAGACACCGGAGCTGCTGGCCGCTGCCCCCACTGTTGTAGCCGCTGCCTTCGTCGCTGGAGCTGCTCTAAGGGTCGATGGGGTGGTCGGGGTCGAGCGCGAGGTCGCCTCCGTCGGAGCTGCTCGGGAGAGTGGAGGAGAAGAGGGCAGGGACCTTAGCTAATATAGCAAATTAGTATGTCCTGCAGCTAATATTGCAAAATAGTTAAGGACCTATACCGAATTTGCCCAAAAAAGTTTGTAAATTAAGACCTTCCCTGATCTCCGAGTCCTCGTCCATTCGTCGACTTTTTAATGATTTTACTTGTTATCCAAAACTTGGGGCAGTCATTGCTTTGGATTGCTCAAGTGTAACCCCTGAAATGCTGCATGAGACGAAATGAGTTGATAGCTAATGTTTTACCCCCACCATTGACCTTGCACCGTAGCCTATTAGGAGAAATTATTGGTTTGCTTTAATTTCAGAGCTAAAAGGCACATTTTTTTCTCACTTGTTCCTCATCAGTGGATTCTGTGCCCAATGTTATATGAACTCAGACCGGGTATCCGGTGCAAGTGCCTTTGTAGGCATCAGATTTTTCAATACCTTAAACCTTAGCGTGTGCAGAAAATCCTAAAGCATGTCCAAAAACTCAAAATGGCACTTTTTATTCGTAGAAAAGCTTATTTACAAAAACTTGTAATTTATTTGAGTCTTTGATTCTTTGACAACACGCACACTACAGTTGTTGGTTATTTGGGTAGGGAGACCTACCTTGTTGATTATGCAATTTAAGCTCAGGCAACCAGGGATCAACACTTTAGGAAAGAGCCTAGATGATGAGGTTGGGAGTCAAGATTTGATATAGCGAATTGCATTCATCTCTATGGCACAAATTATAAGCCAAACTGACAAAGAACTGAAGCGTAACAACATTCTCTTTAGTTAAGATTTTTTATTTTGTTTCATCTGTTTAAACTTCTTTTCTTAATGTTTGAATCTTTTTTCTCTTCACCCTTCACCATTTGCTTAAATGGCAAAAGTTATCTTTAGTCGCCATGCTTTTATCCGTATATTGATTTTTGTTCTGCATTATGGTTACCTATCAAGTAATAAAGATTTGTATTGATTCATATGCTGGGCTTAAATGTTTATATTGGTCTTGGCATAGCAAGTGCATTTGTACCTGTGCCTTCTACAAAAGAAATTCCAAAGGAAAACGTTGAAAATGGTGCATTACCAACTATCTCTTTGGAGGAATATCAAGATATAGCAGGTGACACTAGCAAGGAGTCTACAGTTAGTATCACTGTTGTTGGAGCATCTGGAGACCTTGCTAAGAAGAAGATATTTCCTGCGTTATTTGCTCTTTACTACGAAGATTGCCTTCCAAAGGTAAATTCAATTAAATCTCATATAAGGAGTCACTATTAATGTTCGGTAAAAATAATTGTTTTTATATCTTAAAAATGTGTAGATATTTTTTTGCAGCATTTTACAATTTTTGGCTATGCTCGGAGTAAGATGACAGATGCTGAATTGCGAGATATGGTCAGCAGTACGCTTACATGCAGAATCGATAAAAGGTTATCATGACTCTTATCTCACCTATATTTTGTTTTCTGCTTTTCAAAGGGTCCTTGGAGAACATGATTTTGCACTTGTCCTCTACTTGTTTTGAAGTTGTTATGCTTATGTTGGGTTGTTACATGATGTGCAAGTTATATTCAATTTCTTCCACTGATACTGTGTGTTGTTACTATGTTTCAGGGAGAACTGTAGTGAAAAGATGGATGAGTTTCTAAAAAGATGCTTCTATCATTCAGGTCAGTACGATTCCGAGGAAAATTTTGCAGAGCTAGACAAGAAGCTGAAAGAACATGAGGTAATGTGTATGTTTTACAGCTCATAACATCTTATAAACCTAGATGCAGCATGTAAGTTTCATTCCATGGTTGCTTGTGATGCTGACAATCTTAGTATGTTAATAACTATAATTCTGGAGGATAATAGTATTAAAGAGAAGCATCTTAATTTTATTCATTCTAGCACCTCATAGTAAGTCTTAATTAGGTTTAGCTCACTGCATATGGTAGTTAGTGCTACTTTGCAACTGATCATATGCATGCTTTTGGGTTTAACCAGGCTGCAAACAGTTTAGATATATCTGAGAAGAAATTGTTTAACTTTGTAGCTTTATATATAAGGACTGCTAACACTTTTTTCTTTAATGTAGTTGTGATTCTAGTTGGTGTGAATGATAAACAATGTTGGTCAGAAACCTGCTCGTCTGAAGATGAGCATATGATTAAGTAAGTGGTGTTGTTGAGTAGTGGTTAAGGTAAGTTGGAATTGTTTATAGCATGGGGTGTTAACCTGACCCATAGGACCAGATTGCCATGGTTATAGATGTGAAAAAAATGGGTGAGCGAGGATGGATGGAAAATGGATGTCAAGTTGGATCTTGAGGCTCCTTGACATGGGACCATAGGGTGACAATCTCACATTTTCGGTGAGGAAGTAAAAAAGGTTAATTGGTAATCAATCCCTAACATAACAAATGTCAAGGTGCATGACAACTAGACATTTCATTTTACGAAAAGTTTCTCATTTTCTTTAGAAACCCAAAATTGCGCGTAGCCTCTCCTTCTCCCTTCTCTCTCGAGCGCGGTGGTCGCTGGAGGCAGCGGTGGTAGGAGATCGGGCAAGCGGGGGTGCGACAGGTCCTCGGGTGGCCGGAGATTGGGGAGGCGGCTGGAGGCAGCGGGGCTCTGGCTGGTGCATTGCCCCCCAGCCTGACGGCAGCCACCGCCGACCGGTGCATCGCACCCTAGTCCGACGGCAGTCACCACCGATGAGGAGGGAGGAGGTGGGACTCCAGCTCGTGCATCGCACCCCAACCTGACGGCAGCCACCGTCGACTGGTGCATCGCACCCTAGCCTGACGGCAGCCACCGCCGGTAAGAAAGGAGGAGGTGGGGCTTCGGCCCGTGCATCACACTCCAGCCTGGCAGCCGTCACTGCTGACCTGTGCATCGCACCCCAGCCCAATGGCAGCCACCGTTGGTGAGGATAGATGAGGAGGGAAAAGGAGATGGGGCTCCGGCGGTGGCGACCAAACCGGAGGCGAGTAGATCTGGCATTGAGAACCGATGGTATCGTTTTAAAATTTTGAATTGATATGGAGGGTATTTTCATTCACATCAATTTAGAGGACTTCAACTTAACTGATATATTTGTCAAGGATCGCTCACACATTCCCCCAAGTAAAAAAGAAGATCAATTGGTGGTATCCACTATTCACCACTAGATAGTTCACTGTAGAATATTTCATTCATCCATATGTATATCTCATGCCATTGCTAGATATTTTTTATTTGTAAACTTGCAAAAGTACTTGGTAATTGACCTAACAAACATTCTCTCTCCATTAAATAAAAATAATAATGCACCTAGATGATGTAAAATACATGACTCGATTTAGTAGCACACAATGAATACATTAGTTACAGAATAACAAGGGGAAATAAATTAACTAATGGACTAATTGATGGGTCAATTAGATACCTTGTGGGTTGGCCCAATGATGTTCGGTGTCACCTGTTCTCATGAGAAAATTCAAGGCTAGTGTTGAGGGAACTAAGGTGAGTTTGGTGGGTAAATTGGCACTGTAGCAAAGTTATCCCAAATGAAAGATGGGTTAATCCTTTAGTTCTCTGGAAAGGAGTTGAGTGCAGTAGCAGTGCACCTCTACAATTGTTTTTGCTGCAAAAGCTAGACTAACAACGTAAAATATTTCTTTCAAATATGTTTTGCAAAGGGTTTGCAGATAGCTTCTTCAACCCAAACCCAAGTCCAAACCTGAATAGGTTCATTTTTTGACCGGACCGAATCCGAACCCGAATTCTTGATCCTTGTTATAGAATTACATTATAGAGGGCTTAAGCTAGGTGCTTGTGGCTTTCTCGTAGTTATCCATAGTTCTTAAGCTTGGAGGTTCTTGTACCTAAAGTATAACTAGGATTAAGAGTGGAGAGGTTCTAAGGGAAAATTTAGCTCCTAAGTTGCTAACTTTAGATAGGAAAGGGGAGATAAAGCTAGGCGATTTATAGAACTTCTAGTCACTGTTCCCCTAACCGCAGGAAGCTTGCACATCACCCAGTGTATCCACTCTGGAAATGTAATCTACATTTTTTAGGAAAAAAAGTTTTAGAGATATGATTCCAGTTAAAACGAAACAAGTTACCAATAACAAGGGAGCACATTTCCGATATGGATTCAGGATTCTAATAATTACAAATTGTGGATTGATATACATTGCTTGATTTGGATGGTTCATAAAATGCATCTGATACACATGTCTTGAGACTCTAATGCAATCGGACATTCAATAAGAAAATGACTTGTCATAACACAGGACATTGAGAACACTTAAGTTTAAACTTGTAGTAACTAATAAGACATTGTTTTGGTAGAACTTTCATTTTGTGTCTCATCTAGGATCCAACTAATATGAGTTTTAAAGGCTAAAAAATATTACTTGAATGTAATGTGCATATTACACATTCTACATATGTTATTAAACCTACAATTCATCATGGTTGATAGAAATGTATTTAGTATGTAAATACGTTCATTAAATTATATGGTTTACATAAGTTTCCATCGGACTTCTCTTTGGCAACTTCAGTGTATCACACACTAACACAACTTTTTTAATTTCTTCTTGTTCATGATAGCAAATTAAGGGACAGTTTAGGAACATGCAAGACAGAGTCAAGACTAACAGCAGAAGAAAGAGGGACAGTACCCTTGCTAAGGATCGGTGTAACGGAACCATCAGCAAGGCGCACATTTTGCTGACGATAAGGCTCAATATGGGAAAGAAGACGAAGCTCACCAGTCATGTGGTCAGTAGCACCAGAGTCGATCACCCAGGGTGAAGAACTGGGATCAACCCCGGATGCTTGGAAAGCGAACGAAGTACCTGATGAGGAAGCAGTGGACGCTGAGGGCTGAGAAGACGAAGGCTGAAGATGCTGAAGCTGGCTCATCAGTTGTTGCACCTGGGAGACCATCTGACTGAAATCCAAAACTCCAGAAGTCGGAGAAGGAGATGTGGACGAACTAGAGATGTCTGCAGCAGCCACAGTCGGTGAACGAGGAGCAGGTGGAGGGGTAGTACGCAGATGTGGGAACAGCTGGTAACATCGGGAGCGATCATGAAACTGCTTGCCACAATAGGTACAAGGACCGGGAGGACCACTAGTGCCATGACCACCAGGTAGACCACGACCACCAGACAGAGAGCGACCACCACGACCACGAGCGTGCGAGAGCGGAGGACGGAAACCAGAAGCAAGAGCCATCTGCTCAGTCGGAAGATCACCGGAAGGAGGAACAAACACCCGTTGTGCACCAGTAAGACGAAGGCGACGCTCCTGATCAGCAACCAAAGAAAAGGCATCGAGAAGATCGGGGAGAGGGGACATCCCAATAATCTGAACACGAATAGCCTCAAACTCGTAGCGAAGTCCCATCAAAAACTGATACGTCTCCCGTTTCTCCTGTCGGCGCCGAGCAAGCGCAGCATCAGTAGGGTCCTGGAAAGCACCCAGCGGCTCTAAATCAGACAGCTCAAGAAAACGACTCTGAAGAAAAGAGAAATATTCTTGAACAGAACGATCGCCCTGAGTAGCGGCAGTAATTTCCCGATATACAGCATAGATCCGAGCATCAACCCGAGTGTGACCATAAGTCCTTTGGAGAGCAGACCATAAGGCAGAAACGGAATCATACCGCATGAACTGCTCATAGATTTTGGGCTCCATCGAGCATTGAAGCCAACCAAGAATCTGGAAATTTTCGGTGGTCCACTGTAATACTTCGGCCGCCTCTGTAGGCTTCGAGACACCAGTAAGCCATGCAAGCTTATCGCGACCGGCAAGATAGACACGAACAGAGTTGGACCAGGAAAGAAAGTTCTTGTCATCTAGGAGAACGGTAGTAATGCGACGGGCAAAACCGTCTTGAGAGCCAACAAGGGGGGCGACCTTGGAATCCATGGGGAGTAATGAAAAGAAAAAAAAAACTCTAGACGCTCTTTCTTGAATCTGGATTAATGGATGGTGCAAGCCAGTGTTGAATGTTCATTTGATCTCGTCTCCTGATGATATAGAACTTAGGTGCAGTTTCGTCGATCTTCCATGCTTGTAGCCATCACCGAATGGTTGTTTTGATAACCCATTGTAGTTTTACAGGGTTACAGTTGCAGGGGAGCAGGCGCGGGGGACGCAGGGTGGCGCGGGAGGGGCGGCAGGAGCGCAGGGGGGGCCGGGGTAGCAAAGGGTGGCGCGGGAGTGGCAGCAAGAGCGCAGGGGGGGGCGGGGTGGCACGGGGAGGCGTGGGGGAGGCGCGGGGGGGGCACGAGGAGGCGCGGGGGTGGCGCGGGAGGCCGCAGGGTGGCACGAGGAGGCGCGGGGGAGGCGCGGTGGAGCAGCAGGGGAGGCGCGGGAGTTTGCGGGGTGGTTCGTGGTGCAGTAGGGGAGGCTCGGGGGCGACCGGAAGGAGAGTGGGCGGCGCCGGAGGCCGATGTGATGAGAGACAGAGGCGGGCGTCAACTATGGCTCTCATACCATGAAGCGAAACGCGGGGTTAAGGTTAAACAAACCCTAACCCACCCTTTTATAATATAATGAGATACCAGAATTACAAAGAAGTCCTCAAAGAAAAACATATTACTAATAAGGACAAACTTATTACTAATAAGGACAAACTATCTCCAATAGGATTTGCCAGCATTAGAACATAACATTAGACTTCGTAAATATTTTGAGTGGCTAACAAAGCTTGATAATTTGGGTTTTGACCAGGTGAAAAACGATCGGTTTGATCGGTGTGGGTTCGAGTTTGACCGCTTCAGCCGCTTCAAGCCAAATATTAACAGTTAAAAAAAAAGAAGATATTCGATCGAATTCAGACGATCAATTTTCATTCATCCTATTTTTTGCATGATTGGCTGAATCATGCCTTATTGGGCTTGATCGTTTCTGATTCGGTCTTATTCAAACTATGTCGAACTAGCAAACTGAATCAGAATTTTGGCATTATTTTGGTTTCTGGTTGTATTTCAGTTCTGATCGGCTAAATCCGAGCCGGTTCAACGGTTTGGCTCAGGTTTGGACGAACCCTCGAACCATAGTGTCTAAGTTCTTTGATGCTTGTACAGTGACACTCTTAGGCACATTAAAATGGTGTAATAGCTTGTGTTTGCCCGTGTCAGCCCATGGCACTTCTGGTTGGAGTGTACTTCTGGCGTTTACGTTGACTGTCAATTATTCAGAGCCAAAGAATTCTTGTTCAATTGTTAGGATACGTCTAGATCAATGTCAGAAATTCCTCTTTCTTAGAAAATTACTTTTTTGTAAACAAGGATAATTATTATTTTTCCACTTATTATGCTGTCGACTCGTACATAGTATTTATTTACTACTCAACTATCCTCTTCGCGAGCGTTCTATAATTGTTGAGTGCAACACTTGGCAAATCTGGTCACAAGGCATAATACTACATAAAATTGGCTTCTTCTTTGGTAATTAGCTATCACAGGAGGATATTGATTTTGCCTTGTTTGATTGGAAGATATGTTTTCGAGAAAGAGAGCACTAGGATGGGTTGTTACGTGGAGGGACAATTTAGGTCTCTGGGAACCCTAAGGTGAAGGATCCTTTTGTAAGCAGCAAGGGCTTGAGTTTTCTATTTGTTTGGGGTTGGACCGGTGTTGTGGTATCAGGTGGAGGTTGCTTATAGATTTTGGGTATGGGCATGGTGTGTTGAATTTTGTATTATTGCATGGGTCAAAGGCTAGACTCAGAAGGATTTGCCTGTTTGAGGAGACTTTCATGCTTAGAATGTTTCACTTCTAGGTTGGGACTATGGTTTTTCCTTTAAGATTATCATCAAGGACAATTATTCTCTTCAAGATCACCTGTGTGTTGCCTGCCACGACGACCCTAACAATGTTTACATGTCCAATGAAATCTAAGATGACTGCGCACTAGAGGTTTTAGAGATTCTTTTATTTCATAGTACATATTCTAAAGATTTTCCGAAGGAATTCATCCTTTATGAGGGGTTCAGGATGTGATTATCTAGTGTTTAAGCTACTTTGTGTGTACGACTTACTCATCATTTGAACCATAAAAAGCACGAAGGAGAGAAACAAACATGAGCTTTTGAAAGTGGAGTTTGTTTGCATAAGATGAAGCTCTTGTATTATTCCAACTCTACGGAATTAGAACAAATTGACTTGTCACGGTTACATAGGTCACTGAATCATATATGTGTCTCATATGCGGTTTTATACATTTATAACTGCCGATTTTGTCTTCTTTCTTATAAATTTTGAGATAGGCACCAACGGTTGAGCAACCAGTTTATCAAGCATTATCACCCATTTTGTCATCCCACAACTTTTCCAACTCATTCTAACTCTCCCTAAATTCAGTTAAACAATTCTCCAATCATCTACTACAACCATACTTGACATGTATGCCTGTTCCTTTTTATCATCATCATGACATTTTCTTTTGATCATACACAAATTCTACCCTTCAACATCTAGGTTTCATTTGACAAGTTGTTCCTAAACAAAGAAGAAAAGAAAAAGAAAAATATAAAGAAAAACAAGAAAGTCATAATGGAAGGAGAGTGGAGTTTCTAATTTTTAATTTTTAACTGTCCATGTAGGCTGGGAGGCTTCCAAACCGCCTATTCTATTTATCAATTCCTCCAAATATATTCATAGATGTGGTAAAATGTGCCAGCAAGTCAGCTTCTTCTGCAAATGGCTGGACAAGGGTTATAGTCGAAAAACCATTTGGCCGGGACTCTGAATCCTCCGCAGCTTTGACAAGAGGCCTCAAGCAGTACCTAGTTGAGGATCAAATTTTCAGGTACTATTACACCTAAATTGAGGTTGAATTGATATCCCTTTATGACCTTTAACTACTGTCTTTCTGTTATCTTTGTTATTCTGCAGAATTGACCATTACTTGGGAAAGGAACTGGTCGAGAACTTGTCCGTTCTTCGCTTCTCGAATCTTGTATTTGAACCTTTGTGGACGAGGCAATATATAAGGAATGTACAATTGATCTTTTCAGAAGACTTCGGCACCGAAGGACGTGGAGGGTAGGTTTACTAGATCTTAGCATCCATACGAGTACCCTAGAGGCTAGAGGAAATGTCTAACTCATGGTAAGTTTGATTATTTCTTGGTGTCTCTCAGGTACTTTGATAGCTATGGTATCATCAGAGATATTATGCAGAATCATCTGCTTCAAATATTAGCCTTGTTTGCTATGGAAACTCCTGTCAGCTTGGATGCAGAGGACATCAGGAATGAAAAGGTTCGTTTGGAAAGGATCCAATTTTCTTAATGATTTCCTTTTCAATTCTACTGTGCATGTTAGGGTCCATTTGGTTGGTGGTGTTTGAAATGCACTTCTAGTTGTAATTACAAGTTTACAACTACACAGTTGAAACTTCAGTTTAGTTTTAGCTACTGAAATTGAAATACGTCGGTGACTATTGTAGTTATGACGGCTGTAGCTCGTTCTCCAATCGTTTTTGGTGAAAGGTTGGAATAGGTTGGTTTGCCTCATATTGCAGCTTGACTTACATATGTTGACTACAACTACATGAACAAACAACAGTGTTGAGGGGTTGTAGTCTGTTGCTGCAGTTCAAACTACAACTCCCCTAGCCAGATGGACCCTTAGTTGCATTCATGCCTCATAGTCATAGGTTGGTCGACAACGGTATATACATCTAGTCTTAATGGACCAAACCCAGCTTACCCATCAAAAGTAGAGGAACAGACGTTAAAGGACTGTTTTAAGTTCATCTCCAAGGGACTCCCTATTCTTTCCCTATTACTTGGGGAGAGATGGGCTTCCCTAAAAAATAGGGAGCCACTTTTTGGAACCAACTCCAAGGGACTTGCTATTCTTTCCTATTATTTGAAATGATCAAATGGCAAGTGGGGCCCAGGGGTTGCCAACGGCTGTATGGGAAGAGGTCATGTTAGTGACGTTGATTTTTTTTTTAAAGAAAAATCACAACCGAGTGGGGTCCAGGGGTAGCGAGTACTCGCTCGCTCGCTAGAAGTGGCGAGTGGAGTCGCGAAACACTGCAATAGCAACTAGTGAGGGTATATAGGAGCACGTTGGAGCGTCTTTTTCCCACCCCGCTTGCTACTGTAGCGAAGGAGGCAGAGTGGTGAGCTTGGAGATGCTCTAATGAAGAACTCCTTGTATCTCAGGTGAAAGTTCTGCGTTCCATGAAGCCGTTGCAACTGGAAAACGTGGTGATAGGGCAGTATAAAGCCCATACGAAGGGTGGCATTACTCATCAAGCATACACAGATGACAAGACTGTACCCAAGAACAGCCTGACTCCAACATTTGCTGCGGCTGCTCTTTTCATAGACAATGCGAGGTGGGATGGAGTGCCCTTTCTCATGAAAGCCGGGAAGGCATTGCATACTAGGAGGTACACTGTTTCTATCCTCTCCTGGCTCTTCTATGTTACTTTTTCCTCGAAAAGGTTATCCATATCTGCGACCCTGCTTGATGTAATGTTGAGTTCGAAGTTCTTTCTGAATGCAGAGCGGAGATCAGAGTGCAGTTTAGACATGTCCCTGGAAATCTATACAGGAGGAGCTTTGGGACAGATCTCGATCGAGCTACGAACGAGCTCGTGATACGGGTACAGCCCGATGAGGCTATTTACTTAAAGATCAACAACAAGATCCCTGGTCTGGGTATGAGGCTAGATCGCAGCAATCTGAATCTTCACTATGCAGCAAGGTAAGACAACAATTCCCTTTTGATCAGAAAGCTGACATGCTTATTAGTCCAGTACTCGCATAATTTCATTGAAGCCACATACTTTTTTTTCCCCGTCGTACTAACTGTTAATTTTATTGTAGATATTCGAAAGAGATACCTGATGCTTATGAGAGGCTTCTGCTCGATGCGATCGAAGGGGAACGACGGCTTTTCATTCGTTCCGACGAGCTGGACGCTGCTTGGGAGCTCTTCACGCCACTGCTGAAAGAGCTGGAGGAGAAGAAGATTGCCCCTGAGCTCTATCCCTACGGAAGCCGAGGGCCGGTAGGTGCCCACTATCTTGCGGCCAAGTACAATGTCCGATGGGGCGATATCAGTGCCTGATGCTCCATCAAATTGTAATTTTTCTTGACTGTAAAATGTATACCCCAATGAGTTATATTGGAGGTTGAAATGTACATGGCACAAAGTCCGGATCGACAGCGAGGAACAGATTTGGGTTTATTATGTAGCATTTTGATTTTTTTTTTTTCTTTCTTGCAGCAAGGATGAGTCCTTCTACAGTTTCTGTTTGCAACTGTTTCAGTTGAGACTTGTGACTGGAATTGCTATAGAATAAGGTTATCACTACCTTGGACACTGAATATAGCTGGCATTTTCTGTGCCAAGATTTTCTCCTCTCTTTTTTTCCGACTTTTTGATATGGACCAAATTGGTAATTGTGGATTTTGATATAGAAATTGGATTCAAAGCTTTAAGGTCTTGTTTGGTAGACGGAAAGTTTCACTAAGGAGGGGGGGAAGTAACGGGATTCCCTTGCGTGAGAGCTCTATTGTGTGCCTTCAGTAGCCATGAAAGTTTCACTAAGAAATGGTAAAGTAAATCTATTCTTTGTACAGAAACAAGCCAACCGGTGGAAAAGTGACAAGCAACACATTCCTCTTCTCACCGAGAGGAATCCTATTCCCCGGCTTAGCATTTCCTTTATCCTTCCTCAGTTAAAACTTTCTTGTTACCGAACGCGGCATAATGGATTGGAATTGTTTATGGCATTACATTGTTTGTAGATGTCATCATGAGCATAAGTTAGCACTTATGGAAAGGTTATGTTATAAGTTGCATATGGATTGGCCACAGGCCTTCAGCTCTCCTGCATTCTTATCTGGCAGCCTATTTCCAATGCCTTGTGCTCAAAAGCATTATCCGCCGCGTGTCAGCGGATCTGCATTTGCGCCTGGCACCCATGGCCAACGCCTCGTTCCTCCTTCACCCATCTGAGCCCCCTGCCTATCGTTTGGTCCCCATGCACTGTGTGCTTCCATTGTGCTCGTGGCTGGCAGCCTGTAGCTTCTTGATATAGCCTTTTCCCACTGCTTCAAGGCTGGTCGGCCCTTTTTTCCTTTATAGTATCAGGAGGAGGAGGTACTGGTGGTGGTGGTAGAGGTGGATTGCAAGAGTACCAGCGATGACGGCAGGCTACTAGATTCACATAGATGTGGGATTGATAAAAAAGAGGGGCGGATAGCAATCAGTCATTTTTAACAGTTTCGTTTTAGGATAGGTCCCAATAATTTTTTTTTCTCTTAGCCCAGATCTATGTTTCACCGTTTAAATTGCAACGCCCAATTAATTACTAAAAGAATAAAATGATCAGGATAAGTTACCTGATTTATCAAATTGTCATTGCCTATAAAACCACCCACATCTCTACGAAATATCTAGTTTCGAAACCGATAGTGGGATCACTATAATTGCTACAGTGATGTCACTGAAGCAGCTAAAGTGAAATCACTATAGCTGCTATAGTCATTTCATCGTGCTGCTAAAAACACTTTGCTACAATGAAATCATTGTACCAATAATAGTCAATTTTATAATAATGATACTCAATTTTCTACTTTGAAATCACTATAGTGCTGAATATCATTTCGTATAATTGATTTCACTATAGTTACTATATTTATTTAAAATGCTACTCAATTATATGCGGCGGGTAGGGCGGCGACTGCAGGGTAGGGGCGGCGGCCGACTGTTCGGCGAGAATCTAGGGCAGCGGCGGCCGGCGGGGTTCGAGGCGGCTGTCAGAGCAGAGGGGGGGGCGGCTCGAGAGACCAGGGGAGCATCGGATGGGGGGCCGGGTTGGATCGGCTGGGATGGGGGAATCCGAGAGAGATGAGAGGGGGATCGGGTGAAAGGGAGAGTGGGATTTGAGGAGAGAGGGAGATGGACGGTTGGATGGGTTTGGGTTTGAGAGGGAGGTGGGATCAGGGAGAGAGGGAGGAACGATTGGGTTTGGGTTGGGTTAGAGAGAGAAAGAGAGAGAGAGGGGGAAATGGGGATTGGGTTGGCTGGGTTTCAAGTTGGCTGAAGTGGGGTGGTTGAAAGGGGATGGCTGTTGGGTTGAGAGGTGTTTGGTTGGTTGGGTTGGGGTTTGGTTGAAGAGGGTTGGCTGAATGGGATGGGTTTAAAGAGCTTGGTTGGGTATTGATAGGGGTTGCAATGGGTCGTGTCGTGTCGGGTTGGTGTCGTGTCGGGTTTCGTGTCATGTCCAAAAACCCCAGACCCGGACCCGACCCATTTAACTAATTGTGTCTAGATCCTAAACCCGTACCCGACCCGCTACTAAACGGGTAGACCCGATAAGACCCGGTAAGACCCGTTTGCCACCCGGGTCTATTCAGTTGACCCAATCCGACTCGACCCGACCTGACCCGAAAGACCCGCTGGTATTATATATTATAGTATCGGATTGCGGTTAGACCCGACCCGACCTGATTAGCCCTGACCCAGACCCGCTAACTTCGTGTCGGGTCCGAAATTGCCAGGCCTAGGTAGTGACGAAGTGTTGTACAGATATTTGAGTTGGGCACTTGAGTAGTGGAGGGGGTTAATGTGGCACTTCGGATCAAAATCCGATGGTCTAGGTTAAAGAGAGGGGCTTTTCTTGGATGAACGATTATGATAATAATTACAGGGTAAATGAGAAGAAATCAAATACGCCAACTTGCAATCCAATGACCAAGGAAAAAGAAAGATGTATAAATGGGTGGAGCTACGAGGTGACAGCCTAGGGTTTCGGGAATCGAGATGATGCGATCGAGTTAGATTGGTACTAGGGGCAACCTACCGGCCCTAGGTCGAACGACCGATTGGGTCCCATGACTTGTGCTGCTTGTCGACGGGTCGCTACAGAGATAAACCCTGGTCGGCTATATACAAACCATTACTTAATAATATAAAATTATGTGTGCTTTCACGCACGCTTAAAACATGCACACACACACACGTCTGACAACCATACTACCACTGAAATATCGCCTCTTGACCCGGACCCAAGAAACAGGGTCCGGTCCAATTCAAATCCACAATCATACATATTCCGGACACATTGTCCATTAAGATGTAATTAATCCAAGCAGATATTAGCATGTACCCCAATCCACAATAATAAAAAAAAAAAATCATGGTTCTAGCAAGAACCAACTCTAAAGTGCCAGATATTACATCCTACCCACCATATTAGAATTTTCGTCCCGAAAATTTCTTATAAAACTAAAGATACAATTCTACTAACCCCTACTACCAAAAAAAGAAAAACAAGAACCTAAAACAATGAAGGCAAACTTATGACTGCTACGAATATCATTATTAATATTATTAACGAGAAAAGTAAACCACTACACCCAACTTACCAAAAAGGGAAAGCTTTGCCTTAGACTCTAGTACTCACGACTCTACTCAAGGTTAAGTAGTCACCTCCTTGACTCCATGATTCGAGGATCGATCCTAAAGGACCTAAACCGAAACTTAGACTTAATCAATAACTAGAAAGATAATTATGAGTAACACAAAAATGAGTATTTATCGACTAGCTTTCAAGTAGCTTCAGGCACTCATCAGATCAACACTAGGACCAAGAGAAAATTCATAAGCAACACTGAACTCCTCACAGAATATAAGAAGACCAAAATATATTAACCAGGATAATTAGAACAACTCAAGACAGCTTCAAGCAAAGCAGAACCAATTGGATCCTCTAAGATTACTCCAAGCAAAATAAGGATGATCAAGAAAAGAACGAAAAATCTTGAAAAACTAAGAATCGAGATAATCATCCCTAGAAATCGAATAGACATAAGCGCATAAAATTAATAGGAGCAAAACTTGGGATAACAAACTAAAGGGAAACGTTATGGTAGTTCAAACAGGGGCGATCCAAGTTCGATTGACAAAAATAAAAACTCAAGGAAATTAAGGACAACTAGAAGTCAGCTTGATCACATTGAAAGAGACAAAACTATCACACCCAACCTAAACAAGGATGAAAGCAATTAAAAAAAAAAACTAACCATCTGAGAAAATTTTAAGCAAACACTACAAGAGTTGTACGACCAAAGAGAAATCAGAAAACTATAATTACTTTAAAATTAACATAGTCGAATTGAGAAACCACATAAAGTGGACTAAGAAAGAACACAAGAAAGTCGAAATGATGGACATATCAGAATCAATAATTATCTACTATAATACCACTAAATAAAGAAGAAGAAGAAAATTTTCAAAAAGCTAACTGATAAAGAACAATTCAAGTAAGGCACAAATGATCTTTAAGAACCTAGAAAATGACTAGAGTGACAAGTCGTATTGGAGATTGACAAAGAAATGCTAATTAGAAACAATACCCAATTGACTATAGGAGGATTGGAAGATAAACTGAACGCCAATGGAATTCTCCAAAAGAAGGTACCGAAACACCAACAAAAAATTATCCCACGGTCAAAACCTGCTATCTCAAACCACAACGAGTTGAAAAAGAAGGTCCAAGAAAAACCATGAGACATACATATGTGATAAAGCTAGTAGCTAATACCATAATATTAGAAAACAGATGCATAAAGGTATAGAGGAACCAATCACAAGCTGTAAAGATACAAAAAAAAACATATCTGGTAATTTGAGCCAAATTATGATTAGAAGTAATGAAAGGTAGGGCAAGGATATAAAACATCCCATGATAGGGAGCTATACTAGGGAACTAGGTCTGAGGATCATCCTATAATCAAAATTACTTTCTCAAACACTAATATCCATGGTAGGTTAATAAAGGAAACACAAGCTTTTATATATCATAGGACAAGCTAGCCCACACCACAACCTAAGAAAAAAAAACAATCGTGAATGATGCATTGGTACTCTGACACAGGAAAACATCAAGTTGCTAATAAAATCTAAGAACTCCCATAGATAGACTTCATTTGGCAAGACAAACTAGCACCACATATTTAACAAAATTGTAACCAACCTCTTGAATCAGTTACCTACATGTAGAGAAAAGAAAGAACTTGGAAACACTCGAATAATTACTACTATTGGAGTGACTTGGGACACCCAAGAATATAAAACATGAGTTGAGACGGATTCGTCAACCAAGCCACACGAAAATAATGGTCTCTAATTATGCTCGGTAAAAACATTATACTTAGAAGTCTATGTACTAAATAAAGAACATCTAACGACATATTAGTATTCTAAGTCCAAACACTATGACATCGACCTAGTAACAAGTCTCCAAACTCTGAAAAGAGAGAAATAGAACCTAAGACGGACTCCAAAATATTTATAATGAAATCATTGTAGCACTGAGTATCATTTGCATATAATTTTGTATCATTGCTACGTACAATGATTTCACTATAGAGAAGTCTTTTAGCAGCCACGGTGAAAATCCCTGTAGCAGCTATCATGGTTTCAAATGATACTCAAATATATACAAAATAATACTTAATTAAATTGAGTATTATTTGCATATAATTGAGTATCATTGCTACAATGATTTTACTGTAGGGAAGTCTTTTTAGCAATAACGATGAAAATCACTATTGCAACTACAGTGAATTCACTGTAGCTACTACAGTGAAATCATTGTAGCTACCCATGCCACAATTCCCATCAAAAAATAGTGTGTTCGTATATCATCTACTGTTAATTAATGTGAGAGGATTCTATAGGTATTTTGGTATTTAAAAAATCATGTCATCCAAAGCGGATGCAAAAGATCTATTACCTGTAAAACCATCAAAGAGGATCGCCCTTAAAACTACTTTGATTTCGTGGACCTAGGCTTAGAGAAAACTGATAACTAGCTTTTTGCATAATTGTCGTTGTATGTGAAAGCTATTATCAAAAACCAATACCTGCATATATAACTCAGAGAATTTTAATAGTATAGGGCAAGTAAGGGATCGAACCATACGTAAGTTGATGCCTAGAGAAGAGATCACAAGAGAAGCTAGATTGAATTGAAGGGAGTTTGGAATTTTTTATTTTAAAAATGATTTATTTTAAAATTAAAAATAGAAAACTAGTAATTCAAATTAAAATAAAACAGAAGAAATATCCCACCTAGGAAAGGGATTTGTAAACCATAGTATAGAGTCATTTCTCTTGCAATGTTACTCTCGTTTATCCACACTTGAGAACGAAAACTTTACCATCTCAAGCGGAAGATTTAGAGTTTAAGTCCACTTTATCTCATTTCATTATGTAATATCCTTGCAATCTCAAGAACCGAATCCTTCTTATAGTGAAGAAGTAAGACTGGTACTCAATTGCAAAAATTTACATAATAAAAATTCAATAAGAAAATTACGATATTTCTCATCTTAATCAATAATTCAATATTAGAGTTTTCTCGGTTATCCACACTTGAGAACGAAAGTTTTACCGTCTCAAGCGTAAGGTTTAGAGTTTAAGCCCTATTTATCTAATTTCATTATAAAATACTCCCACAATCTCACGAACAAAATCCTTCTTATAGTGAAGAAGTACATTCAGTTCAATTGTACGAATTTATATACTGAAAATTAGATAATAATAATAGTTCGCCTATTCAACTGTCGGAGTTTGAAGTATCACTCGAATCCCAATTGAATGGAAATACGGGTGAGCTTCTTCTCTCTTTGAAATCAAATGATCGAGAGGAATGAATGTTAAGTGCATTCGAGAGCAACTTACAAGAGAGAAAAGTAACTATTTACCATGGTATTGATCCCTCTCCCTGGCGGGAGGTAGCTTATTCAGCCGGCCATGATGTAAGAACAAAAAAAAATAAAGACAGAAAAATATTGCAGCAGAAGAAGACGAATGCATAAAAATAAAACGACAATAGAGTTTTTATTAAAATAACACAGACAACTACATCAACTAATTCAGAAATTTAACATTATATCACACTTGTTTTGCACCCTCTCTACAAAATAATAGATGATAGCTCTTGGAAAAACTGCATGCCCCTCCCTGGCGGGAGGGGTGGGTCGGTTCTCCCCCCCCCCCCCCCTCTCTTTAGCCTACCATGGTCCATCTTTAAATAGAGAGAGGAAGCTTGGGGAAGAAGGAAAAGACATCGAAGAGAAGGAGAGGTCGCGGAAGAGGGGGGTAGCACTCGTGGGCTATTGCGGTTTGGATGAATAAGGAAAGACATCAGGGATCAGATTGCATGGGGTAGGAAATCGGACGGTTGTTGGATGAGATGTTGGACGTGATGGGATGGCTACGATCAGAGAAGGGATCGCAAGGAATAGGGAAATTAAAAGAAAGGCTCGCGATGAGGGGTGGGGGTTCTGATCGCAGAAAAAATAGGGACAGATTGCGGAAGAGAGTGGTTTCGGGCATGCATACATGGCTATAATCCTATGTGATTGGTTGGGATTTTAGAGTGGGATTATGATAGAATCAGGGTTATAAATGAGGAGTTAATAAGGGAATTGAGATATTTAGAAAAAGGGACTAGGTGAGAAGGAATAAAGATGACTGATCGTAGTTTTTTTCGGGAGGGATCTCAGATATGAATATCTAGAGAGAGAAAGAAGGATCGTGATTGAAATATGGTTTAGAGAGAGAAGGTGTTAGACGTGCATGGCTATACGTGGGTTGGGATCATATTAGGAAAGAGAGTAAATGAGAGGATTTTCCCAGAGAGAATAGGAGATCACAGTTGAGTTGGGTACTGCTCGGAATGGGATTGGGCATGAATGCATCGATGGTTGGGCAGCTTAACGGCTGCGATTGAATTTGAAACGGTTATGATCGATAGGATCAAGGGATCAAGATAAATAAAATAATTAAGAGGAGAGAGAGTGGACATAAATGGTAGAGATAATCCCGGTTGTGATGGAATTGCTAGCTGGATGCATGGCTGTTGATGAGGTGGGGTAGGTGCTGGAGATCGTAATGAGATCCGGAGGGGATCTCGACTGGGTTTAGACGATTAGAAAGATAGAGAAGGTAGAGAGATGGACGGGGAGAGAGAGTTAAGGAGAGGGAAGATAAGGGAGAGAGATGCATGGGTTTCTATAGAATGTAAGGGATGGTTATGATAAGTTTGCATGTAATGGAGGGTTGTGATTGGCTTTGTTAATAAAATAAAGAAAATAAAGAAAGAGAAAAGTACCACCAAGCTAGGGTGGGTGTGTTGGGTTAGGATTTGTTATAAGCTTGGGTCTCGGACGGCTCTGATGAGATCGGACGGGTAAGGAAATTTAGAGAGGGAATAATAGTTATGGTTGTGATCTACATGCATGTTGGGTGCATGCATGGTTGAATTGATGGGATATTGGGTTTGTGCAAAATGGACGGCTCCGATTTAGTAAGAAATTAAGATGGAATCGAATGGCCGGGATGTATGCATGCACATGGCTATGGGTGGAATTTGCGTATGGGAGTCGGAAAGGGATGGTTGCGATGGTATCGTGTATGAATGCATCGATGGGTTTGGGACTTGTATGCATGTGAGGAATTAGGTGTCATGGACGGCTGCGATGCAAGCTCCGGATGGGAAAGAGTGGATCAGAGGGGATTTAAAGAGGGCTCAAGGGCAATGCTCTATGGCTAAGAGGTTGGGTGCAAGACCGAGCCGGGCTTGATATGTAAAGACCTATGGGAATGCACGACTTGGGTTTAGAAAGAAAAGACGAGGTCATGAGAGGGAGTCGGGTTTGTGCGATTGGCCCGAAGACCTTGCCATGATGGGTTTATGGGCGGCTTGGGTTCTGGTGTTGCCTTCGGTTGCCGTCCACCTTTTATTGTCACGCGTCTTTGTGTTAACTTTTTCTTTCTTTAATTTTGGATTTCTTTGAATGTAAGCTAATCCAATATCTTCTAGGTGATTGGTTGGGTGTCCTCGATGCCACGTCCAATTGATGTATCCGCTCTTCTTTCGTACTGTGGTTGCCATGGGATCCATCATCCATCGCATACCTGTAGAATGATACATAGAAAAGAAGTATCAAAACTTCTATAACACATTTATCAAGAAAACGATAAAGTTGATCATTAGGCTTTGTAACTTTCATATATGAGATGCATGTGAATGGTGCAATATGCCGTTGTGTTCGTATCAAAATATACAATGCAACGGTGAATAAAAAATGATACACTTTACGAGTAGTATGAAAGTTTTACGTAAGAAACTGACGCTATATGCATGATACTAAAAGGATAATTCGCATCATTTGGACGCTCAACAAAAACTATTATCTGTCATGCACATTTTCTTGATGCTATATACAAGACTTATATTTAATTTTCCCAAAAAAAAATGTAGGTGCTCACGGAAGACGTATAATGTTTTGTCAATTTCAAGTTGGGGGCACTTAATATTTCTTTTGGGTGCAAATAACATCATCAGTTTAATTTTGGAAAAAATACATTTACCTCCCCTGAGGTTAGGGGTAATTACGCGCACCCCCCATGAGGTTCCAAAAAATACGTGGACCTCCCTTGATGTTTGACATATTAACCAAAAGCTCCCTTGTGCAGGATGGCATTGAGATGATGGCTACCTTCTAATTTCTCCTTATGGTTACTCTTGTGCCACCATGATCACTTAGGTTCGTCCTAGGATCACCCTGTTATAACCTTACATTCGTATCCGACTTGGAGGAGTCCCATGACTAAACATAGAGCGTTGTTTTGACCATTTTACTCATGTTACTTGTTGGGGGATATTTTTCGCTGGCTCGTGCGGTCGTTCTGCAAGACAGTGAAAGCATGAGAACGGTTGGCTCCCTTAGGAACGCAGACCCTCCGACGCTCAAGTCAAACCAGGTATCAACAAGAGAGAGCTGTAGTAGCTAGAAGTGGTAGGGTTTTGGGTTTCAAACCTGTACTTTGGAGCCGGGGGTCGTACCTTTTAAAGCCTTTTGCAGGCCATCAATGGTTGACACGTGGCAGCGTCTTCCCGCACCTTCTATGCCCCCATGTGCCAGCCCACATGGGCTCTTCATGGCCTTTGTCGTTTAGCCTGCCAGGCGGTGGTAAAGGGGGATGCACCGGTCTTGTCCTTGCTAGGTGGAGATTCTGAAAAGCTTTAGTCTAGGAGGTCCTAGACCGACTTTTGCTGACTTCCGTGAACTGCAATTGTCCATGTAGCTCCACGGGGGTGATGACATCTGTCGATTTGATACCGCCTTATTGAGGGAGACCTCTGTGGTAAAGAGGGCGAGCTCCTGGTCAGGGGGAAGAACCTTCAAAACCTTTCCTACCATCAATAGGTGGACTCTTTGGCCGTTGCATGATTAGGCGAGCTCCTAAGCGAGCTGTGGGCAAACTCCGTGGAGACCCCATTGGTGTCGTTGATCCGCCTACTTCTTTCTATTGTCAATGGGCGAGCTCTATGGCGGTTGTATGATCAGGCGAGCTCCTGAGCAAGCTGTGGGTATTCATAGGTATCATTCTAAGCTTTCTATTAGCAAAAGGGGGCGATCTCTTGGCGTGTGGGCTAGTCGTATATGGTCAGGGTCAACCCTGGGCGAGCTGCAAGCCACAGCCACAGGCGGCCTCTGTCCAAGGGACGCAATGATTCGCTACTGCAAGCCCTGGACGGGCTACAAGTGTCGGCCACTTGGCGACCTCTTCCGCGTGCGGCCAGGGTTAGCCCCGGGCGGGCTGTGAGCCACAAGCCGTTACTGTAAGCTACGAGCACCAGCCGCGGGGCGATCTCTTCCACGTGCGAGCTGGTTGCGTGCGGCCAGGGTCAGCCCTGGGTGGGCTGTGAGCCACGAACCGCTACTGTAAGCTCCAGCCAGCTACGAGCACCAGCCACAAGGCGACCTCTTCTGCGTGCGAGCTGATCACATACAACCAAGGTCAACCCTGGGCGGGCTGTGAGCCACGAATCGCTACTATAAGCTCCGAGCGGGCTACGAGCACCAGCCGCAGGGAGAACTCTTCTGCGTGCGAGCTAGTCACATACGGCCAGAGTCAGCACCGGGCGAGCTGTGAGCCACGAACCGCTACTGTAAGCTCCAGGCGGGTTACGAGCACCAGCCGCGGGGCGACCTCTTCTGCGTGCAAGCTGGTCGCATGAGGCCAGAGTCAGCCCCAGGCGGGCTGTGAGCCACGAACCGCTACTGTAAACTCCGAGCGGGCTACGAGCACCAGCCGTGGGGCGACCTCTTTCGTGTGCGAGCTGGTCGCATATGGCCAGGGTCAGCCCCGGGCGGGCTGTAAACACCAGCCACAGGCAGCCTCTTCTACGGGTATTCTGGTTGCGACGGCCAAGGCAAGCTATCTGGAAGTGTTCTTTAAATTCCAAGACCTATCCTGGTCATAAGGCTACCTGCCCAAAACTCGCGTTTGACCTTGAGTCTCAAACCCACCCCCGGAGGGAGGGGGCTTCCTGCTTCGATCACCAAAGGTTGCCCTGGGCGCACCCCAAGACAAGGGCGACCTCCCTGGGGATGTCCGTCATTTCATGGTATTCTTTTTCCTGCTACTGTCATGTGGACAACAAGCCGGTGACATTTTTGGCACCATCATTACCCCCTCCTGAGTGGGCGATCAGGCATAACTTCGTCTGTTTAGGAGCCCAATGAGGTCGTCAATGTAGACCAGTTTGATCCTTCCGTCTGCTGACCAGCTCCAGCTAAACTGTATTTCATTATGTGAAGTCGGCAATAAAGTGTTACCACAGGCCATATATGGTGTCTTCATCACGCTTGTCCGTGATATCACTAGATCACTTAACGAGCTATGCTACGTGGCATCAGGCCGCGTAAGTTGTCTCTGCCGCGTCTGCCCGTGATGTCACCAAGTCGCTCAATGAACTGAGCTGCATGGCATCAAGCTGTTGGAATTGGATCCACTTATCAGAGTCGTAGCGGAAGCAAAACAAAGATCTGAAGATCATACGATGTATGTTTCATTACAATTAATTCTACAAAACAATCTACATGCAAATCTATGATCTTAGCATATGCGCGAACACCCTAGAGGCATACTACGATCTACGAAAGACATGCATGCATCTAGTTAGGTGCTTAGAATCATCATACCTTATGGATCTATGATCCGGAGAGAACGGAACGATGATGAATTGCACGTGAATCGCAAGGGAAGCTGTCGGATAGCACCTTGTCCTTTGCGAAGGGAGGAATCCTCGAAGTCCTACCTCTGAGTGCAAGGACTACGAGCCGACGGAGGAATTCATTGCGAAGATGATGGCGTGCCGCGAGATCTCCTCCTCCTCTTTCTCTCTTCTTCCTTTTCCTTCCTTCCTCCTTCTTCTTCCTTCTTCTTCCTCTTTCTTCCTTGGCCGAAACCTCAGAAAGGGAGAGAGGGTCAGGTTTTAGGAGAGGGGGAGAGCATAGGGCCGGCCCCTCCCTCTCTAATCCTCTTATAGGGCCGGCCTCCTAGTGCTACAAGCAAGCTAGGGCCGGCCCTAGATGGATAGGGATGAGGGGGGGCGGTTTTCAGGGTTTCCAAGTGTCTATCGTGAAGCCTGGATGAAAACGCCCTTTACGAAAAGTGAAAAACTGAAAGAGAGATTGAGTGAGGTGCGCTACTCGGAATCGAGTTCCGTCAGCGCCTATGAGCTCCTGGAATTATTTCGCTCATTCTAAGATCCATATTCAATATGTTCTGATCCATATTTTAGTATTTACCAAAATACCCCTATGGTCCCTAACACATGTGAATTAGGTTCTTAGGCTCCGGGCTTGTGCTCCGTCGTGCTACTTCGCATCTAACGTATCCATCCAGGTCAGGGAACAATTCCTATACACAACGACAGGGTGGAACCTTCAGGGTTCAGGATCTCTAGCTCCAACCGGATCCCTGATTAACTGATTCGGTGACACGCCGAAAGTTCCGTTAATCAGCCCTAATCCGATTAACCCGCGTAACCACCCAGAGTGCGACACGAGTCGAACTCTAGTGATCCTAAACTTATGTTACTCCCTCATAACCTTGTTCTTTACTATACTCTGATAATCCTTAGTTCCTCCTATTACTCGTGCCATGATATGACTCGGGCGGTAGGGAGCACCGTCAGATCCCGAACGATCATCTGACTAGGAATTGATGACTTGTCATCTATAACACCACACCTTCCGGTGCTATGCCTAGCAGCCAGAACATCGTAAGTCTTACTGACAACCACCAGACCTGGGTTAACTATGTGGACAAATTGACTCATCAAAACGCACCCATCCAACTCTGGACGTCGGATAACCTATAGGGATTATATGTCACTCAAGCACCAGTCGGGTAACCCAACGTATCGTGGTATTGGACTATGGAAGGTCCGTACACGTTGGCACATTAAAGCACCACACAACTGGTTGGCCCAGAGTATATGGTCCCTCAGGGTTAAGGACAGATTATCTATAGTAGTAAGACGGTTTATGCACCAGTGTCTGAATCACTAAATTGTGCACCGTCTTGGTTCCTGTTCAACACGATCATCGTGCTTGGTCAGGTGAATGGGAATTCCATGTTCCCGTGGTAAAGACTTCACAACATCCTCTACCTGCCAACTGTTGGATGTAAATCCTATGATAGAGGCCCGTAGCGGAAGCAAAGTGAAGGTCCGAAGACTGAGAGCGGTATGGTTACATAACAAAATTTTTATCGAAATGATCTACACGTGCGTGTATGAATCTAGCATGGTAACTACGCGAACCCCTAACGTCGATCTAACGCGAAAGAACAATCTAGCATGCATGCATGTTCTATCTATGTTAGATCTATATGTTAGAGATCATACCTGCGTGCAGATTCTTTCACCGCGACAAGTTTCTTCTTTGTCGATGGAGACGGGCTCGGATCTGCTTGACATAGCTTCGGTGCGATAGCCATAACTTTATGTTCTGAACTCAGATTAGGCTGAAATTTGAACTGCAGGTAGCCAACTTCAAGACGCAACTTTGAAACAAGTTTCACCTCATTTGGACATCTGTAGCTCCTAAAATAATAAAAACAACGCTGATTTTCTGTGCAGATTCTGGACAACAAAAGGTTGCGGGAGATGCCCTTCTAGTTCACCCAATCTCACACAATGCACGGCACCATGTCGATGGATCTCTGAGTGCCTCTATCCAATGAGCCTTCTCCTTCTATGAAACCCTATACGAAGAAGACGAGTCGTCATCCAATGGCGCAAGCGAGGGAGAGAGAGATGAGAGAGGAGAAGAGAAGAGAGGAGAGGGGGCGGCTAGGGTTTCCCCATGGCATGGCCGGCCCCTAGGGCTTGCATCCATTGTCGACCCCCTTCTCTCCTTTTCCCTTATATAGGGCCAGCCTATCCATATGGATAAGGATAGTACGGATAAGTTTGACTGATTCAAACCTCTCCCTATATATATGTTCGTTTATCTCTATCTTTTCCTTGGTTTTGAAAACGGTCAAAACCAGCCCATTTTCTGTGCCTCATCACCGGCCCATTCATTGGAGGCAACAACCTCCTAAAACCAATGGGGTCGGCCTAGACCAGTCTCCCAACACTTAGGGCCGGCCCCCCTAGTGCATAGTGGTGCATAGTATGACCAAAACGCCCGTATGTCATTAGTTGGTCGTTCCTCGTATACGAGACATTGCAAGGCATACATAAGTGAAGTGCACTAGTGATTTCACTATTCTCTGAGGTTCCCGTAGAGTGCCCCTAGTGAAGTCAACTAGTCAACTTGCAATATATCCCGGTGTATCGCAC
The DNA here is from genome assembly GCA_947650365.1 of Chamaelirium japonicum. Classification (NCBI taxonomy): domain Eukaryota; kingdom Viridiplantae; phylum Streptophyta; class Magnoliopsida; order Liliales; family Melanthiaceae; genus Chamaelirium; species Chamaelirium japonicum. The sequence continues at coordinate 6,378,472 of OX393551.1, read as the reverse complement.
CCATGTGGCAAAGTCCACTTATGACAAGGAATTGTTATATGTGTCTCCGCACTAACGTAGGGTTTCCCCTTAGTGCACACACGTAGCTACGCATCTACCGTGCACTAGTGTAAAGCACTCACGGAGCGTAGGCTTGGACTACTCGCTTCCTCTTACTGCGTTCTATGTTTCGAGGAGATGGTACTAGGACCGTACATAATGTCAATAAGGTGGAACCTTCAGGGACCAGGGTTCATGGCTTCCAACTTAGACTCGATCGACACACTACCCAAGTGTACCATCGATTTTCTGAGTCCGAGTTAACCTGTGTGGCCACCCAGAGTGCGACGCAGGCTGCACTCTAATTCCCCCGGACTTACTATGTTCTCCCTCATACCCCTGCTCTCCGCTTAGTATGGTAAACTCGCTGTCCCTCCATCTGGTGCCATGATGCAACTCGAACGGTAGAGAATACCGTCATACTCGAGTGCTCATATGACTCGGTTCCTTCTAGGTTGACCACATACATCGTACCTTCGATTACTCTTACGAGCAACCGGATCCGTCACCAGTCCAACTAATGACCAGCTAGCTAGGGTTTAATAAGACGTAGGTCAGACTAAGGAACGCACCTCCCGTTAGGGGTATAGATAGCCTGCAGGAGTGAAAAGCTGATGCAACGCCAACCGGGTAACCCAGTACACTATGGTTTTGGATCACTGCATCCGGATCCTCACACATTGGTGCGCCAAAGCACCACACAACTGGTTAGTCCACCAGGCATGGTTCCTCAGGGTTTATGATCATTTTACCCTAAGCAGAAACACGGTTTAGTGCACCAGTGTCTGCTCACCGATCTATGCACCGTGTTGGTTCCGTTCGGCCACAGACACTGTGCCTGGTAATGACCGTGGTGGAGACACTCATGTTCTGTCATCCCAACAGCTTATCCTGATAGGGCGATCAATCCTAATCAGAGCTACGAACTCATTTAGGTTATATGGGACCAGTCCCTTGAGTCTCCCACTCAAGTGGATTACCATGTAGTTATGGCTCTCTGTTCTATAATCAGAACACGTATTAAGGTACGTACCAATATGCAATCCTATACTATCAACCATACATAGCTAAACTATAGGTTTTTACAAGCTGAAGACCTCACCAATTCTAACACCATCAGCTTGTTCTCGGTGAAGCGACCGGCATCACCTAAGCTGTGAACTAGTTCTAGGTCTACACATAACTGGTCCACTGGGTCTCCCAAGCATGGATCCACCAAGTACCTCAGTGGCCTACTGTGTTCCCTAGGATCCTTTATTATATGTGTATTAACATATACCAAACTAGTATTCTAATTAAAGCAATAACCAAAGTCATCTTTATTAATGTTAATACAGAAAATCCATGCTCAGGACACACGAGCTACAACAATCTCCCACTTGGCCTAGCAGGGAACAACAGTTTTAACTCTCATGGCATCCACGTGCTTCTCAAAAGTCATGGCCTGTAATAACTTTGTGAAAGGGTCCCCCATGTTATCTGCAGACGCCACCTGAGTCACTGCAACCTTCCCTCGCTTCTGCAAGTCCCGGATAATGTAGTATTTCCACTCGATATGCTTACTCTTCTGGTGATATCTTGGCTCCTTGGATTGTGCTACAGCTCCACTATTATCACAGTAAAGGACAATAGGATCTTGAGCTCTCGGTACGCATCCTAAGTCTGTAAGGAACTTCTTGAGCCACACCGCCTCCTTGGCTGCTTCGCACGCCGCAACATACTCAGCCTCTGTCGTCGAATCTGCGATGCATCCCTGCTTCACCCTCCTCCAACTGACAGCTTCTCCTCCCAATAAAATAACAAACCCTGATGTCGATCTCCTGAATTCCGGATTTGATGCAAAATCAGAATCCGTATACCCAATCGGCATCAGTTCCTGTGAAGAGTAAACTAACTCATAATCTCTCGTCCTACGGAGATACTTGAGTATACTTTTCACAGCAGTACAGTGCCCTGGACCCGAATTTGACTGATACCTGCCCATCATGCCTACTGTATAGCATATATCTGGTCTCGTGCACTGTATAGCATACATCAGACTTCTTACAGCCGAAGCATAAGATATCTTCTATATCTCTGCCCTCTCCTCAGGAGTCTTAGGACCCTGATCCTTGGACAATTTCCTTCCATGTCTGAATGGAACCAGTCCCTTCTTGGAGTTGTGCATACTGAATCTGACCAAGATAGTATCTATATAGGCTGACTGTGACAACGAGAGAGTCTTATTCTAGCGATCTCGAGTTACCTTGATCCCCAGAACATAACTCGCTTCACCCAGGTCTTTCATATCAAATTGAGAGGATAACCACACCTTCACTGTAGACAACGTTCCAATATCGTTTTCAATGAGCAGGATATTGTCCACGTAAAGTACCAGAAAAACTAATGTAGTCTTATCGCTCCTTTTATAAACACATGGTTCATTCACGTTCTGTTCAAATCCATAAGCTTGGATAGCCTGATCAAAACGTATGTTCCAACTTCTGGATGCTTGCTTCAGTCCATAAATGGACCTTTGCAACTTACACACCAGACTTTTCTGACCTATTGCGATAAAACCTGGAGGCTGGGACATATAGATGTCTTCTTCTAAATCTCCGTTGAGAAATGTGGTCTTGATGTCCATTTGTCAGATCTCCCAATCATAATGGACTGCAATGGACAAGAGGATCTGGATTGACTTAAGCATAGCTACTGGCAAAAAGGTTTCGTCATAGTCGATCCCTTCTCGCTCAGTATAACCCTTAGCGACTAGTCGAGCTTTGTAAGTCTCAACGGTACCATCCGGACCTCTTTTTCTTTTGTACACCCACTTACACCCAACATGTTTAATGTTGTGAGGCGGTATTATAAGTGTCCAGACCGAGTTTTGGGACATCGATGTCAATTCTGCCACCATGGCCTTCTGCTATGCTGCATGGTCAGAGGATACCATCGCTTAGTTATAGTTCAGAGGATCATCCTCCTGAAACTCTGGATCTACCATGAAGGCTTCTCCAATGTATCTCCATGGTCAGAGGATACTATCACTTAGTCGATTCTACAGTATCGTTTATCTTAGTGGTATCGGCTCCCACTACGTTTTCTGTCTACGTACTCCCATCAGTACCAAGCAATTCTTCAAGAACTACTTTACGGGTGGGCTTATGGTCTATTAAATAATCCTGCTCTAGGAATATGGCGTTCGTCGAGACGATAACCTTTCTATCCTCAGGATCATAAAATAAACCACCCTTTGTCCCTTTTGGATACCCAACGAACAGACATACCTTAGTCTTTGAATCCATCTTATCTCGCTTGTCCTTCTGTGCATGTACTGGACAACCCTAAATCCTAAAGTACTGTAGGCTTGGCTTTCGCTTCAACCATAGCTCTCAAGGAGTTAGAGGTACTAACTTTGATGGAATAAAGTTCAAAGTATATGCTGCCATCTCTAGGGCATATCCCCAAAAACTAGGTAGCAATGTTGTATAACTCATCATAGTCCGAACCATATCTAACAAAGTTTGGTTTCTCCTCTTAGATACACCGTTTTGTTGTGGTGTCCCTGGTGCAGTCAACTAGGATACGATCCCATGCTCACGCAGGTACCCAATAAATTCATCCGATAGGTATTCGCCTCCTCGATCTGATCGAAGAGACTTGATACTCTTACCCGTCTGCTTTTCTGCTTCAGCTCTGAACTCCTTAAATTTATCAAAGGATTCAGACTTCCGCCGCATTAGGTATATGTATCCAAATCTCGAGTGGTCATCCGTGAAGGTGATGAAATACTCAAAGCCTCCTAAGGCACGGACACTTATGGGCCCACATACATCAGTGTGTACCAACTCTAATACCTCCTGAGATCTGCTACCTTTGGCTCGAAAAGATCTTTTAGTCATCTTGCCTTCCAGGCAAGACTCACACGTTGGTAGACTTTCTAAAATATCTGGACTTAAAAGTCCTACCTTAACCAACCTGTGAATCCTGTCTGAGGCTATGTGTCCAATCCTTAAATACCAAAGGAGTGTTCGATTATATAAGGGATTTTTCCTTTTAGATAAATTAACCACACAAGCTTCAGTTATGTTATCCTGCTTATGATTGGAGTTAATTATATAGAGATCATTCTGTATATTTCCCTTACAAACAAAGAAACTATTCAATTTAATTGATACACTAGAAGCATCAAATAAAACTGAAAAACCTTCATTATTCAATAAGGAAACAGAAATTAAGTTTTGTCTCAAGGACGGTACATAAAGCATGTATCTAAGTAATAAACTTCTTCCATCAAGAAGCTGCAAGAAGATATCTCCAACTACTTCAGCCTCTGCCACGGTCTTAGTTCTCATGCTTAGGATCATCTCCCCATCACCCAGTTTTCTTGTCTCCTTGAACCCTTGCAAGTTATTGCAATCATGGTTAGTGGAACCGGAATCCACAATCTATGAAACTAGAGAACAACTGAATGCTACAAGGGATTCTACTATGTGGATTTGAGATATACCTGTCTCAGCCTTCTTGGGAGCTGCACGGCAGTCGCCCTTCCAGTGCCCCTTCTTGCCGCATCGGAAACATTTTCCTTTGGGCTTCGTCGGACCATCCTGCTTTGGAACCTGTGACTGCACCTGGCCCATCTTCACGAGCTCCTTAGACTTTCTTTTCTGAAACTTGCCTTTGGCTTTCAGAAAAGGCTTCCGCTCTACGTTCAGGGATTGGGCTCCTGCCTTTATCCCGTCCTCTACCGCCTGGAGCATCGCTAGGAGCTCTGTGTTTGACATCTCCAACCGGTTAAGGTTAAAGTTGGTAACGAAGCCCTCAAACGATCCTGATAAAGACGCAAGAAAAATATCGGTCTGGATCTCTGCATCCAAGATGACATCGAAGGAACCAAGCTCATTCACATAGCCAAACAATTTTAGCATATGATCCCGAACTAAAGTCCCCTCTGTCATCTTCGTGGACACCAATTTATTGATGGTCAGGTAACGAGCACTACAAAAAAAACATTTATTACCGATGGACAATATCCGTCGGTAATATTAAATTTTCGTCGGTAATATTTTATAGCGACGGAAGATATTTCCGTCGCCAGCTGTCGGGAAAAAAGGTGTCGGGGAAAACAATACGACGGACCAAATATTATCGTCGGTAATAATAATTAATACCGACGGTAATATGAAAGTCGTCGGTAAGATTTAAACAATTAAAAATTAATATAATATATTATTGCCGACGATACACAATAGTCCATCGGTAATATATAAGACTTTTACCGACGGTTATAATATAACCTGTCGGTAATACTTTATATATTACCGACGGATATATATTTCCAGTCGGTAATATATATATATATATTTATTATCGACGGCTATATATTTACAGTCGGCAATAATATATATATTACCGATGGATATTATATTCCGTTGGAAACTTATTTATAATTTAAAAAAAAATTAAAACTTTATTACCAACAGAATAATTAATTTCCGTCGGTAATAAGTATGTTTTTTTTTTAAGAAATTTACCTAAATAATGTTATTTAATTCCTGTGATTTACAACAATACCACAATATATTACCACAATTTATCAAATATTACCACAATTTATAAAATATTACCGTAAATTTTAAAATATTACCTAAATTGATAAAAAATTACAGCAAATTATCAAATATTACCACAATACCCGACAATTATAGACAAGAACAAAAAATAACAACATATTACAAAATAATATTTACACAATCCAAAACTGTGAGATGATACATGCCCTATCTCAACCACCCCCGCCCGCCACCAACGCTGGTGCTCTCATCGATCCCCTGACGCCGCCCTGCTCCTGCAATTAACATGTATTTGTTAAAAAAATGGTTTATATCTATAACTGAGTCTAAGCGTTAAAAAATCATAAGTTAGCGTGTTTCGGTTTTGAAATAGGTTTGGATTCGATCGGATCGGCATCCGATAATTCGAAGTAGGAATTATTCCGTATTTCGGACTTGCGAGCGAGTTCTAATTGGATATTTGACCAATTTACGCTCCGATTCACCGATTTAGAGTCTAAGTGTTGGAAAATCATAAGTTAGCGTGTTTCGGATATGAAATAGGTTTGGATTCGATCGGATCGTCATCGGATCGGCATCCAATAATTCGAAGTTGGAATTATTCTGTATTTCAATTCGGACTTGCGAGTGAGTTTTTATTGGATATTTGACCAATTTATGTTTCGATTCACCGATTTAGAGTCTAAGTGTTGGAAAATCATAAGTTAGCGTGTTTCGGATATGAAATAGGTTTGGATTCGATCGGATTGTCATCGGATCGGCATCCGATAATTCGAAGTTGGAATTATTCTGTATTTCGGACTTGCGAGCGAGTTCTAATTGGATATTTGACCAATTTACGCTCCGATTCACCGATTTAGAGTCTAAGTGTTGGAAAATCATAAGTTAGCGTGTTTCGGATTTGAAATAGGTTTGGATTCGATCGGATCATCATCAGATCGGCATCCGATAATTTGAAGTTGGAATTATTCCATATTTCGGACTTGCGAGCGAGTTCTAATTGGATATTTGACCAATTTACGATCCGATTCACCGATTTAGAGTCTAAGTGTTGGAAAATCATAAGTTAGTGTGTTTCGGATATGAAATAGGTTTGGATTCGATCCGATCGTCATCGGATTGGCATCCGATAATTTGAAGTTGGAATTATTCCGTATTTCGGACTTGCGAGCGGGTTCTAATTGGATATTTGACCAACTTACGCTCCGATTCACCGATTTAGAGTCTAAGTGTTGAAAAATCATAAGTTAGCGTGTTTCGGATATGAAATAGGTTTGGATTCGATCCGATCGTCATCGGATCGGCATCCGATAATTTGAACTTGGAATTATTCTGTATTTCAGACTTGCGAGCGGGTTCTAATTGGATATTTGAGCAATTTACGATCCGATTCACCGATTTAGAGTCTAAGTGTTGGAAAATCATAAGTTAGCGTGTTTCGGATTTGAAATAGGTTTGGATTCGATCGGATCGGCAGCCGATAACTCGAAGTTGGAATTATTCCGTATTTCGGACTTGCGAGCGGGTTCTAATTGGATATTTGACCAATTTACGCTCCGATTCACCGATTTAGAGTCTAAGTGTTGGAAAATCATAAGTTAGCGTGTTTCGGATATGAAATAGGTTTGGATTCAATCGGATTGTCATCGGATCGGCATCCGATAATTCGAAGTTGGAATTATTCCGTATTTTGGACTTGCGAACGAGTTCTAATTGGATATTTGACCAATTTATGCTCCGATTCACCGATTTAGAGTCTAAGTGTTTGAAAATCATAAGTTAGGCTGTTTCGGATTTGAAATAGGTTTGGATTCGATCGGATCATCATCAGATCGGCATCCGATAATTCGAAGTTTGAATTATTCTATATTTCAGACTTGCGAGCGAGTTCTAATTGGATATTTGACCAATTTATGATCCGATTCACCGATTTAGAGTCTAAGTGTTGGAAAATCATAAGTTAGCGTGTTTCGGATATGAAATAGGTTTGGATTCGATCCGATCGTCATCGGATCGGCATCCGATAATTTGAAGTTGGAATTATTCCGTATTTCGGACTTGCGAGCAGGTTCTAATTGGATATTTGACCAATTTACGCTCCGATTCACCGATTTAGAGTCTTTGTGTTGGAAAATCATAAGTTAGCGTGTTTCGGATATGAAATAGGTTTGGATTCGATCCAATCGTCATCGGATCGGCATCCGATAATTCGAACTTGGAATTATTCCGTATTTCAGACTTGCGAGCGGGTTCTAATTGGATATTTGAGCAATTTACGATCCGATTCACCGATTTAGAGTCTAAGTGTTGGAAAATCATAAGTTAGCGTGTTTCGGATTTGAAATATGTTTGGATTCGATCGGATCATCATCGGATCGGCATCCGATAATTCAAAGTTGGAATTATTCCATATTTCGGACTTGTGAGCGGGTTCTAATTGGATATTTGACCAATTTACGCTTTGATTCACCGATTTAGAGTCTAAGTGTTGGAAAATCATAAGTTAGCGTGTTTCGGATATGAAATAGGTTTGGATTTGATCCGATCGACATCGGATCGGCATCCGATAATTCGAAGTTGGAATTATTGTGTATTTCAGACTTGCGAGCGAGTTCTAATTGGATAATTTACCAATTTACGCTCCGATTCACCGATTTAGAGTCTAAGTGTTGGAAAATCATAAGTTAGCGTGTTTCGGATTTGAAATAGGTTTGGATTCGATCGGATCATTATCGGATCGGCATCCGATAATTCGAACTTAGAATTATTCTGTATTTCGGACTTGCGAGCGAGTTCTAATTGGATATTTGACCAATTTACGCTCCGATTCACCGATTTAGAGTCTAAGTGTTGGAAAATCATAAGTTAGCGTGTTCCGGATATGAAATAGGTTTGGATTCGATCCGATCGTCATCGGATCGGCATCCGATAATTCAAAGTTGGAATTATTCCGTATTTCGGACTTGCGAGCGGGTTCTAATTGGATATTTGACCAATTTACGCTCCGATTCACCGATTTAGAGTCTAAGTGTTGGAAAATCATAAGTTAGCGTGTTTCGGATATGAAATAGATTTGGATTCGATCCGATCGTCATTGGATCGGCATCCGATAATTCGAAGTTAGAATTATTCCGTATTTCGGACTTGCGAGCGGGTTCTAATTGGATATTTGACCAATTTATGCTCCGATTCACCGATTTAGAGTCTAACTGTTGGAAAATCATAAGTTAGCGTGTTTCGGATATGAAATAGGTTTGGATTCGATCCGATCGTCATCGGATCGGCATCCGATAATTTGAACTTGGAATTATTCCGTATTTTGGACTTGCGAGCGGGTTCTAATTGGATATTTGAGCAATTTACGATTCGATTCACCGATTTAGAGTCTAAGTGTTGGAAAATCATAAGTTATCGTGTTTCGGATTTGAAATAGGTTTGGATTCGATCGGATTGTCATCGGATCGGCATCCGATAATTTGAAGTTGGAATTATTCCGTATTTCGGACTTGCGACCGGGTTCTAATTGGATATTTGACCAGTTTACGCTCCGATTCACCGATTTAGAGTTTAAGTGTTGGAAAATCATAAGTTAGCGTGTTTCGGATATGAAATAGGTTTGGATTCGATCGGATTGTCATCGGATCGGCATCCGATAATTCGAAGTTGGAATTATTCCGTATTTCGGACTTAAGAGCAAGTTCTAATTGGATATTTGACCAATTTACGCTCCGATACACCGATTTAGAGTCTGAGTGTTGGAAAATCATAAGTTAGCGTGTTTCGGATTTGAAATAGGTTTGGATTCGATCGGATCGTTATCGGATCGGCATCCGATAATTTGAAGTAGGAATTATTCCGTATTTCGGACTTGCGAGCGAGTTCTAATTGGATATTTGACCAATTTACGATCCGATTCACCGATTTAGAGTCTAAGTGTTGGAAAATCATAAGTTAGCATGTTTCGGATATGAAATAGATTTGGATTCAATCCGATCGTCATCGGATCGGCATCCGATAATTCGAAGTTGGAATTATTTCGTATTTTGGACTTGCGAGCGGGTTCTAATTGGATATTTGACCAATTTACGCTCCTATTCACCGATTTAGAGTCTAAGTGTTGGAAAATCATAAGTTAGCGTGTTTCGGAAATGAAATAGGTTTGGATTCGATCCGATCGTCATCGGATCGGCATCCGATAATTTTAACTTGGAATTATTCCGTATTTCGGACTTGCGACCGGGTTCTAATTGGATATTTGAGCAATTTACGATCCGATTCACCGATTTAGAATCTAAGTGTTGGAAAATCATAAGTTCCCGTGTTTCAGATTTGAAATAGGTTTGGATTCGATCGGATCGTCATCGGATCGGCATCCGATAACTCGAAGTTGGAATTATTCCATATTTCGGACTTGCGAGCTGGTTCTAATTAAATATTTGACCAATTTACGCTCCGATTCACCGATTTAGAGTCTAAGTGTTGGAAAATCATAAGTTAGCTTGTTTCGGATATGAAATAGGTTTGGATTTGATCCGATTGTCATCGGATCGGCATCCGATAATTCGAAGTTGGAAATATTCTGTATTTCGGACTTGCGAGCGAGTTCTAATTGGATATTTGACCAATTTACGCTCCGATTCACCGATTTAGAGTCTAAGTGTTGGAAAATCATAAGTTAGCGTGTTTCGGATTTGAAATAGGTTTTGATTCGATCGGATCATCATCGGATCGGCATCCGATAATTCGAACTTGGAATTATTCTATATTTCGGACTTGCGAGCGAGTTGTAATTGGATATTTGACCAATTTACGCTCCGATTCACCGATTTAGAGTCTAAGTGTTGGAAAATCATAAGTTAGCATGTTTCGGGTATGAAATAGGTTTGCATTCGATCTGATCTTCATCGGATCGGCATCCGATAATTCGAAGTTGGAATTATTCCGTATTTCGGACTTACGAGCGGGTTCTAATTGGATATTTGACCAATTTACTCTCCGATTCACCGATTTAGTTTCTAAGTGTTGGAAAATCATAAGTTAGCATGTTTCGGATATGAAATAGGTTTGGATTCAATCAGATCGTCATCGGATCGGCATCCGATAATTCGAATTTGGAATTATTCCGTATTTCGGACTTGCGAGCGGGTTCTAATTGGATATTTAGCCAATTTACGCTCCGATTCACCGATTTAGAGTCTAAGTGTTGGAAAATCATAAGTTAGCGTGTTTCGGATTTGAAATAGGTTTGGATCCGATCGGATCGTCATCGGATCGGTATTCGATAATTCGAAGTTGGAATTATTTCCGTATTTCGGACTTTCGAGCGGGTTCTAATTGGATATTTGACCAATTTACGCTCCGATTCATCGATTTAGAGTCTAAGTGTTGGAAAATCATAAGTTAGCGTGTTTTGAATATGAAATAGGTTTGGATTCGATCCGATCGTTATCGGATCGGCATACGATAATTCGAAGTTGGAATTATTCCGTATTTCGGACTTGCGAGTGGGTTTTAATTGGATATTTGACCAATTTACGATCCGATTCACCGATTTAGAGTCTAAGTATTGGAAAATCATAAGTTAGCGTGTTTCGGATATGAAATAGGTTTGGATTCGATCCGATCGTCATCGGATCGGCATCCGATAATTCGAAGTTAGAATTATTCCGTATTTCGGACTTGCGAGCGGGTTCTAATTAGATATTTGACCAATTTACGCTCCAATTCACCGATTTAGAGGCTAAGTGTTGGAAAATCATAAGTTAGCGTGTTTCGGATATGAAATAGGTTTGGATTCGATCCGATCGTCATCGGATCGACATCCGATAATTCGAACTTGGAATTATTCCGTATTTCGGACTTGCGAGCGGGTTCTAATTGGATATTTGAGCAATTTACGCTCCGATTCACCGATTTAGAGTCTAAATGTTGGAAAATCATAAGTTAGCGTGTTTCGGATTTGAAATAGGTTTGGATTCGATCGGATCGTCATCGGATCGGTATCCGATAATTCGAAGTTGGAATTATTTCCGTATTTTGGACTTGCGAGCAGGTTCTAATTGGATATTTGACCAATTTATGCTCCGATTCACCGATTTAGAGTCTAAGTGTTGGAAAATCATAAGTTAGCGTGTTTCGGATATGAAATAGGTTTAGATTCGATCCGATCGTCATCGGATCGGCATCCGATAATTTGAAGTTGGAATTATTCCGTATTTCGGACTTGCGAGTGGGTTCTAATTGGAAATTTGACCAATTTACGATCCGATTCATCGATTTAGAGTCTAAGTGCTGGAAAATCATAAGTTAGCGTGTTTCGGATATGAAATAGGTTTGGATTCGATCGGATCGTCATCGGATCGGCATCCGATAATTCGAAGTTGGAATTATTCCATATTTCGGACTTGCGAGCGGGTTCTAATTGGATATTTGACCAATTTACGCTCCGATTCACCGATTTAGAGTCTAAGTGTTGGAAAATCATAAGTTAGCGTGTTTCAGATATAAAATAGGTTTGGATTCGATCCGATGATCATCGGATCGGCATCCGATAATTCGAAGTTGGAATTATTCCGTATTTAGGACTTACGAGCGAGTTCTAATTGGATATTTGACCAATTTATGTTCTGATTCACCGATTTAGAGTCTAAGTGTTGGAAAATCATAAGTTAGCGTGTTTCGGATATGAAATAGGTTTGGATTCGATCGGATCATCATCGGATCGGCATCCGATAATTCGAACTTAGAATTATTCCGTATTTCGGACTTGTGAGCGGGTTCTAATTGGATATTTGAGCAATTTACGATCCGATTCACCGATTTAGAGTCTAAGTGTTGGAAAATCATAAGTTAGCGTGTTTCGGATTTGAAATAGGTTTGGATTCGATCGGATCGTCATCGGATCGGCATCCGATAATTCAAAGTTGGAATTATTCCGTATTTCGGAATTGCGAGCGGGTTCTAATTGGATATTTGACCAATTTACGCTCCGATTCACCGATTTAGAGTCTAAGGGTTGGAAAATCATAAGTTAGCGTGTTTCGGATTTGAAATAGGTTTGGATTCGATCGGATCGGCATCCGATAATTCGAAGTTGGAATTATTCCGTATTTCGGACTTGCGAGCAGGTTCTAATTGGATATTTGACCAATTTACGCTCCGATTAAACGATTTAGAGTCTAAGTGTTGGAAAATCATAAGTTAGCGTGTTTTGGATTTGAAATAGGTTTGGATTCGATCCGATCGTCATCGGATCGGCATCCGATAGTTTGAACTTGGAATTATTCCGTATTTCGGACTTGCGAGCGAGTTCTAATTGGATATTTGACCAATTTACGCTCCGATTCACTGATTTTGAGTCTAAGTGTTGGAAAATCATAAGTTAGCGTGTTTCGGATATGAAATAGGTTTGGATTCGATCCGATCGTCATCGGATCGTCATTCGATAATTCGAACTTGGAATTATTCCGTATTTCGAACTTGCGAGCGGGCTCTAATTGGATATTTGAGCAATTTATGATCCGATTCACCGATTTAGAGTCTAAGTGTTGGAAAATCATAAATTCGAGTGTTTCGGATTTGAAATAGGTTTGGATTCGATCGGATCGTCATCGGATTGGCATCCGATAATTCGAAGTTGGAATTATTTTCGTATTTCGGACTTGCGAGCGGGTTCTAATTGGATATTTGACCAATTTACGCTCCGATTCACCGATTTAGAGTCTAAGTGTTGGAAAATCATAAGTTAGCGTGTTTCGGATATGAAATAGGTTTGGATTCGATCCGATCGTCATCGGATCGGCATCCGATAATTTGAACTTGGAATTATTCCGTTTTTCGGACTTGCGAGCGGGTTCTAATTGGATATTTGAGCAATTTACGATCCGATTCACCGATTTAGAGTCTAAGTGTTGGAAAATCATAAGTTAGCGTGTTTCGGATTTGAAATAGGTTTGGATTCGATCGGATCGTCATCGGATCGGCATCCGATAATTCGAAGTTGGAATTATTCCGTATTTCGGACTTGCGAGCGGGTTCTAATTGGATATTTGACCAATTTACGCTCCGATTCACCGATTTAGAGTCTAAGTGTTGGAAAATCATAAGTTAGCGTGTTTCGGATATGAAATAGGTTTGGATTCGATCCGATCGTCATCGGATCGGCATCCGATAATTCGAAGTTGGAATTATTCCGTATTTCAGACTTGCGAGCGGGTTCTAATTGGATATTTGACCAATTTACGCTCCGATTCACCGATTTAGAGTCTAAGTGTTGGAAAATCATAAGTTAGCGTGCTTCGGATATGAAATAGGTTTGGATTCGATCGGATCGTCATCGAATCGGCATCCGATAATTTGAACTTGGAATTATTCCGTATTTCGGACTTACGAGCGGGTTCTAATTGGATATTTGAGCAATTTACGATCCGATTCACCGATTTAGAGTCTAAGTGTTGGAAAATCATAAGTTAGCGTGTTTCGGATTTGAAATAGGTTTGGATTCGATCGGATCGTCATCGGATCGGCATCCGATAATTCGAAGTTGGAATTATTCCATATTTCGGACTTGCGAGCGGGTTCTAATTGGATATTTGACCAATTTACGCTCTGATTCACCGATTTAGAGTCTAAGTATTGGAAAATCATAAGTTAGCGTGTTTCAGATTTGAAATAGGTTTGGATTCGATCGGATCGTCATCGGATCGGCATCCGATAATTCGAAGTTGGAATTATTCCGTATTTTGGATTTTGGAGCGGGTTCTAATTGGATATTTGACCAATTTACGCTCCGATTCACCGATTTAGAGTCTAAGTGTTGGAAAATCATAAGTTAGCGTGTTTCAGATATGAAATAGGTTTGGATTCGATCGGATCGTCATCGGATCGGCATCCGATAATTTGAACTTAGAATTATTCCATATTTCGGACTTGCGAGTGGGTTCTAATTGGATATTTGACCAATTTACGATCCGATTCGCCGATTTAGAGTCTAAGTGTTGGAAAATCATAAGTGTGATAATATGATCTAAACTCATATTAGTAAGATTCATATTTTTTACTAATATTATAAAGATTAGTAAGTACCTGATCATGAGGATGAGCCACCGCTAGACCTGCTTATGAAGTCATAAAATTTACGCTCTAGTTCCCTGCGAGCTTATCTTTCCTCATTGAGGGCCTTCTTCTCCACCTCAACCCTCTGCTCGAGGGCCTGCCTCTGCTCTCGCTCCGCCTCAACCCTCTGCTCGAGGGCCTGCCTCTGCTCTCGCTCCGCGTCTAGCGCAGACTGCAGTTGAGTGATAGCACCGGTCTGGGTGTCCCGTGCCCTCGAGCGCATACCCTCTCGTCCAAAGTAGGAGGAGGGCGTGACTCCAAGGCCCATACAGAGGACACGGCCGTGCGTGGCAGGTCTCAGCACAGTATCCATCGCTGAGTCGACAGATACTGAGCTGGAGGAGGAGCCGGCCTCGCCCGACGGGGTCACCAGAAGTCGCATCCTCTCCTATATAAAAACAACGAATGATATTCAATGAAGTCGTATAAGAATATATTAACAGTAATTTAATTACTTACCACTTGCGAGGCAACCCTGTCGTCCAGAAATGCCCCATCGATACGCCGCCTCCTAGAGGCCTCAAAAAGGTCAATCCTATTAGGCTCGTGGCCCAAGGACTGTGTCTGTTGGATATATAAAATAAATAGATGAGTTAATATAACATGTATAGAGCTTTAAATAATAACAATGTTTGTATCATTTACCAGCTGCTGGGCAAGCTGGGGCATGGAGGTCCTCCCCTTCACTGGAGCAGGTGTCGTCGAGGCACTTCTATTCTGCTTGCCTTTACGTGAACTCATCTGTGTTAATCGATTAAATTTTGAAACATCAATACAAATTTTTAGTATAATATTAAAACAAGTACGAATCAACAAAATTATGATTATACCTGAAAGTGAGGAGTGGCCCAGTGAGCGACCAAAAACTGTAGAACGTGTAGCGGTGGCGCGTCTCTCGTCCCGGCCGCAGCCTGTACCTCCTCAGCCGGCTGGCCGACCAAGTAACCGTAGAGCTGGTAGAGCTCGTGACGGTAATCCCTGTACCGCTCACCCATCATCTTCCACAAGTCCTCTCGATGGGTGTCGGTTTCCATGTTCTCTCATTTAAATTTCTCCTGTAAAATCAATTTAGAAACAAGTTATTTTATCAAATCAAATTATAATTAAAGAAGTACGATATTATTCTAAAATGCTTTAATGAAACTAACATACCAAAAATTGCTGATATATCATCTTCTTATAGGATGCATCAATGTTCTTCTACCCCCTTAACCCCACAATCGGGGCATTCCTCTCCTCCCGTACTATAATACCAACCCACGTGGCGGCGTCAGAAGCGTGCTCGCCCACAAAGGTCCTACCGCTCCACTGTAGGGAAAGCTGCTCGCGTAAGGTCGACAAGCGCCGGGCCATCGTCACGCCCCGGTCGCCTACGTGTCTGGTGATCCTCGACCCTGCAAATAAAATATACATAAGTACTGAAGAAGTATTTACAACATGTATAAAACTTTAGATCTAAACATTACCTGTAGGCGTAGACGCTGCAGCCGAGTGCTGAGCACTGCTCGAAGCTCCGGAGGCTGCGACCATATCAAGAGCTGGTGTGGAGAAAGGAACGGCACTACCAGATCCGGACGGCTTGGCCTCGGACCCTGGGGTGGCAGCCGGAGCGCTCCGAGCTACCCCACCCCTGCCTCTACGAATATATGACCGTGATGCCATCTGAAACAGTTTAATTTACATATGAAACAGTAAGATTTACATATAAAACAATATGAAACAGTTTGATTTACATATGAAACAGTATGATTTATGAAACAATATGAAACAATTTGATTTACATATGAAACGGTATGATTTATATATGAAACAGTTTGATTTACATATGAAACAGTATAAATTAATATGATATACATATGAAACAATATGATTTATATATGAAACAATTTGATTTAAATATGAAATAATTTGATTTACATATGGTCTAGTCATTTTCTGTCTCATCTCTGTCACTCTCATCGCATCCCTATTCTATCATTTGATCTGCATTCGTTGTCCAGTTTATATTGTCGACATCTTCATTTTCGTCGTGCACTGCGTCGACAATGATTATCTCATCATTCTGGTATGCATCCAAATCATCATCGACGACCCCCGCATCCTTGTCTCCTATGTCATAAAAATCTCTGGATGGTGACCTGACTACAATTTGCCAACCTGGAGGGGTATTATCCGATGCATAAAATATCTGTTTCGCTTGAGAGGCAAGAATGAATGGATCTTTATATTGGGTATTCAATCTCTTGCCAGTGTTGATGCTGATAAAACCGTATTTGTCGACATTATAACCAGTCCCGCGATTATTAACATCATACCAATCGCATTTGAATAATACGATCCGATTTTGGCCAAGGAATTTAATCTCGAGAATCTCGTTCAGGACGCCGTAGAAGTCGATATTTTCTAATTCTTCTTACTCACCGTTGACGACAACCCCACTATTTTGGGTTCTTCATGATTTTTCACTATCTTTCGTCTGAAATCTATAACCGTTCACGATATAACCATCGTACGATATTACATCTTGCAAAGGACTACAAGATAAGCGCCAGAGATCCTCATTCATCAGCGGATCGTAGTTGTCATGCAGCTCTTGTGCCTATAATAACCACATAACATTCATGATATAAACACATAATTATTGTTCGGTAATGGATGTCAATAAAATTCAGTAATGATGTGAATACTTACGTGTTTCTCGAACCACGATGGAAATTCATGATCATGAATTTGGGAAGCATTTCGAGTACCCCGATTATTAATGATGGCTTTATGCTTCCTGTTTTACAGGTTATGAATTAGATTATAATTAGCACATATACTTAATGAATAGACTGAAAGAATGAGTAAATGATCGTAAAATGCTTACTCAATGAATGGCCACACTTCATCACATTGGCGCAACACATACATATGTGCCTGTTGAATCTTATCTACAGATAATCGACGGGTTTTGCCTCCTTCTACAGGTCTATCCATTTTGGCAAATATAGACAGACCCCCATCGAAGTCTATTGGACCACAGTCATAGTTCTGCTCAAGTTGATTGAATCGCGTGTTTATACCATGTTGGTATCTTGAGCAGAATGTTAGACATTCTTCTGCTAGGTATCCTTCAACAATTGATCCCTCCGGACGACTTTTATTACGAACATATAATTTCAATGTTCACAAGTACCTAATTTGAGAAAAAAATATTTGGATGAATATATCAAGAACGATCAAATACATATATTGTCCAAATGAGACGAGACGATTACCTCTCGATAAAATACATCCAGCGGTAATGAACTGGGCCGCCGAGTTTGGCCTCATTTGCCAAGTGAATGGTCAAATGCACCATGACATCAAAGAAGGAAGGTGGAAATATCATCTCTAGCTTGCACAATGTGATCGCAATATCCCTCTCCATCTGATCAAGTTGGTCCACTCTAAGTACCTTCGAGCACAACTGTCTGAAAAAAGTACTGAGCTCAATTAACGGACCGGACACCTGTTCGGTTAAATTCCCACGTATAGCAAGAGATAACAATCGATACATAAGAACATGACAATCGTGGCTCTTTAATCCAGACAACTTCCGGCCGTTCTCTTGCACGCATCGTGCGATATTCGAAGATTAACCGTCTGGCATTTTCACAGACCGTAGGAATGCACATAAGGCTGCCTTTTGCTGTGAGCTCATGGTGTAGCATGCAATTGGCAACACATACTTATCCCTAATCTCTTGGGGATGAAGTGATTTTCGGATGCCCAACTCCTTAAGATCGAGACGAGATTTAAGATTATCCTTCGTCTTACCGTCGAGATTCAGCAGTGTTCCTATAATGTTGTCACACACATTTTTCTCGATATGCATGACATCCAAGTTATGCCGCAAGAGTAGGCTGCTCCAGTACGGTAGTTTAAAGAAAATACTCTTCTTCTTCCAGTTATGCTCACGTGTAGAATCTTCATACGTTCTCTTCTTTTTATCTTTCCCAAGTGCCACGGCATCAAGCTGATCCAATTCGCACAAGACTTCTACCCCCGAAAGCTGCTCCGGGGCCTTTGCAAGTTCCTTCTTGCCGTTGAACGCTCTTTTGTTCTGCCTCCACTTATGGCTGTCAACAAGGATTCTTCGATGGCCCATATAACAGAACTTGCCTCCGTTCTTCAACCGTAATGAATCTGTCTCCTTATTGCATATAGGGCACACCAATTTTCCTTTAGTACTCCACCCGGATAAGTTGGCATATGCAGGAAAATCGTTGATCGTCCATAGAAGTGCCGCATGCATCCGAAAATTCTGGTGCAACGAGGCATCATACGTATCGGCCCCAACTTCCCATAACTCGTTCAACTCCTCAATCAACGGCTGCAAATAAATGTCAATATCATTACCAGGCGACCTGGGTCCGGAAATGAGCAAGGAGAGCATTGTGTATGGCTTTTTTAAGCACATCCAGGGAGGCAAATTGTATGGAACTAGGACAACTGGCCAAATATTGTACGACACACTCATATTCCCAAAGGGATTGAAGCCATCGCTAGCAAGCCCTAACCTAACGTTGTGAACTTCACATGCGAATTCAGGATAGGTATGATCAAAATCTTTCCACGTCAGAGAGTCGGTCGGATGTCTCATAATCCCGTCATCTGTACGTTCTCGTGCATGCCACCTCATGTGCTTAGCAGTCTTCGATGACATAAACAACCTCTGAAGCCTGTCCCTAAGCGGGAAGTATAGGAGAACCTTTGCAGATACATTTTTCTTCCTTCGACTGGTACTAGACTCGGCATCCGTCTCTTTATATCTCGTTGCTCCGCATATATGGCATGACCGCGCATGTTCGTACTCTTTCCGGTACAACATACAATCGTTCACGCATGCATCAATTTTCTCATAACCCAGACTGAGATCTTTAATTGTCTTCTTCGCCTCGTAGAATGATTTCGGTACTGTCTCACCCATAGGAAAAGCGTCTTTCAGCAACTCTACCAACATATTAAATGACTTATTACTCCAACCATTGAGGCACTTCAAATGAAGAAGCTTTACAGTGAAAGAGAGTTTTGAAAACTTCTCACACCCCGGGTATAGAGGTTGTTCGGTATCTTTAAGCAATCTGTAGAACTTGTCCGCTTCAATATTGGGCTGATCACCTGACGGTGTTTCCGTGCCTATTCCACCTTGCAAATCATGTATCATACCCTGCATGTCATCGTCATCGTCTCTATTAATATTATCATCAGCGATCACTGTGTTTGCAGTTTCACCGTGAGCTGCCATGGGGACTGCATCTAGCTCCTCACCGTGTGAGAACCAACGGGTATAGCTAATGTCAATGCCACGCATTACCAGATCAACCTCACATTCCTCTCGAACCTTCCTAGTCACCCTTCCGCAGTCTATACAGGGACATACAATTTTTCCATCAAGCGGTGCAAGACGCTCAAATGCAAAATCCAGAAATTTCCTGACTCCTTCTCTGTACTCTTGGCTCATGCGATTCGAATTACGCATCCAACTCTTATCGATCGAAGACATCTTCGTCTATCTGGCTATACAACACCTGAAGTAATTTCAAACAATGTTATAAGACTCCGCACAATTTCGGTTTCGGTTCCCGGGTATGGAACACCGAACCGAAACTTCTACAGGCCATCCACATCCCTAATGGATGGGAAAAATCTTTATATTTCCACTGGGAAGAGTATTTTGGGGATAAAAATTAAGCCTAATGGTTAAAACTTTAAGAAGGAAGGTCAACATGCCGACGGAGCATAGTTATAGTTGACATGGGCGGATCTAATAGTTGGCTCGGCCGGGCTATAGCCCAGCCGACTTTTGAGAAAAATTATCCCATATTATTAAGTACATGTCTCAGTCCGCCTCAACCAAGACCTCAGCCCGCCTCAACCCAACGAGGCCCTTGGCCCCTCGCGACACGTACGTGAATCGCTATCACCTCTGAGTCCTCACGAAACGTGAATCGCTGCCAAAAACACTTAACCCCCCTATAGTTTACTTTGTTCCAAAACGCTCCCTAAAGTTTGAAATATTAGCACAATACTCCTTTTGTCAACTACTTAATTTCTCACTTTGTAATCGTTATTTTACTACAATGGGGCAAAATGTAGTTTTGTCAACTACTTAAATATTTGTGAGCTAAAATTCAGGGGGACAAAGTATAATTAACCGTCGATGTTGGCCGTCGATGTTTGTTTAAAATTCAGGGGGATAAAGTATAATTTCTCACTTAACCGTCGATGTTCGTTTAAAAAATTTTGCTTAGTATTTCATTGTAAATCGAGTTGATCAAAAAAATTACTTTTTTTTATAAATCGAGCCATACAAACTAGACAAATTGCATTAACTAGGGGGGAGAGGGAGGAGGAGGAGGAGGAGGAGGAGCTCACTGGAGGCTACGAGGAGGAGAAGGAGGAGCTCGATCGCCGGTCGATCGGTGGCGCAAGAGAGGTCGGGGAGGGGTGGCCGGCCGGACGGGCGCGAGGGAGGGAGGCCGGGGAGGGGGGGAGGAACGCCGGGGAGGGGGGGAGGCCGGGGAGGGGGGGAGGAACGCCGGGGAGGGGGGGAGGCCGGGGGGGAGGGGGCGGCAGGATTTAGAGAGA
This sequence comes from Chamaelirium japonicum, assembly GCA_947650365.1. Lineage (NCBI taxonomy): Eukaryota > Viridiplantae > Streptophyta > Magnoliopsida > Liliales > Melanthiaceae > Chamaelirium > Chamaelirium japonicum. The sequence continues at coordinate 6,357,149 of OX393551.1, read as the reverse complement.
GAGAGAGAGAGAGGCCGGGCGGGATGATTTAGATCGAAACAGAAGAAGGGGATCGCAGATTGAGTTATATAGCAGGGTTTTTACCGACGGAACTTTTTACTTCCGTCGGTAAAACTAACCTTTTTACCGACGGATAATAAATTCCGTCGGTAAAAACCAACGACGAAACTCAGGGTTCTTACCCTGAGTTTCGTCATGACATTTTTACCGACGGACATTTATTTGCCGTCGGCATTGTTACCGACGGACATGTAATCTTCGTCGGTATAATGGCTTTATACCGACGGACCAATAAATTCCGTCGGTAAAATATCACGACGAAACTCAGGGTTCCATTTTTTCCAGAGGCTTGGTTTTTACCCTGAGTTTCGTCGTGACATTTGTACCGACGGATATTTAATTCCCGTCGGCATTGTGCCGACGGACATATAATTTCCGTCGGTACAATTATTTATACCGACGGACAAATAACGTCCGTCGGTAAAATACCACGACGAAACACAGGGTTCTTTTTTTTCCAGAGACTCAGTTTTTACCCTGAGTTTCGTCGTGACATTTTACCGACGGATGTTATTTGTCCGTCGATATAAAGCATTGTACCGACGGCGATATACGTGCCGTCGGTATAAACCATTGTACCGACGGATAATAGGTGATCGTCGGTAATAAATATGCAAAAAAAATTAAAAAAATTGAAGTTATAATACCGACGGATATTAGTGTAACCGTCGGTAAAAAGTATATTATTATCGACGGTGATGATAATGTCCATCGGTAAAGAACCTATTTCTTGTACTGGAGTTACTCGACTATGACCCTCGAATATTTTCTTTAAATAGAGCATCATGTCTAAAGCGAAGGCCATGTCTTCGACTTGCTTCTGAAGGACGGTCTGCAAGGATGCCACTATGTAGCACTTGCATATCTCATCAACGTCTAGCCAGTCTTTTCATTTCTTCAATTGAGCCTCAGTAGCACTTGGTCCCGACATGGCCGGTTGAGGGGTGCTTAGGGCAATTGTGTGTTTGTCAAACCTTAGGACGAGCATCAGGTTACGCTTCCAGTCCTCATAGTTTGGTCCCGTAAGTTTGTTATCATTAAGAATGGAGGCAAGGGGGTCGAGCTTAGTCATGATTTCTAAAAATAATGGTTTAAAGCAAAAATTAGGGTCTACCACAATCTATTTTATGGAATTTAAAAATAGATAATATTTACTCCAGCCGTTATGTCTTCACTACCTCAAGTAGAGACATCCAGGAATCTAAATTCTCTGGGCTCGAGCACTGAGACTATCGGTCTTGAATTGGAGACAGTATCTCGGTGAGAGCATGCAACCACTTCTGCCAACGGGATTTTTACGACCCAGTCTTCATCAGAATTACCCATGGCAAACTGAAAGATCTCCCAGTCTCCTTTTGGCCAGCTTTATGTGGCCTGCGTGCGTAGCAACGGCGGCTTCACACAAGCTTTCAGATGCTTCCCACAAATCTAGGTGGTGTCGACAGGGAGGTTCATAGGCTCCCGCGGTGCAGGAAAAAACCATCACTCACTGCCACCGGCATCCTCCATATCCCGAAGGAAACCACTAGACGAACTCACATGGAAGGAAATACAGCTCTCACCCGGTACGAATATCGAATTGCGCACCTCCCACCCAGACCCTTAGCCCGTTGATTGTGGAGGCCAGGGGCTCCCCTTTGGAGGGAACCTCTTACACATCCCTTCTTTATGAGATTTTATGCATATCTAGAAAGGTCACGACCTTCTAGACTTAGACCCTGGTCTACCGTGCTCCCACTAGGATTACAAACCTTCTCGCAAAACATTAGTATCCATGGAAAATATCATAGTCCCTACCTCAAATACTCAGCTTTCGCCTTTCTTGCAAGGATCACATTATATATATTCCAAATATCTCTATACCTCACTAGTTTGCCCATAATCCTAAGATCTGGAGCCTAGCCTAAGGTCAATGTGGAAATGACTCCCACTAGAATGGCGCCTCGTTCACAATTCGATGCCTGATGTCATAGTAGACCTTATCTCATTATAGGTTTCGATATTGGCCAAATAGGGATATCCGACAACCTCTGCCGGACCTCAACCTAATGGTGGCATAATCAAGTCGTGATGAGTTCACACTACGATCAAACATCAACTAAAAATGGGTATCACTTAGTGGAATCCTAACCTAACTTGGTCGCTAGGACCATGTGGGGAAAGGGCATCCCACTAGGGTTATCATACTTCTTATAGGGATATTAGTTATCTCTTAACAAATCTAACGTAACACTGTGTCTATCTCGGTGCACAGTACTTGGCTACCTGAACTACCACGAGGGCGGTTACCATCTTTTTTTTTAGCTAGCCACCGGATTCGCACGTGTTTGAACCATATAGAGACACCGATGAATCTATAAACTAAGTACTAATCCTAAGCCTGATCTAGAGACAAACTCACAAGCAAGATAGATAATTAAATTATCGGCGGGGTTCTCTAAACACTAAGTAAAGAGAATCAATAGAAATAGCATACAAACTGAATCAAGTCCAGGGTCCGACCCCTGAACCTGAATAGCACAGCCAAGATATCCTACTCTTCTGTTCTGCACGATCTCTAATGACGATCCCGATCATCGCCAACGTGCACGCTTTCGCTGAGTCTTTGCACACCATGGTACCGCTTGCCCAAACCGTGGAAGTATCATCATCTCCCTCTTCATGTGACCGAAAAACTAACACGCTCCGAACAAGTGCTCGTTCGTGTATAATTTTGCTAGAAAGAAAAGAAAACAATCCTAGAAACATGGCCAGGGATCCGAGGGTGGTCAACCTCCACCCTCGCCTATCTAGAGCCTTAAAAACCATAAACACTAATAATCAATACAAAATTAAATCCGAGGTCTGACCCCCGGAGGCATACAATCATAGATTACTATTCAGCGCGGCACCTGCAAAAAAACAATACATAGCACAATCCATATGCATGATCTACACCGAACCCCGACGAAAACATATGCCATCATATATTCACATGATGTTTTCAGGAATTCATGCATGAAACAAGTACCAAAGCATGCTCTAATACTAATTGTTGGAATTGGATCCGCTTATCAGAGTCGTAGCGGAAGCAAAACAAAGATTCGAAGATCATACGGTGTATGTTTCATTACAATTAATTCTACAAAACAATCTACATGCAAATCTATGATCTTAGCATATATGCGGACACCCTAGGGGCATACTATGATCTACGGAAGACATGCATGCATCTAGTTAGGTGCTTAGAATTATCATACCTTATGGATCTATGATCCGGAGAGAACGGAACGATGATGAACTGCACGTGAATCGCAAGGGAAGCTGTCGGATAGCACCTTGTCCTTTGCGAAGGGAGGAATCCTCGAAGTCCTACCTCTGAGTGCAAGGACTACGAGCCGACGGAGGAATTCGTTGCGAAGACGATGGCGAGCCACGAGATCTCCTCCTCCTCTTTCTCTCTTCTTCCTTCTCCTTCCTTCCTCTTCTTCTTCTTCCTTCTTCTTCCTTTTTCTTCCTTGGCCAAAACCTCAGAGAGGGAGAGAAGGAGAGGGGGTCGGGTTTTAGGAGAGGGGGAGAGCATAGGGCCGGCCCCTCCCTCTCTAATCCTCTTATAGGGCTGGCCTCCTAGTGCTACAAGCAAGCTAGGGCCGGCCCTAGATGAATAGGGATGAGGGGGGGTCGGTTTTCAGGGTTTCCAAGTGTCTATCGTGAAGCCTAGACGAAAACGCCCTTCACGAAACGTGAAAAACTGAAAGAGAGATTGAGTGAGGTGCGCTACTCGGAATCGAGTTCCGTCAGCGCCTATGAGCTCCTGGAATTATTCTGCTTATTCTAAGATCGATATTCAATATGTTCTGAGCTATATTTCAGTGTTTACCAAAATACCCATATGGCCCCTAACATATGTGAATTAGGTTCTTAGGCTCCGGGTATGCGCTCCATCGTGCTACTTCGCATCCAACCTATCCATCCACGTCGGGGAACAATTTCTATATGCAACGACAGGGTGGAACCTTCAGGGTTCAGGATCTCTACCTCCAACCGGATCCCTGATTAACTATTCCGGTAACACACCGAAAGTTCCGTTAATCAGCCCTAATCTGATTAACCCGCGTAGCCACCCAGAGTGTGACGTGAGTTGAACTCTAGTGATCCTAAACTTATGTTACTCCCTCGTAACCCTGTTCTCTACTATACTCTGATAATCCTTAGTCTCTTCTATTACTGGTGCCATGATACGACTCGGGCGGTGGGGAGCACCGTCAGATCCCGATCGATCATCTGACTAGGAATTGATGACTTGTCATCTATAACACCACACACCTTTCGGTGCTATGCCTAGCATCCAGAACATCATCAGTCTTACTGACAACCACCAGGCCTAGGTTAACTGTGTGGATAGATTGACTCATCAAAACGCACCCATCTAACACTGGACATCGGATAACCTGTAGGGATTACATGTCACTCAAGCGTCAGTCGGGTAACCCAATGTACCGTGGTATTGGACTATGGAAGGTCTGCACATGTTGGCACATTAAAGCACCATACAACTGGTTGGCCCAGTGTACATGGTCCCTCAAGGTTAATGACAGATTATCTATAGTAGTAAGATGGTTTATGCAACAGTGTCTGAATCACTGAACTGTGCACCGTCTTGGTTCCTATTCAACAAGATCATCGTGCTTGGTCAGGTGAATGGGAATCCCACATTCCCATGGTGGAGACTTCACCATATCCTCTACCTGCCAACAGCTTGTTCTCGGTGAAGCGACCGGCATCACCTAAGCTGTGAACTAGTTCTAGGTCTACACATAACTGGTCCACTGGGTCTCCCAAGCATGGATCCACCATGCGCCTCAGTAGCCTACTATGTTCCCTAGGGTCCTTTATTATATGTGTATTAATATATACCAAAGTAGTATTCTAATTAAAGCAATAACCAAAGTCATCTTTATTAATGTTAATACAGAAAATCCACGCTCAGGACACACAAGCTACAACACAGGCTACATGAAATATCTCCGCCACGTCTACCCATGATGTCACCAGGTCGCTCAACGAGCTATTATGTGTGGTATCAGGCCACGTAAGTTATCTCCGTCATGTCTGCCCGTGATGTCACCAGGTTGCTCAATGAGCTAAGCTATATGGCATCAGGGTGCTTAATTTGCCTCCGCTGTGTCTGGACGTGATGTCACCAGGTCGCTCAACGAGCTAAGCTGCGTGGCATCAGCCCACGTATATGGTGTCTCCGCCGTGTCTGCCCGTGATGTCACCAGGTCGCTCAACGAGCTAAGCTGTGTGGCATCAGACCGTGTAAGGTGTCTCCATCGCGTCTGCCCATGATATCACCAGGTTGCTCAACGAGTTAACCTTTGTGGCACTAGGCCACGTAAGGTGTCTCCATCATGTCTGCCCGTGATGTCACAAAGTCGCTCAGCGAGCTAAACTGCATGGCATCATGCCGTGTATGTGCTATCTCCGCCGCGTCTACCCATGATGTCACCAGGTCGCTCAACGAGCTAAGCTATGCGACATCAGGCCGCGTGAGGTTCTCCATCGCATCTACCCGTGTTGTCACCAGGTCACTCAGCGAACTAAGCTGCATGGCATCAGGCCACGTATATGGTGTCTCCGCCGTGTCTGGCCGTGATGTCACCAGGTCGCTCAACGAGCTAAGCTGCGTGGCATCAGGCCGCGTGAGGTGTCTCTATCGCGTCTGCCCGTGATGTCACCAAGTTGCTCAACGAGCTAACCTGCGTGGCACCAAGCCGTGTAAGGTGTCACTATCGCGTCTGCCCATGGTCACCAGGTCACTCAGCAAGCTAAGCTGTGTGGTATCAGGCCACGTATGTGGTGTCTCTGGCGTGTTTGCCCGTAATGTCACCAGGTCGCCCAATGAGAAAAACTGTGTGGCACTAGGCCGCGTAAGTTGTCTCTATCGTGTCTGCCCATGATGTCACCAGGTCGCTCAACGAGCTAAGCTGCGTGACATCAGGCCGCATTTGGTGTCTCCGCCGTGTCTGCCCGTGATGTCACCAGGTCGCTCAACGAGCGAAATTGCGTGGCATCAGACCCCGTAAGGTGTCTCTGTCGTGTCTGACCATGATGTCACTAGGTCACTCAACGAGCGAAACTGCATGGCATTAGGCCGTGTGTATAGTTTCCCCGACGATCCAAGGACCATACCCCAGACGAGGTAGCTAAACCAATAAAAAATAAACGACATCGCAAAAAGAAAAATCGATATGCATGAAAATTCGACATGTGCGAAATAGTGGGGCTTTATAGCTTAACAAAAAAAACAAATCAATAGAAATTGAATCAAAATAGAGCGTAAAGACCAAAGGGTGGAAGTTCAACAAATGATAAAAGAATAAAAAACTAGCTACCCCTTGTCCGGTTAAGGATCCTCAGAACCCCGGTTTTGCTTATTGCGTCCGCATTACAGTGAACAGTGGCCTTGCCCCTAGCCTTCGACGTTAGTGGCTTTTGCATTTCTCTTTTGCGACCTCACCACGTTGTCAAGCTTCGAGGATTACCAATAGATTTTCAGGTCGCTGTCAAGCTTCGAGGATTACCAATAGATTTTCAGGTCGCCTAAATGGGTGGTCGCCCATTTAGGTCCCCTTAGATCACCCCGGGGTGCTTCCTATCATGGCATGTGAATGTAAAGGACCCCGGTCATGTTTAAAGTCCCCTAACAGCGGACTACCCCGGCGATCTCAAGGTCGTTCGGGATGACCACTGAGAACCCCGGTCTTGTTTTAAGTCCGCATGACAGCGGACTGTTCTTAGAGGAAGTTGCATGCGAGCTGATCGCGCGCGAGCTGTTCTTGTGGATCACTATCGAGCACAGATTCGAAAAGACTCATTCAGTCCAAAGACCCTCTATTTCATAAAACGGTCTACAAGAGGGTGCCTACGCGCACGGTAGGAGGAGGCTGCTGTTCGGCAATCTTCCCTCGACGATCTAACACCATATCTTCAAGCTTAATGTGTTGCTAGACCAAGGTGAAGAGCTCGACCATGGTGCGGGGATCGAAAATGACAATAGCATCATGAAGCTCACCTCCTTCGGGGAGCGTGCTTCGAAAGGCACTCACGGCTGTCTGGTCTCGCCTGGCTGAGTCCTCGAGGGTGAGGTAGGCATTCCGGAATCGCATCAAGAAGCATCGAAGGGTCTCTTGTGCGCCCATGGTGAGACCGAATAGTGATTCGATTCACTTCGGAGGTTGTCGATTGCACCGGTATTGTTCCAGGAATAGCACGGACAGAACAGTGAATCTCGAGATCGAGCCCGAAGGTAGCTTATGAAACTAGTCCAGGGCCGAACTCGTCAAGCTGCTCGGGAAGGCACGCCACATAATGTGGTCCTGGTCCCGGAAGAATAACAACTTCTGATAGGCCAAGAAATGGTCCATGGGGTCTTGTGACCCATCGAACAACACAAACTTTGGTGGGGTCCAATACTGAGGGAAGTCTCCTCGATGCACCTCCCTCGTGAAGGGCGAGCTCCCTTCCCGAGCGGCCAGGTCTTCCAAGATGTCGACGGGCATGCCAGGTAACAGTCAGTGCCCAGGGTGATCCCCCAAGAGCAGCTGCGCAGGACCCAGGCGGTCTTGCACATTTCCTTGAGGTCAGACCGTGCCTTTACGAGGGCAATGTTCGGAGACGATGTCCCGGCGTCTGCTATGCTGCTTCACCGGTGGTCACCTCGGCGCAGGGAAAGGTCTGTGTGAGTCCATCACCTCGCAGGTCTCCACATGGGGTAACACTTTCACCGTGGGTTCCTCCTTATGTTGATGGCATGGGTTACAATCACTCTCTCGAGACCTTGCCTCTGGCTTGTCGGACCCCGCACTTCGGCTTCGCCGGCAAGGGGGGGCGAAGGCGGAGTCAGCTTATTGCTGGAACACTGGGTGATAAATTACTGAAGTCACCTAAGAACCGACTCTCTTGTCTTTTTCACCACTGCGTCTTCCACATGGGGCTCCTGCTAGGATGCCCGCCGCGTGGGCGCCAATGTGGGTTGATGTGACGTTGGGATTGGGGGAGGTCGCACAGGGGGAGCGGTCCCCACCGACACTACTGGACACCAGGGTTAAATCGCTGATCCTTCCCTCCACGGGTCGAGCCTAGGGGAGAGATCAGTTCTTCTGCTCGTTGACAAAACTGGTGCAGTCACACCAGTTTGTCCATCATGGCCGCTGAGTAGCCAATATCTCCAAAAGGAGCTAGTCACCGAGCGGGACAGGGGGTTGGGAGGCTTAAGCGAGTGGCCCGCTTCGCGCAAACCCGACACGGGCTTTCGCGCATCTCTGTTCCCGCGTGGCCGATTCCATCAGGGTATCCTCTGAGAAGCTGTCTTTAATCGTGTGGTCGTGAGTGTTCTCACAGGAACCAGTCGAAAGATCCCACAGACGGCGCCAAATATTAGGGGATATTTTTTGTTGGCTCGTGCGGTCATCCTGCAAGACAGAGAAAGCGTGAGAACAGTTGGCTCCCTTAGGAGCACAGACCCTCCGACGCTCAAGTCAGACCAGGTATCAATAAGAGAGAGCTGTAGTAGCTGGAAGTGGTAGGGTTTTGGGTTTCAAACCTATACTTTGGAGCCGGGGGTCGTACATTTATAGCCTTTTGCAAGCCATTAGAGGTTGACACGTGGCGGCGTCTTCTCGCACCTTCTATGCCCCCATGTGCCAGCCCACATGGGCTTTTCATGGCCATTGTCGTTTAGCCTACCAGGCGATGGTAAAGGGTGATGCACCGGTCTTGTCCTTGCCAGGTGGAGATTTTAGAAAGCTCTAGTCTGAGAGATCCTAGACCAACTTTTGCCAGCTTCCGTGGACTGCAATCGTCCATGTAGCTCCACGGGGGTGATGACATTTGTTGATTTGATACCGCCTTATTGAGGGCGACCTCTGTGGGAAAGAGGGCGAGCTCCTGGTCAGGGGGAGGAACCTTCATAACCTTTCCTACCATCAACAGGCGGACTCTTTGGCCATTGCATGATCAGGCGAGCTCCTGAGCGAGCTACGGGCGAACTCTGTGGAGACCCCATTGGTGTCGTTGATCCGCCTACTTCTTCCTATTGTCAATGGGTGAGCTCTATGGCGGTTGTATAATCAGGCAAGCTTCTGAGCGAGCTGTGGGTGTTCGTAGGTATTATTCTAAGCTTCCTATTAGCAAAAGGGGGCGATTTCTTGGCATGTGGGCTAGTCGCATGTGGTCAGGGTAAGCCCTGGGCAGGCTGCAAGCCACGGCCATAGGCGGCCTCTGTACAATGGACACAACGATCCGCTACTGCAAGCCCTGGGACGGGCTACGAGAGTCGGCCACTGGGTGACCTCTTCCGCGTGCGAGCTTGTCGCGTGCGGCCACGGTCAGCCCCGGGTGGGCTGTGAGCCATAAGCCGCTACTGTAAGCTCCGGGCAGGCCACGAGCACCAGTTGCGAGGCGACCTCTTCCGCGTGCGAGCTGGTCGCATGCGGCCAGGGTCAACCCCGGGCGGGCTATGAGCCACGAACTACTACTGTAAGCTCCAGGCGGGTTACGAGTACCAACTGCGGGGCGACCTCTTTCACATGCGAGCTGGTCGCATGCGGCCAGGGTCAGCCCCGGGCGCGCTGTGAGTCACGAACCACTACTGTAAGCTCCGGGCGGGCTATGAGCACCAGCCGCAGGGCAAACTCTTCTGCGTGCAAGCTGGTCGTATGCGGCCATGGTCAGCCCCAAGCGGGCTGTGAGCCACGAACCGCTATTGTAAGCTCCAGGCGGGCTACGAGCACCAACCACGGGGCGACCTCTTTCGAGTGTGAGCTGATCGCATACTGCCAGGGTCAACCCCGGGCGGGCTGTGAGCCACGAACCGCTACTATAAACTCCGGGTGGGCTACGAGCACCAGCCGCGAGGCGACCTCTTTCGCGTGCGAGCTGGTCACATGTGGCCAGGGTCATCCCCAGGTGAGCTGTAAGCACCAGCCACAGGCAGCCTCTTTTGCTGGCGATCTGGTTGCGGCGGCCAGGGCAAGCTATCTGGAAGTGTTCTTTAAATTCCAAAACCTATCTTGGTCATAAGGCTACCTACCCAAAACTCACGGTTGACCTCGAGTCTCGAACCCACCCGGGGGGGGGCTTCCTGCTTCGATTACCCAAGGTTGCCCTGGGCCCACCCCAAGACAGATGCGACCTCCCTGGGGACGTCCGTCATCTCGTTGTATTCTTTTTCCTGCTACTGTCACATGGAAGCCGGTCACATTTTTGGCACCATCATTACTTATTATTAATTATGATATTACCTTGATTTTTATCATAGTATTTCAGTGGTTGTCCCTCCTCCTCCATCTGCACCTCCTCCTTCTCCAACGGCACCTCTACCTCCTCCTCATCAATCACCGACACCTCCTCCTTGTCCTCCATCACCACCACCTCCTCCTCCACCACCGACACCTCATCCTCCTCCTCCTCCACTGCTACCTCCACACCACCTCCTCTTCATTCGAAAAAGGTTACTATAATAGGGGTAGAAGCGGTCTTAAAAAATATCTCATAGCATGACATCAACAAATTCGTCATGTTAACGGAAGGGAGATTTCAGTTAACATGTCAAATGTCAAGGGATGTCCGTGCATGTATTTTTTGGAACCTCAAGAGGATCCATGTAATTACACCTAAGTGTATTTTTTTATTTAATTATTATTATTATTTTTTAAAAAGAAAAACCCATAGTTTATTTATGTTATAAAACAAAAACATTTAATAATTTTTTAACATTTGTTTTCGAGCTATTAATAAATGTGGTTCTATATATCAAGCCCGCTCATGAGATGATATCACAGAGTTGGATAATGCTCAACAATCATCATGTTGTTAGGTATGACAATGGTGCGGTTTAAAACCGAAAACCGCAGTAAATGGCACCGCATAGTGCAGTTTTGGTTTGCCAAAATATAAAACCGTTGCGGTGCAGTACAATTTTGGTTTTCGGTTTCAATGTAGCGATGCGGTTTTGGTTTTGATCAAAACCGTATAAAACCGCACCGTTTAGACCATTCTAGTGATAAAACCGTGGTGCACCGCACCGCATGGTGCGGCTTTGATGTGGCGGTTCGGTGTTGAGGTACGTTTTGATTTTGCCCAAAACCGCACCGAAACCGCACCGTTGCCATCCCTGCCTGTTGTCCATCCAGATCGGACCATCCTGATGTGGCACTTGAGCACAGTTGTCCGTTGCACCCGGCGCCAACAGGTGAATCACAATCAACCCTACTGGCAGGCCAAAGCACAACTGTGATCAGGTGGCAGGATGGCCCCGACACGTGAATCCCATTCAACCATCCTATTTTCCACCCAGATCTAGCCATCCTGTGATCTGATCAAAACAGTCCATTGCACCCAGCTCTGTACTGAGCCCAATTGTCAGTCAAAAGAACGGTGTGATCAAGTGCCACGTCAAGATGGAAAACTGGATGGTTTGAATATAGTACTTCTCACCCCGGTAATCGTCGTAAGTAGGGGTGGCAATCCTTGACCCGACCCGCCAACCCGACCCGAAGTTAGCGGGTTGTGTTTGGTCTAAACGGGTTCGGGTCATAAACGAGTCGACCCGATTGACCCGATTATTTAATGGGTCAGGTTCGGGTTTGTACTTATAACTTGATTGACCCGACTTTACCCGTTTACCAAATGGGTTGTCTCAACCCAACCCGATCAAACCCGGCCCAATCCGACTTGTCTTGACCCAACCCGACAGATTTACATGGATTCTGTTGACCCAACCCGAGCCAACCCGACCCGACCCGACCCGTTTAGTAAACCGGTTAAACAGGTCGGGTCAACCCGTTTATTAGACGGGTCGGGTTTGGATTTAAGTTTTTGACCCGTTTATTAAACGGGTCGGGTTCGGGTTGGATGTTTTGCCCTTATACCTATGTCTCAATCCGACCTGAACCGACCTGACCTGACCATTGCCACCCCTAGTCGTAAGTCTCCCACCCTGAGCCCCCCGCCCTTCCTCCCTCCCAAGGGAAGCACCGGACTGATCTCTGGCGCGAAGATCCTCCGTTCACGGTGAGGTATTCTCTCTCTCTCTCTCTCTCTCTCTCTCTCTCTCTCTCTTGATCGATCGATCGATCGCTGCCTCTCTGATTAGAATGGGTATTCTGGACCCTGGAGGGTTGTTTTCTCTTTTGGGTAGGGATCGATCTGGACTTTCCGAGTAAATTAAATTTCTGCGACCGATTGTGGCGATGCCCTCGAGTTTCTGTGGTGCATGAGATCGAAAACCCCAACTCAGATGATGACTTCGTTGTGCTTGTAGTCAGCCAATTTCCGTGGATTTTTTGATATGGAAATATTGCGTGGAAATATCTCTACATTGTGGAGGTATTGCAATTTTTGGAAATTATGAAATATTTATTAAATAATTAAAAGCTCCAATGAAACTCTCGGCAAATCATAAATCAAGCATAGGTATACACCTTGGAACGCTTAAATTACCTTTCTACACTATCGGGGGATTTGGAGCTCCACATTGCGTGTATTTTTATGTATGTTGTACGGATGGATAACATTCTAGACATAGAAATGATTTTTTTTTGGGGTGGGGTGGGGGGGGGGGTTGACCTTGCCCCACAGTCCATTGGGGTAACTAAAAAAAAACCTATTTTCTTAATTTTCGAGTGTTACCCGTTGTTGACCATAAATCCTCATGTCATTTGACAATGGAAAATGGTTTAAAGTTAAGGTCAGAGGGGGTATTTTTAATTGACCCAATTAATTTGGGGTAAGGTAAAAAAACCCCTTAATTTCTTGATTAATTGACATTCCTACACTATCTTCTAGTGTGGAACCCTATGTAGAATGTATTTCTATGCATTCTGTGCAAACACGGAACAATCTCATATCTACAACATATCCTAATTTCATCTAATTTCATCAACATTAAGACATGATCTTTTGATTTTTAAAGACCCCCCAAATCTTTTAAAGTAGATCTGAGAAATTCCATGATTGATTTCCAAATTTTGTGCAAGAACATCATTTCTTTTAAAATTTGATATTTCCTAGAAATCCAAGATTGTAAACAACTAGAAATGAATTAATGGTAAGAAATCGAAGATTTACCCTTTTGAAATTCTTGGGGAAGTACATTTTGATCTAATTAAACAAACTATGTGATGTGTTTTTTGTTGATTTGATCTCCTCAAATTGGTGTTAGATAGAAAGGTTTAAAATCTCGGCCGATACCGGTACATACTGATTTTGTCCGATTCGTGATCGGTACTGCATCCGATCCAAAACCCTAAACATATATGATATATGAACTAGCATAAATGTCAATAAGTATATGATATTAGTCGGTTAATATACCTTCACACTTCACAACATGGGTATAAATACATAAGTAACAGTCTAACAGAACACAGTTGTATTAGCTTCATGCCCATGTCAGAAGACTCAGAACTAAGAATTCATCACAATATTTGTTTGATGATGTTTAATCTGTGAACAACCCCAATTTTGATTATAGGGTTATATGAATATCAACAAATAAACTAATTATTTGTCTACGTTTTTATCTGAGATTCAAAGGTGCTCAACAAATGATTACAGGGAAGAGCCATAGTTGTGAGTTTTGCAACTCAAAACTTTGAGCCAATGTAAAAAAATCCAAACAAAATTGTTTGCAAAGGTTCATTTCAAAAAAAAAAATTTGCTTGCAGAATGCTGCCTGGGGACTAGTCGGGTCTAGTTGGGGATTAGTCGGGATTCCGTCCAGCAATGACAGAATCGGAATTAATCGGTTGGCAAAATGCCGCCTGGGGACTAGTCGCCGACTAGTCCCGACTTTGATAGCATAGCCGACCGGTACTGACATGTTTATGTTTTTTTTTTTAAGGGGGGGGAGGGTTCCTCAATCGGTATTGGTCGGTACCGGTACGTACAGGCCGATACATACCGGTTCGGGGTCGACCAATACCACAACTGATACTGTGATTTTGAACCTTGTTAGATGGTTGATCCAACACTCCAAAGTAATTTATGAAGTAAAATCATGTTGGAGAAGTCAAACATGCTACTTAGAGTCAGAGGGTTTAGAGTTTTAATGTTAATGGTGCGAGGGTTTATGAAAATTTTCTGAATTCCATTATGAATGTTTCAGATCCTCTGATTTTTTTTAAGGGCTAGAAAAAATGGAAATATTTTTTGAAAGATTGTGAAATGTTCGAAAATTTGAACCATGACTCAATAGGATCAAAAGTTTCCACCGAAATAATTTGACTTTCACTTGCTTCTAGTCTGCCATTGTTCTCTTTTTGGGTTTCTACTCTATTGTTTTATGTTATATAAATTTAGGGTTTTCCCCTCAAATAGCATTATTTTTAAAGATTATTTTAATGACATCATTAGAAAGTATTTTAAAAGTGGACCTTTGGCATGCTGTAATTTTTTTTAGGGGAAGTTGGTGAAAACTCCTTTTAAGGAGATGCTTTTAAGCTGCAGTACAAACAAATGCAGTGGACAAAATTGGCCTTCACTATTCAAATTTTTTTTTGAATGCCACCAAACCATCTCCAGTGTTCGTCACCGTCGCCGGACTTGCTCGCCGCTACTACCGGACCTGCATGTCGCCATCAAACGCCGCCATCGTCGAACCGAACCTATCTCTAACCCAAACCCTGATATCTACAGGCCATGGGATGAACCCTAGACCTAGGAACCTCAACCGAGCCGCCGCCGCCGCCAGAGCTTCTTGCCACTGCCGTTGCCTCCGCCTTTGTTGCTCACCACTATCATCGCCACCTCTGTTGCTCGTCGCTGACGCCACCGCTGCCTTTGCTGCTTGCCGTTGTCGTTGTCGCATCTGCTGCTCGCTCCTGGCTCCGCCATTGGAGGTCGAGCTCGAGAGGAAGATGGGAAAAGGCGTAGGTGAGGGCATTTTGGGGTTTCTGATGAAAATTAGGGACCTTACCTTAAATAGAAAGGTTGTCTATCCTGCAGCTACCAGTAATCTGTTGCTGGGGACGTTAGCCACATTACCCCTTTTTTTTAATGTCCAGTGAACCTAGTGCTTGGATTGCTAGATTCTTCTGGTAGTTAGGCTTAGTTTCTTAGCTATTGCAGAACCCGACCGACCAATTTAATGTAAAATATAAACAATTTAACTCGGTAATTTGAACATAGGCTTCTATAACTAAATCCGGCATTTAGAATATCAAGTATATAGGTCCCTTGAAATCGATATTGCCATGAGAGAGGTTGGAACTTTTTTTTTCTCTTAAAATCTGTATACTTGGCATTTCAATTTCCGGTTTAGCATTTTTTTTTTGCTTTTCCAGTCAAAAATCGTTCGATCAACTAATAAAATTAATCATACTTAACTTTTAGGAACCCGATATTGGGAATATTAAGTTCATTGGATAGGAAACACGATTACAATTGACATAGAAATATGCTATGTGGCTCTGCTAGTCTGCTTCACCATGTGTCTGCCAGAGCGCCACCTTTGAATATACTTTTTGACCTATGCCATTGTAATAAAATTTTAATAATACCATTTAGAACCCCTCCCCCCATCAAATACGCGTGCGCGCACACACACAATACAAAACCTATGCAGTCAAAGTCAGTAGTCGGCCCTAGTCGGCCAAGGGCCGACTAGGACTAGTTGGGACTAATTCGGGACTAGTCGGCCAAAACTTATTCTAACCCCTCCCCCCTCCCTAAACATATATGATATATGAACTAGCATAACTGTCAATAAGTATATGATATTAGTCGGTTAATAACAATACATACCTTCACACTTCATAGCATGAGTATAAATACATACGTAACAGTCAAACAGAACACAGTTGTATTGGTTTCATGCCCATGTCAGAAGACTCAGAACTAAGAATTCATCATAATATTTGTTTGATGATGTTTAATCTGTGAACAACCCCAATTTTGATTATAGGGTTATATGGATATCAACAAATAAACAATAATTATTTGTCTATGTTTTTATCTGAGATTCTCAGGTGCTCAACAGATGATTACAGCGAAGAGCCATAGTTGTGAGTCTTGCGACTCAAGACTTTGAGCCAATATAAAAAAATCCAAACAAAATTGTTTGCAAAGACTCATTGCAAAAAAAAAATTTGCTTGCAGAATGCTATCTGGGGACTCCTAGTCGGGGACTAGGCAGGTTTCCGCCCAGCAATGACAGAATTGAAATTAATCGGTCGGCAAAATGCCGCCTGGGGACTAGTCGCCGACTAGTCCCGATTTTGATAGCATAGTACAAAACAAACCAAAAACAAAAAACGAATTTATGATTTAGTTTGAAATAAACTAAAGTTAGGTTGTTGTTTTTCATCGTTTTCTCTCAGTCTATAATCTTGCTAGGATCTCAATATTAGCCATTATCACTCAACTTTCACCCTATTTGTTGAATAATCGACCTTTTCTTCTCTTTACAATTATACATGAATAACTTTATTTTTGCACCAGATGCTCCATCTCCCAGCACTTTCATCCTTCGTATCTCTTTTTGTGGCCTAATGATCTTATGAAAGGGAGGAAAGCAAAGGGTTCTACTGTAGGGTGACTCCAACCATCAACCACTTTATCCAGACTAAACAGTTGTCGTAGGATGAACAAACAAGAGGAAGCTTTTGCAGAGGGCTTAGGGATTTTTGCACGTACAAGATTGGGTCTTAAGGTGAACACTTATAAATTCATGTATGTAGAGATTAGTATGTGCCCATGGTTTCTGATTAGCAGCCCTTCATGTCCTAAGTCAAAAGTGCCAACCCCCCCTTTCATCTACTTAGGAGCACCCACACAGTTGATATGTCAACTTTTGATGATTAATGGAAGTCTTCAACAAATTGAGAAACTAAAAAGGCTAGTACAACTAGTATATATCTGGCAGAGAAGATCATACTTACTAAATTGTTGTTAATGATATCACCACTTACAAATTCCACTCATGCTATGTGCCATGATTGTCATCAAAGTCGTGGAGAAAATTATCAGACCTTATCTGGAGCAACTCGGACGTAAGAAGTTTTCATTGGAATAAGTTTGTCTAGAAAATGGAGGCCTACAAGTTCGTGATATTAAAGAGTTTTACAAAACCTTGCTTGCTTAGCAAGCATCAAAATGAAGTTTTCCACCTTGTCTATGTGTAAGATTGATCAGAGACATTCCAAAATGAGCTGTAAGGGAATTTAGGTTGCATGGGTATGGAAGGCTATAATTTAAGTTTGTATAGAAGTTCTTATAGTTGCCAATGGAACCATGATCAGCATCTTGTTTGACGACTGAGCAATGCTGAATGTGCTCATTTACTAGCAGGGGACTTTCTCGTATGATATTATTTTGAATGAGTACGAGAATATTGGAAATAGGGGGGCAAGCAAAGATGCATTGCAATTATTCTGGAGGACAGGGTCGGTGAAATGCTCTATGATTTTGTGCCGGTATCTACCATGGAGGACAAGTTATTTCATTAGTGGACCATCATTAACAACAAGAGAGCTCACCTCAGTAGACAGTGCATTAGTCTCATAAGGGAGGCTTGATTTATCCCTAGGGGTTTTTCTCTGGAGATCAGTTTTTAGGAAACTACTGACATTGGAGGAGATTGTTAAGTGTAGCCCAACTCATAGAAACATGTGGATGATTTGTGACCACAATGTAATCATATTGTTAGATATTATTTGAATACAACCCTCATTATGATGAAAGGATTTTTTTTGTTTCCATACCATTAAGAGGAAATTGAAGCTAGTATGCGAGGAACTTAAAACATGCTCCAGTGCTTTACGGGCCTTGTGTAATGTAAGAAATAGCATGGTTTTCATGGGAGAAAAACAGTCCAAGTGATCTAGGCAATCATCAGATTCAGACCCTAGAGCACATTAATCAAAGCTTCCGACATATACGAGGGCCCAAAACTTGCGAAGGCGTTGTTTCGATTTCTCATGGTGGAAAAAATTCAATAATCACAACATCTACTAGGTCCAGGCTGTCCAGCTAGCATTGGAGACATAAAATTGAATGTCAATTGCATTGTTCGTACTAGGGGTTGGCGGTGAGTTCACTTTTATATGGATGCATCCTCGTGAGAGGGCACAAATGGCTCAATGCAAATCTGTTTGTCCTGTAAATCCTTGAGTGTATTCATGGTGGTCAGTTAGCATATAAAAAAGGTATCAGTAACTGGTAGTGAAGCTTTGGATTTAATTTGATAGTGCAATGGCTTTGGAATACCATTGGGATATAAGTATAACCAATACATTTGGATGTTATGGAACATGTGGAGGAGCTTTGTCGGCTGATGTATCACTTCTAGAAGGTCTAGGTGATAACTATGAATGGCAGATATATGTGGTTCGGCTAATGTAAGATATACACGCAACATGGAGTTGATCCTGGAACAAGGGAAATCTTGCAGCAGGACTACAGATCTTTACTACATTGTGATTGCCTGTATCTTTCTTTTTCTTTTGTACTATAGTGGATAATCCCCACTACTAAATAGGGTTTTGGAATATTATTTATGAGGGCTTGGTCATGTACAACATTGATCAATGGAGGCATTTGCGACGAGGGGGGCATGGGTTCATGTAAGAAGTGCAATGGTGTCTAGTGACAGTTTTGCATCATACATATCATTTGGTTTGTTGTTGGTGGTGCAGATGAAGAAGTTTAATGTAAACATGGAATTGGTTTTTCATAGAAATGGATGTTGAGAAGATGCTAAGATTTGATCCTGAATAGGGTTTTGAAAGGGTTGTCAGTGTAGTATTAGAGAGATGAGTATTAATAATCTAGTGTTGGAGTTGGAGACAAAGAAGAATGTGTTGTGCGCTTCAATTATTAATCTCTCTCTCTCTCTCTCTCTCTCTCTCTCTCTCTATATATATATATATATATATATATATATATATATATATATATATAGAGAGAGAGAGAGAGAGGGTTGTTAGGATGCGGTGTGTGGTGCGTGCGACGTGACACACGCACCGGGTGCATCAGACGGCTGCAGTGTCGTGACACACGCACCGCACACCGCATCCTAATAGCCCTCTCTCTTTCTCTCTCTCTCTCTCTCTCTCTCTCTCTCTCTCTATATATATATATATATATATATATATATATATATATATATATATAGGGGAGGGATACTCTCACTAATGGGCTCTTACTAATAAAGGTTACTAATGATCCGGACCGTCCGTTCCCATTCGATGGAGGGCCGAGATTATCCCTCCCTCTCTCTCAAACGGTGACCAGCAGCCCCCGACCTCTCCCTCTCCCGACCCCGATCGGAGCCCCGGCGCCGATTGCATCAGCCCCGACCGCCCCTCCCCTCCGGCTCCGGCGCCGATTGCGCCAGTCTCAACCCCCTCCGGCTCCGGCGAGTTCGATTCACCGTCGATTTGAATCACAGCCCCGTTCGACAGTACCGACGGTGAATCGCCGGAGCCGGAGGGGAAGGGCTAGTGCGATCGGCGCCGGAGCCGGAGGGGGTCGGGGCTGGTGCAATCGGCATGGGAGCCGGAGGGGAAGGGCGGTCGGGGAAGCCGAACGAGAGAGGGGGTCGGGACTGGCGCGATCGGCACCGGAGCCAGAGGGGAGGGGGGGTCGGGGCTGATGCGATCGGCGTCGGGGCTCCGATCGGGGTCGTGAGAGGGAGAGGTCGGGGGCTGTTGTTCACCGTTTGAGAGAGAGAGATAGAGAGAGAGGGAGGGATAATCTCGGCCCTCCATCGAATGGGAACGGACGGCCCGAATCATTAGTAACCTTTATTAGTAAGAGCACATTAGTAAGAGTATCCCTCCCCATATATATATATATATATATATATATATATATATATATATATATATATATATATATATATATATATATATATATATATATATATATAGAGAGAGAGAGAGAGAGAGAGAGAGAAATGCGGCATGCGGTAAGTGCGGCACCTACCGCATGCCGTCTGATGCACCGCTGCGTGCATGCGATGCACGCAGCGCGTGCATCAGACGGCTGTGGTACGGTGCCGCACGTATCGCATGCCGCAGCATAGCATGCCCCTATATATATATATATATATATATATATATGAGGAATGGGATGCTGCCTATCAAAGCAGCGTTTTTACTGCTTTGAGACATTGTTTGACCATCCTAGAAGTTTTGGAATTTGATGAAATTTGGTGAGGGTGTTGTCTAGGGTAAGATGATCATCCTCACAAATTTTCATCAAATTCCAAAACTTCTAAGAGGGTCAAATGGTCGAAGCAAAATGCTGCAGATTTTAACGGTGACTGCAGACGACTGATTTTGCTTCGACTATTTGAACCCCCTAGAAGTTTTGGAATTTGATGAAAATTTGTGAGAATGATCATCTTACCCTAGACAACACCCTCACCAAATTTCATCAAATTCCAAAACTTCTAGGATGGTCAAACAATGTCTCAACGCAGCAAAAAATGCTGCTTTGATAGGCAGCATCCCATTCCTCTCTCTCTCTCTCTCTCTATATATATATATATATATATATATATATATAGAGAGAGAGAGAGAGAGAAAGAGAGAGAGCGAGGATATGGGGTATAGGCTGGTGGCCTATTCGATGAAATGAGTAGCTGCCCATTTGATGCCCATAGGAGCCTTAGAATGTGTTGATTTTTTGTGAGCATAGCTGCATAAGTATCTTACCTTATATAGAACACCCACAAAAAATCAGCATTTCCTAAAGCTTTTAGGGTCATCAAATGTTATATTTCAGATTAACGGTTACAACGGACGTTCGATAAAACTTCTAACATTTGATGCCCTTAGGAGTTTTGAATGTGCTGATTTTTTGTGGGTGTTCTATCTAAGATAAGAGGCTTATGCTCACAAAAAAATCAGCACATTCTAAAACTCCTGAGGATTTCAAATAGGTGGTTGCTCATTTCGCCGAAATAGGCTGGCAGCTCATTTCCCGTTTCCTCTCTCTCTCTCTCTCTCTCTCTCTCTCTCTCTATATATATATATATATATATATATATATATATATATATATATATATATATATATAGAGAGAGAGAGAGAGAGAGAGAGAGACAGAGAGAGGAATGTTACAGTGAGCTGTGAGCTACCGGTTTAGAAAGTGAGCTGCGGGTATTTTGACCCCCCTAGGAGTTTTGGAATTTGATGAAATTTGGTGAGGGTGTTGTCTTGGGTAAGATGATCATCCTCACCAATTTTCATTAAATTCCAAAACTTCTAGGGGGGTCAAATGGTCGAAGCAAAATCTGCCTTCCGCAATCACCGTTAAAATCTGCAGATTTTGCTCGACCATTTGACCCCCCTAGAAGTTTTGGAATTTGATGAAAATTGGTGAGGATGATCATCTTACCCTAGACAACACCCTCACCAAATTTCATCAAATTCCAAAACTTCTAGGGGGGTAAACAAGCGAGAGGTACATCAACGATGCTACACCTCGGGTGCAGGCTCCCCGCCCCCTATATATATATATATATATATATATATATATATATATATATATATATATATATATATATATATATATATATATATATATATATATAGGGGCATGCTATGCTGCGGTACGTGCGGCACCTTACCACAGCCGTCTGATGCACGCGCTGCGTGCATCGCATGCACGCAGCGATGCATCAGACGGCTGCGGTAAGGTGCCGCACTTACCGCATGCCGCATTCTAGCATTTCTCTCTCTCTCTCTCTCTCTCTCTCTCTCTCTCTCTCTCTCTCTCTATATATATATATATATATATATATATATATATATATATATATAT
The DNA here is from genome assembly GCA_947650365.1 of Chamaelirium japonicum. Lineage (NCBI taxonomy): Eukaryota > Viridiplantae > Streptophyta > Magnoliopsida > Liliales > Melanthiaceae > Chamaelirium > Chamaelirium japonicum. Next base: position 6,335,273 of record OX393551.1, on the reverse strand, counting down.
ATATATATATATATATATATATATATATAGGGTCAAGATTCTATGCCTTAATTTTTTGCCTTCAAGGTTACTTGATGCCATAGAGGGTTTAGAATATACTGATTTTTTGAGGATGTGATTACATCCACAAAAAATCAGCACATTCTAAACCTTCTTGGGGCATCAAATATTACAAGCTTTACAAGCTTTATACACCATCCATTTTTACCCGTTAACTTTTACTATATATTTGATACCCCTATATGTTTTAGAATGTGCTGATTTCTTGTGGATGTTCTATCTAAGGTGGAATGATTACATCCACAGAGAATTAGCACATTCTAAACCCTCTAGGGCACCAAATCAAAATCGAATGCAAAAATTTAAGGCACAGGATCCTAACATGTATATATATATATATATATATATATATATATAGAGAGAGAGAGAGAGAGAGTAGTGATACATTGCGGCCGGGTAACGTGCGGCCACCCCCTACGGGGCATTTTCGGAATTTTTTTTTTTGGGGATTGATCACCCACCCTTGGATAGCACACACAAAAAATTTCAACTCGATCCAAGACCTGTAGGCCGTCCAAATGTGATCGACTTTTATCGGTCGTTCATTTTTGTCATCATTTTGATCAACACATTTGGACGGCCTACAGGTCTTGGATCGAGCTGAAATTTTTTGTGTGTGCTATCCAAAGGTGGGTGATCAATCCCCAAAAAAAAAAAATCCGAAAATGCCCCGGAAGGGGGTGCCGCACGTTACCGGCCGCAATGTATCACTACTTTATATATATATATATATATATATATATATATATATATATATATATATATATATATATATATATATATATGGTGGGTGTGTGGGTGTGCTCTCTCTCTCTCTCTCTCTCTCTCTCTCTCTCTCTCTATATATATATATATATATATATATATATATATATATATATATATATATAGGGGCGTGTTAGGATGCGGTGTCGCACCGCAGCCATCTGATGCACCGGTGCGTGCATCGCACACACGCAGCAGGTGCATCAGACGGCTGCGGTGTGACACCGCATGCACTGCACGCCGCATTTTATCATTCCTCTCTCTCTCTCTCTCTCTCTCTCTCTCTCTCTATATATATATATATATATATATATATATATATATATATATATATATATATATATATATATATATATATGTGCGTGTGTGTGTGTGTGTGTGATAATGTATGTATTAAATGGGTAGACCTCTATACCTGTCAATTAGTTAATGTAAATATTCATTTCATTGTCCTTGAGAACCTCCTTGTTTCAAATTGTATTTGTTAGCCTCATCCTGACTGGATAAGATGTGGCCATTGATGTTGTGATATTTTAGAAGTCTATTGGTACTTGGATTACCTAAACACCAACACTAATTGATTTTAGATGTTGTGACGTTCTATATGTTTTGTGACTACTTTGTTTTCGCTTCTCCTTCGTCCTCTTATCCTTTTCCAATCTTCTTCAATTGATAGGAGTATAGGACTTCTTTATGCTACTTTGACTTTAGATCGGTGTAAACACATTTATTTGCTTTTTGAATTATATCTAGGAGTTCTTTATGGTACCAGCTTACTTTTTTTTCTCACTCATCTAGAAGTTTTTGTTCTTTTGAAGGATATTATATGGTTTTGTTTGGTATCTTATAATTCCTACTGCATTTTATGCATGGCAATAAGGCTTTGTTGGATTGCTTAATTCATGTTTGTTTTATCCGTATGTACAGATGGAGGGGTTCTCTTTGGGAATTGTCCTATTCGTAGCCTTAGGCCTTCTACTGCATTTGCAATTGGCTACTGGGATTAGGTTTGTTATAGATAGAGAAGAATGCTTCTCCCACTCGGTTCCATACGAAGGGGATACAGTTCATGTGTCATTCGTCGTGATCAAAGCTGATGCTTCTTGGCATTATGGTGATGAAGGTGTAGATCTTGTGGTATGTACTGACCTTTCAAATAGGTGCCATGATATAGTTTTTCTCCACCACAGTTAAAATTATATTTCTGAATCTCGGCTCTCCTGGTTGTAAGCTGCTAGAATTTTCATTTGACTGGCATTATCATTGTTCATATCTTATAAATGTACCAATAAGTTGGATGTAATTTTAAAAAATTCCTACCATACCCATTGAGATATTGGAGGAAATAAACACATCAAATCATCTTACAAATGGTACTCTCTACAGCCTTAGGGGGTATATTAGAAAGAAAGAATACAAGAGTCGGTCTTAGATAGGTCTGTCTAGAGATTTCTCAATTAGTACAGATGAATAAAAAGTGATCCTTGTGCTTCCTACAAGACCAGAGCTTCAGGCTTACTTACTGAAAATGGTTCTATAAATGTATGTACGACATCAAAGTCTTCTTTAACTTACTCAATGTAAAAGCTCCTTTTCATTTAATTTTTCGGAGACAGGCTTTGTTTCTTCCTTTTTGAGATGATAAACTACACGTATTTTATTTATTTGCTTTAGGAACTTTAGATGGCATCCTTTTACTTAGGTAACTAGAAGATTGAGTAGTAACTGGGTGATTAATATATTTATCTTTTAACCTTTTCTTTGGTGAAGTAAAAACTATTACCTGGCACAGTAGCATGATTCAAATGTTTCCATGGTAACTTCTGTCCTACCATCTGATGGCACATCCAATAGAGATTCAATATAGGTTATTAAAGTATTCTATGGTATTGTTGAGACAAGGCCTTGTATCATTATTATCAGACTAATGAATTTTGTTACAATGACTGAAATTAATCGGGTTTCAAACATATGATTGAATATGAAGCATATATTTTGAGGAGGTATCACTAGATATTTATTCTTAACACTAAATGAATGCTTCGAGCAAGGCAAGGATGCCTATGACAACTTATCCAACTTTCGTGAGTCCTGGGAGCCTAGGAGACCAAACATAAGAAGTAAGAAGTGCAAATTCTAATTCAATAAGCAGAGTGAAATAAATGGTAAAAAATGGAACATTAACTCGAATAAAACCAGTAGGCATAATCTTAATTGTGTGCACTGACTTTATTTTTCCTTCGTCATTCATATCTGTTAAGTCTTCATTCCTATATGCTTGTGCCATATACTCATTTAAATTTAAAGCCTCCTCGGCGGATATGGGGTCGAGGAACATTTTAGCACTAGTGAGGAACTTGTCGGGCGGTTTTTCTTCTAATCGTACTTTGCTTTGTACTCTATAACTTCCCTTTTATTTTAATAAAATAGCTTGGGGTATGGCTTAACCCCATCCTCTCCCGCTTGGAGAGGAATTGCTCCAAAAAAACATTTAAATTTAAAAGCTCTCATTGGTTAGGTACTTGATTCATGTAGCATAGTTTTACACTTTGTACAGTTTTACCACATTTGTGCAGTATTAAACACCCGATCTGCTCCCACGACCCGATGTAAAGTGTGTTTGGTTGCCTTTTGATTGATGGCTAATTGCAAAGAAGATTCTCATACTCTGACCATGTAGATTGTAATGTTGTTTCATTTCATCTCTTTGGATTATATATGTGCCACAAAGGTCAATGCAACTCCCTCTATCGAATCTTTCCTTCTCCTCTTTTTCCTACTGGGGGAGGGGGGCTGCTCCTTGGTTGTATGAGCTTTAATCACGTACCTAACAAGGTAGGTTTCCCTACCCATCAACTACCCTTTTAGGTTTCATGGCATGCCCCTCTCTTGCCAAGTTTTCTTGGTTATGTTTCAACAACAATCTTAGAGTGTTTACATTAGGTTGGAAATAGGTCTAAAAATTCTCCTCAACCTTAAGTCGACTTCATTTTAATGGGATAAGACATGGGTGATGATGGAACCCTAATCTTGTCGAAAACTTCACTTCTTGAAAAAATTATGGGCACTCCACCTCTTAAATTGATGTAAGGCTACCTCTAATCTTGTTGAGCAATTTTGGATACCTTTGGAGATAAATCACCACAAATATCAAGTAAGCAAGTTATGCAATTTTGAATACATTTAGAGAAGATAGTCAATAATCTTTACTATAAATGAAGCATTGCTAAGAGCTTCTTCAACAACCTCCCCATTCTTTCCCTATGTTTTAGAGAGAGAGAGAGAGAGAGAGAGAGAGAGAGAGATGGTATTTCCTAAAAAATAGGGATCCATCTTTTCAACCAAGCTCCAACAGTCTGCTACAATGAATGTTTTTTTTTATATAAAACAAAAGGAACATCAATAAATGCATCCATGTGCATGGGTCCAGCATTGGTGAAATAAATCCTCTCGCGACATGTGGCAAGAGGTTTGGCGAGAAAAAGAAGGAAAAGCAATAAATGCATCCATGTGCATGGGTCACTATAGTAAATTTATATTATTATTTTTTTCAACTTGTTTGTAAATTTTGTAAGTTAAAACTTAGCTACCTATAATAATTTCTTTAGGGTAAACTACACATAGACCCCCTATAGTTTGATTGATTATCACTTCACCCCCTCATGTTTAAAACCGTACAATGCCCCCTGTAGTTTCTATTTCCTTGTACAAACACCCCCTTGGGAGGGGGGTGAAAATGATGTGTTCTTCAAACTATAGGGGGGCATTTGTAGAGTTTTAAACATGAGGCTGTGAAAGTGATAATCGGTCAAACTACAGGGGGTCTATGTGTAATTTATCCTTTTTTAATACAATTTATCTTCAAGATATACGCATGGAATTAGCAGTTTGGCACCGCCAATACCAGTACTCCAGGTTAGATAAATCTTGGAGATGGAGGACAAGTCAAATCAGTTTCATAATTATCAATATGAACTTTGTGTATGGTGCCCTATTGAATATGTAAGATTTCCCACATTTGTTGTCTCATTTTAATAGTATAAGAGTTGTTGATGATGGCTTAACAAACTGCCGTACAATAATCTCTCCCTATTTGGTGAGCAATTGACAAGTTGACAATCTCTTTTTGGCGTTCAAATTGTCATGATGGGAATCCTATTTTTCAAAATTTTCCTCAAGGTTGGCAGATTGGCATTATGCTCGATGCAATTAGTTTGGATTACATATTCCTTCCATATCGGCATATGAATGGTTTGGATAGTTCCATTTTATTGGCACAGTTGAGAATGAATCTAAGTTTTATCGGTCAATTCACTGTATCAACATTTTTCTTGTTCAGATTGTATTTGGGTAAACAATTTTATGTATGGTTCGTTTTCGCTCGACCCATTTGTACATTCCTGTCAAAGTCATTTTTCAATGCTTGTAATATAAATGTACTATAAGATGTGTGAGCATGGTCAATTTGCAATTTTTTAAGGTGCATCATTGAACAAATTTGTGTCATTGTTGATGCAATATACACCGAATATTTTATCATAGATGATCGTGTACAGATAATGTAAAAATTTATGCCATAAACCCTACTTATTTGATAAACATAGAGATTTATTCTTTTGGAATTTTTACGTAGAAGAATACTTGGGTCCAAGCCCTTCTGGAGCCCTTGGCTCCAACCAATGACGTGACAGATGATGATAGGTGCATGTCTCCAACCGATGACACTACTATTTTGCCCCTCAGTTTATTTCATGTTTTATTGCCCATGGAGGTATTTATTTTCCTGCTATCTTTCTATAGTTTGTCTTCGGGCCTCGATCAAACTACCCAATCTCATTATGTATAAGCACATGTATGAGGAATGTTTAATCAAGCTAAACAATGTTGCATGTTTAGGGGCTTGTAATAGAAACTTAAATCCCCTGGTCTTTTAAGTGCACTTGCAACATGAAAATATATTAATCATCATAACCCAAGTCTTATCCTACAAATAGGGGTTTGATTATAGAGTGCAAAATGGTTGATAAGAAATTAAGAATCTTCCCACCAGCTCTCAACATGAAGTCAACCCTCATTGTTGCCGAAAGCCTGTCCATGGCAACATGTGAAGAGAGGGGCCTGCCAAGAAACCTAAAGGCCTTGGTCGGTAGGGAAACCTACCTTGTTGGTTACACGGATTAAGTTGATGCAACTAGGGAGCAACCATGGAAGTTTCACCTAGACTATGGAAAAGTAGGCTAATAAGGGTATAAGGCAAGATTTGGTGAGGGGAATTGGTTTCATTTTTATGACATTATATGCCAAAAATCTTAAGTGACAATATTTCACAATGGCAAATACATTGCTGAGATTAAAGTTGTAGGAATTTGCTATATAATAATTTTTCTAGGCATAATTCTTTTCTTGGGCTACCACTTGACCTTGACTCCTGTAATGTCGACTTACCAGGTGAAAGATCCTTCTGGCAATCAAATTCATGATTCACGGGATAAGACGAGTGAAAAGTTTGAATTTGTGGTCCAAAGGAAAGGTCTTCACCGTTTCTGCTTCACCAACAAGTCCCCGTATCATGAAACCATCGACTTTGATGTACATATCGGCCATTTTACTTATTTCGATCAACATGCAAAAGATGGTAAGCAGTTGGCGTCATATTCTTTTTGAGGATCCAGCGGATAATTCTTTGATGATTTTCTTCCTTGATGATTTTCTTCGGAACTAATTGCAGAGCATTTCACCCCGTTACTCGAACAAATTGGGAAGTTAGATGAAGCTCTTTACAACATACAGTTTGAGCAGCATTGGTTGGAGGCTCAAACAGACCGCCAAGCACTGGGTATCTCTCTATTCTTTTCTTCCCTTTTAAACTATGGCGCTCTGATTACTTGCTTATTTCTCCCTGCTTTTCTTATAAACATTAGCTGTGGCAAGTGGCAAGTGGCAACTGAATGAGAGATTTCAGAGTAGGACCAGTCCAGACTACCATATATTCTTATTTATAGGCTGGGGTTGGTCAGATGACTCAGATCATGGTTTGAGGGTTCAGCCGTACCTGAACCAATTTGGGTATAGGCTGATCCAAACCGAAACATCCGCTGAATCCTAAACATGCCCAGATTTGGGCTTGATTCGACCAAAGCAAGCCTGGTTCAGCCGGATCCGATCCAGATTGAATCAGACTTGAATCAGTCGAATCAGACTTGGATCGGCTGAATAGGAGCTGAATTTTTGATATTTTGATTTTCTTAATATTTTGTCCGAAACGACCGGACCCAAACCCGAATTCCCAAATTTTTGGTCACATGCATAGTTTTAAAAAAATGGAGATTGCATGAAGGCTTCCGTTTCTTTCATTGTTTGGATATATCAGCATTAACATTTGCATAACGCGATTTCATCACTCGGATGGGTTTTACAGTAAAATCCTCTGTTTGAATGATCCATATTTTCGTGGGATTTACTAATTGGAGATGACCCAATGAACAGGGTCCTATCATATAACAATACATGGCATATTTGTGTTGATTTATATTTATTTTATTTTCTAGAAAGGTCTATATGAACACCTTATGTTTCACCATGAAAAATATACTACCGATGCCTGCAGTGAACGAAGCAATGAGCAGGAGGGCAATCCACAAAGCACTCTTTGAATCAGCAGCACTGATTGGAGCTAGCGTGCTTCAAGTTTACCTCCTTCGTCGCCTCTTTGAGCGGAAGCTTGGCACCTCTAGGGTTTAGGCCTTCATCGGAAAACTTGTGGGTCAAGCCAGATGCTGTAGGCTCTCCAGAATTCTTTCTGAGATCTTCATGATCCCACATATTATCAGTTTAACATGAAGTCATCAATGCTTTCAGTTTGTCTGAAGGGGAACAATCTCATCATCCATAACCCCCCTGCTTGAGAGTTTAGGTAGTATATGTTGACTTGATGTTTGCCATGTGGCACAGATCTATTGTTCAATAAAGTACAACATGATTGGTTATATTGCTTCTGCGATCGCATAGTAGTTTGAGGTGTACTCTCTTAACAGGGAGTTGATATGCAGATGAGGATTTGTTTGATCAACCAAACTTAATTGTCTACATAGATTGAGAACAAATCTTTGCTATTAACAGTTATGAAGCTTGCTTCTTCGTTTTTTTAGATCGGCGGGTGTCCCAAAACCTTTTGGGCAAATGCCCACTTTAGGCTCAGACCCACTCGGAATTTCCCACCGCACTCCTAGGTAAATCGAGGGGGGTTTGAGTCGAACGCACAACCCCCTCACCCAACCATCTGTTGCTTGCCAACTCTCCTATCCCCTGGTGGATAACTCGTATGAAGCTTGATTACAGGGGAGGACGAATTTACAGAACTTGCAACCAAGGAATGAAAAATCAAGATATTTTGTCAAGTTTTGCAAAATAGCTTGTTTTTATGTGATAATGCAACAAAATGCCATATACAAAAATTTACCGAAATATCTCGAAATTTACTCCCAGTATACAGCAACTGTCCTGAAATGCTTGTGAATTTTCACCGAAATATCTCGATTTTTTGGGATTCTGATATGTAACCGAAATTCGAGATTTGTTTCTATGCTTGCAACCATGGAACATTATTCTGGGATTCGTGGAGCTCGGAATCCCATAAAAGGGCTATGGAGCCTGGAGACTTGGTTTTGGGATCCAGAAACGGCTCTCGGGAGTATGTTTTGGGCTCTCTAAAGAAACACTTTTTATGATCCGGTTGTATCCAAATATGGTCTTTGCGTTTTTTAGGGATAATGATCTTATAGAACCGTAGAATCCCGGATCCGGAGCATATCCAAACATGCCCTTATCGACATTTTGCTCTCATCATAAGTAGGTGACATCAAGTTGTAATATGGTAATAGAACATCATATGATATGATGTCTCATCATCATAGCAACGCGACATCATGATGCATCAGGGATTAGAGTCTTCGAAGAACCATCTTTAAACCCACTAGCCATCCTTCTATTTTCAATTGGATCACTCTCCTTCACCATCTTTTTTTTATTTTTGTCATTGTAATTCCACAAAGGCAAGAACCACAGCTTCATGCTTCACGATGCCTCATCATCAACTCTGCACGCACCATCTTCATCTTTTATCATTACTTGCACTGGTTTGGATATTTGGAAGACCAGCAGGTCGTGTAATCAAATCCCGTTGGCCTTCCACCCGTCTTTGTGGCGAGTCTACAACCACGATTTAAAACTTACTCGATCGTAAAAGGGAAGTGCCAGCTAGGTGAGTTAGTAAATTCTCAGGGGTTTGGTACCCGAGACCTGGGATCGATACCTGCTTGCATCGAATTAATAAACCGATTCCAACCAAAATAATAATAATAATAATAATAAACCGGTAAGGGTCCACGCCTTAACCCCCTTAAGATGACATGATAAGGGGGTTCTCAAAAAAAAAAGCACATATATGTCCTCAATAAGAAACATGTATGTCTGGTACGAGGGGAGGTCAAAGGGTTTTTTCCACACTAAAATGGAACCTAAAGAGTTTTTTTTTTTATGTACATTTCAGAGGGGAGGTCACAAACGGACCTCCAGGAGGCGCCACATGCCGGCGCTGCATAAAAAACCACCAGTAGGTGGGGAAAGACGACCGTCGCCCGACGAGATACAGACAAAAGTGCCACAACTGGCACACCTAAAGAGTTTCTACCTCTATTAAAATGGAGCCTTTGAGCCAGTGTGGTGTCACGCGGAGCGCCTTCCTCCGCCAGAGAGGCACTTTTCCGCTCGGGAATTGGTGTGACATTGGACGATAGTGTTTCCGTCGAACCCCAGATCAGTAGAGCTGTATCATACTCGTGCATGGCGCGGGATTAGTACCTTCGCATCCCACGTACTACTTTGTGTTGAGACAAGTTTAGTCCCACGTCAAAAGGAGATGCTATTAGGCCGCTTAATTCGAATGAGATTTATATGGTAAAACATTTCCACCAACAGGCAATGTGAAAACATGAGTAGCCCAGCAGGCCAATCATGTGCTGCCAAGTGTGCCACTACTTGAGTACCATCTGGACATTTGAGTCCCTTGCAAGTGATGCAACTGGCCTGCTGTCGGCAATAATACCACAGGAGGTGGAAAGAGGGGGGAGAGAGAGAGAGGTAATGGGAAGAGAATCCAATCCATAGGATGTGGGAAAGGGATCTCACACTGTCCCATGAACACTCAGGAGTAGGACATCCCCCCCCCCCCCCCCATGGAGTAAAGCAGTCACCAAGTATGAAAAGAAAACAAAGACCCTCCAGAGATAGGCAAATGAAGGCAGGAAAGGACAGTAAACGGTTAAAACAGAAACAGGTAGTAAAAATTTCCAGGTCATGCACTCTTTTCTCTCTCTCTCTCTCTCTCTCTCTCTCTCTCTCTCTCTCTCTCTAAACCAGTGTTCACCTTTTGGCGATAGTTCAGTTTGTGTGAAGCTCCAAAAAGATCAACAAAATCGGAGAAAAGATCTGGTTCAGAATTTAATCGAATAGGATTAAATTTGAAAAAAAAAATTCAAAAGTAGGGAAAAAAAATTTGGAAACCTCAATACTAGGTATGTTTAAGCAAATGAGATATTTAAAATTTACAAAAACTTAATAACACTAGGCAACAAGCCATCTATAAGAACGGCATTCACATCCCAATTAAGACTCATCAACAAAACCACATAAATACGTACACAGCATCAATCATGGCAAAATAAGAAATACAGATCTAATATATTCAAAAATCATCGATTAAATCATAAATATTATATGAATCCTTGTTAGAATTCATCAACTCATCAAAACATCAAATTCTAAATTTGTATCATTTTCGATTGCTATGTTCTATTAATTTTTTATAAATAAAAAATTTATTGTCACCACCGTCATCAGTTCAATCCAAATTTATATTGATAAAGTCAAGGTAAAAATCGATGATTCTAGTGACTTGAATAAGTCGAGATAAAAATCGTATATTTTTTTTATTTATGTAAAAATCGAATATAAAACACAAAAGTTTTGGGTATAGATACCATCCTCCTTCATCTCTGAGAGCAGTGAAGAAAGTCGACCGTTAAAAGTGAAAAGAAAGACAGTAAATTTGAAAGTTGGTCATCCTGGGTTTTCCTCTTCCTTCCCTTCTCCCAACTCCAACCTCATTTCCATTGGCAGATCCAGTGAAGACCCATGAAACCCTAGCCCTCCCCCCACCATCCCTCACCCCCATCTCTCTAGAAACCCCATGGATCCCAAGGGCTCCTCCATGGTTCCCCATGAGGAGGTCCCCAGGTTCCTCCAAGACTCGGGCGGTGGAGAAGCAAACAAAGCCCCCACAGGATCAAGCAGCAAGGAGTGGCACATAGTGATGGCCTCAGCAGGGGAGAGAGAGATGAAGGTGGTGTCAGCAGAGAGAACAGATGAGGGGAGGAGGCAGGTGGCACCCAGGAGGAGCTCCAACAAGGACCGGCACACCAAGGTGGAGGGGAGGGGGAGGAGGATCAGGATGCCCGCCCTCTGCGCCGCCAGGATCTTCCAGCTCACCAGGGAGCTGGGCCACAAGTCGGACGGGGAGACCATCCAGTGGCTCCTCCAGCAGGCAGAGTCCTCCATCGTCGCCGCCACCGGCACCGGGACCATCCCCGCGTCCGTCCTCACTGCCGCCGCCGGTGGCTCCCTGTCCCACCCGGGCGCCACCGTGCCCGCCGGGCTCCACCCGAAGCTCGATGAGTTGGGGCAGGGGGGCGGCCGGTCGAATTGGGCCCTGCTGGGGGCCAGTCTCGGCCTGCCCCACCCGACCCTGTGGCCGCCGTCCGCCGGTGGGTTCCTGCATTCGGGGGCAGCCGCTCCGCCTCCGCCGGCTCCGAATCTGGGGAGGGGCGGCGATGGGTCGGCGGGGAGCTTTTTGGCGAGGATTGGGTTGCATGGGGCGGGAGGCAATCTGGGTCAGATGAGCTTCACCTCGATGGTGGGTGGGAATGGGGGGCAGCCTCCCCCCGCTGTTCCCGGGTTGGAGCTGGGGCTCTCGCAGGACGGCAATATCGGGGTTTTCAATCATCAGGCCTTGAGCCAGTTCTATCAGCAGATGGCGCAGGGGAGAGGGGAAGCACTATTAGCCGGCGGCCGTCAATTGCCGCTGCAGCAGCAGACTCCTTCGACCGACGATGATTCACAAGAATCCGGCCAGTAGGATGACAAGGGCTGAAGAGAATCTGGGGAGGAGCAGGGAAGAAAGGTGGGTGAGCCAGCCCAAAGAGTTGGCACATATATATATGTTTTCTGCTTGTTGGTCGACCTGTGTGTGTTACTTCTTCAATACTCACTAGTAATGAAGGGAAGATGAGAGAGAGAATTCAGTCATTTGAGGAGTTGGTGATCGGCTTCTTTCTCCGGCGAGCCACGCCTCACCGGAGTCCCAAAATGCCGGTACTTTTTCCCATCTCTGAATTCTGCGCCGATAATTGGATGTGCAGGAGGTATCGGAGATTGCACGAAGCCGAATCGCTCGGGATTTTTTTATCATCTTGTAATGCCAGCTCTAGATGGAGTTGTGATTGGCTTGTTTTGTCGGAAATTAAATTTCTTGTTTTTCAATATAAGCATATAATCATATGCTAATTCCTCTGTTGGTGGGATTTTTTTTTTTGGAAACCGAGTTTTCGGCATACAGAGCAGTCGAGAACCAACTCTATTTGCCCTTTAACGCACAGGTTTTGTTGGTTTGACCAGCATTAGGTCTGCATCTCAGTGATTCTTGCTGAAAACATCCTTTTGGATCACAATCTTGAAGTATTTTGATTGCCAACTTATAGCTTCTACAGTATCACTACTAGTCTTTCTTCTTTTTTTTCAGAAAAGAAATATCCTACCATTTCACCATCTTCATCAGGGTACTTGAAGTTTGCTAATGACTTACCAAACCATGATAACCGAAGCACCTGTAGTCGTAAGCAGCATCAAACAAAAATCAAAATTTTGAATGTATGTCAACCTCACTCGTACGATCCGATCCAAGACTTATCCCCCATATTAAGTAGGTTCAATCGTGGAGCACAGCTTTAATCAAGGAGCCCACAAAAAAGGAATTCGGGTATGATTTGGCCAATTCAAGACTGCTTCGGCATGTCTGGTAGGATCAAGCCTGAACTGGATCCAAAACAGAAGGAACCAAACTCGATCCGATTCATGGCATTTGAGTTTAGGGGTCGTTTGTCAGTATTGACTGAAATCCAAGGCCAAACCATCTCTCTCTCTCTCTCTCTCTCTCTCTCTCTCTCTCTCTCTCTCTCTCCAAAAAAAAAAAAAAAACAATAATATCATAAGATAATGATCCAAGTATTCCCACATCTTTCACCACAAAACTGAAGTTAGAGCTAACAACAGAGTAGATTTAACAAATGGAAACCCTGCATTTTTATTAGAAGATCTGGATGTGTTGCGTAATAGCAGTTGCAACCACAAGAATGAAACCAATCATCCATACCCTTGATATACTCCAGGTTTCGCACCTGGCACACATTGAACACGATTGATGGATCTCCAACATATGGTGCATGATGAACCTCATTACTCAAACGATTCAATCAACATACCCCACAAGTCTTGTGATCAGCAATCCTACCCTGAAGCCTCAAAGAAGCCAATTTTCACATCATCAATGCTAAGCATCCTACTACTGTTGGTGAGGCTCTGGCTACAGGACTACAATGTAATTAATTCTTGAGGTTATGTTTGGTTACCGCGAAAGTTTTGCAGAAAAAGAATTTTTGAAAAGGAAAGGATATGAAAGGATAAGTGCATTTTCCATGAAAACTTAGTACTTTCTTTTCTTTCCTTTCCTGTATTTTACCGGCAACCAAACACAGAACATAAACATCGCGCTTTAAACTAAACTCATGTGAAGAAAATAGTACATCCTTCATGCCACAATACAAGACTCATTATTCAGATTAAAAAAACAAAAGGCAAATTTAGGCTCCTATCGGAATACATGATAATGTCTCATTATGAAGTTAATAAAAACTGTTCCCTGACAAAAGTATGGGAGTTAATTGGCTCGGTAATGCACAGACTGCGACGAAGAAGGGAAAACCAGTCATCTGTACGAAGAGCTTATCCCAGTGAAAGCCAGGTTAAGAAACTTGAGTATCAGCACCAGCATACTGAAATTTATTGGAAATGGACGACTCAAGGATCGGCACCAACTTTCTGAACTTTATTAGACCGCCCATCAAATGAATCTGTCTGGCGAGAGCGCTTGCCATCAAACTGTCTCCCACCTCTATTACGTCTACCTCCTCTGAAATGAATACCAAAAATAAGCTGCCAGAAAGATAGAAAACTGAATATTCTCATCTTTTTTACATTATATATATATATATATATATATATATATATATATATATATATATATATATATATATATAGAGAGAGAGAGAGAGAGAGAGAGAGAATTGATAAAATGCGACGTGCGACGTGCGGTGTCGCACCACAGCCGTCCGATGCACACCACACACACCGCACGGCGCATTTTATAATCTATATCATTACTATATATATGGGAAAGGGTTTGGTGAAATCGAGTTCGTCATTCAAATGGTGAACTCGGCCCCCAAAGGTTTTGGAATTTGATGAATAACTTGGCATAGGTACCATGCCTACCAAATTTCATCAAATTCTGAAACCTCTAGATTGGTTTCGCACATAAGAGGTTTCTCACTGGATCGGGACCCTATATATATATATATATATATATATATATATATATATATATATATATATATATATATATATATATATATATATATATATATGGACTGGGATCCGTTGACAACCCAAAATGGGAGGTAAATTTACCTCCCATTTTAAACTTGATTCAATTGGTGGATAGAGCTTTCCGAATTTGCTGATTTTTTGTGAGGATGATCAACATGGCAAGTTGATCATCCTCACAAAAAATCAGCAAATTCGAAAACTTATAAGGGCGTCAAATGTGTTATTCAATTTAACGGTTCAAATAGACGGTTCAGAAACGTTTGATTCTATCGGCGCCCTTAGAAGTTTCAGATTTTGTTGATTTTTTGTGAGGATGATCAACTTGCCATAGTGATCACCCTCACAAAAAATCAACAAAATCTGAAACTTCTAAGGGCGCCGATTGAATCAAATGTTTCTGAACCGTCTATTTGAACCGTTAATTTGAATAACACATTTGACGCCCTTATAAGTTTCAGAATTTGCTGATTTTTTGTGAGGATGATCAACGTGCCATGTTGATCATCCTCACAAAAAATCAGCAAATTCGGAAACCTCTAACCAACGATTATGGCGAGTTGTAAGTGGGAGGTAAATTTACCTCCCATTTTGGGTTGTCAACGGATCCCACCCCTATATATATATATATATATATATATATATATATATATATATATATATATATATATATATATATATATATATATATATATATATATATATATATAGAGAGAGAGAGAGAGAGAGAGAGCATGTGTAATCAACTACAATACCACTCACTGTAGGAAAGCAAGTAACAAGATGGACATAGCATGCCATCCATCAGACAACATGAGAAGGGTGAATATATTTCAGAACTTTATTAAACGAACGTGCAGGTGGCCATCATCTCATCTATAATAGTCTATCCTAAAGTATGGAGGTCATCAGTAATGTTTTATGTAATCTGTGAAGGCTTAGATTCTACAGGTCATTATACAAATGGAAACTAATCATAACTGAAGGTTCTTTAAGTCAGGAGCATTCTGTAGAAGATGTTTACAAACTTGAAGGCGCAAAAGAAATTCAATAAATGGATGCAGAAGAGATGCACACCTTCCTCTGTCGCTTGTATTTTCCCTGCGTCTCTCTTGATACCCACGGAGCGCACTCCAGTACTCCTTTTCAGCATCACCTGAAATCCGAACATCAAAGAACCGATCATCTACAATGACATTCCATGCAACCAAGGAAGCAAATATCAAATTTGGTTGGATATCAGAATCCTAGAAACCCGAGATATTTTGGCAAAATTTTGCAAATTCCTGCCGGTTTTCGGGACATACACTGGAAGAAAATTTCGGCATATTTTGGGATTTTTCTGTATAGAACGTTTCATTTTGGTACCCCAGAAAAATGAGATCTTTTGCAAAACTTCATGAAATATCTTGACTTTTTATTCCTTGCATGCAACTATACCTACAGGATAAAAAGACTAAAACATGCGCGGGTTCTCTCCCAATAATTTTGAGTCATGAATTTTCTACACATTTTCATCCATCAGAAGCCCTCTTAATGTTGAGCAATGTTTTATCTTCCCAACGCAAACAGTTGCAGCCACTTTTTTTTTCCTGTACCAAAGCAATTCTTTTTAACCTCACTCTTAAAGGTGCGTGAGTGTGTGTCGGGGGGGTGTTGTTCCCCGTCATTATTTGTTCAGATTGAAAGCCAGTAAGTTACAGAGGTCAACTTTGTTTTTTTATTTTTAAGGGTGAAGCGAAGGTACACTTGAGCTGAAACATAAATAAATATAATTACAATATGATGAAAAGAAGCAATTCTTTTAGGTTTTCAGAAATGGCAGGCCTTCAGTCTAATGCATTTCCACCATTCAACGAGTAAGGTTATCAAATATAAGCAAGGGAAGATAGATGATGAATGTAACAATTGAAGAAATATGTAGGCAACAACAAGCGACGTACCAGTCAGTGCTTCTAATGTAGCAACAAAATTCTTCACGATCAAACCACCATTGTCAGCAAGTACTGCTACTGCACGAGCTTTTACAGCTGCATCAGGATCCTCAAAACGTATATGTCCAGAGTCTTCCCCCATACTATAGTCAATGTACTACAAAAGAAAGCAGCCACACGTACAATCACTGGAATCAGGAAATCAGTTTATATGTAGAGAAAAGCCAATAACCACCACAAAACTCACATCCTGATTAAGGACAAGAATCAGATGCATTTCTATAAGATAATCATCTAATATAAAAATTTATTATTGCGATTATTTTTTTAAAAAAAAGGTAACAATGATACAATATGGCTAGGTCATACTACTATAGGCCCCTAACAGATAAAGACTTTGGACATGAAAGCCATATAGGTCTGGCGAACAGGAGGTACAGGTGTACCAGCCAAGAAACTGTGGATTGAAGTTATACAAACCAGCTCAACTTACATGCTGAAAGGAACGTTACGCTTTGTTCCTAAATAAGTTCGAAAATGAGTAACAAAAGATGTTGCAATGGCCGAGCATAACACAGATATTGGTTGTGAAATCATGAGCATGTTATTCAAACAATGGATCCTTTCTCCGGATCAATATCTCGATGTGGTCATCTTTTCGTTGGCTTATCTATTTGGACACCTTGCCAAACAAGTTTATCATCGGAAGGCCATCTCACCCTCGGATTATTCCTCGGTCATCCCGTTTAGCACAGAGAGACCACAGAAACTTCGACCGGTTTGGCCATCTCTCTAAGTGCTTGGGTGAACATCTTGACCCTGATTCTTCCTCAACCATATTGCCAAGCAACAGGATATCATTTCACCCTTGGACTTTTCTTCGCCATCTTCTCGAGCACGGTCATCTTGCCCATTGATTCTCCCTCGGCCATCATGTTGAGCAATGGGAGGACAACTCGCCGCCAACTTCATGTATGATCCAGAACAGACCATATGTTCACTATATCCGGCTAATGGACGACATAATTTTGTTTTTCCCATCCTTGGTCCAATTCCAGAGTTTCAGTCAGCAGCCAGGGGAACCAATGAGTAAGATAAAGGCAGAGATGTAATTAGAGCCATATTCAAAGTCAGGGGGGAGCAGACAGTCAAAGTTAAGGAAAATAAAAAGTTAAAGGGAGCGGTCATACATTGTGCAAATTGAAAGAATGTCTATGCACTGAGGGGGAGTGTTACAAAGTCAACCAATGTGAAGGATATCTTAGTGGGACCATGAAAGAAGATCTGGGCGATTACTGAATAGATTTTGAAAGTTGTGAGGATCTTTGAGTATATTACTATATCGTGTATTGTTTCTCATTTTTTGTAGCATGTATCGTTAGATACAATTAATTCTTTATATTATCCTAAAAATATGTATACTATAGACATATAATAAAAATATATATTAAAATTTTAAATTAAAAAAATTGAGTAAGACATGGCCTTTCATTTCCCATCATACGTAATATTGTTCTATACGAAAAGTATTGTGTACACTTATATAAAAAAGCAACAATGAACAAGTATGATCTATGATCTAGTTATATGTGTTGCATCATAAGCTTTCTTCTTCCCCTTATATACCATTTTAAGCACTCAAAAAGGTTTCTTACAACTTTGAGGCAATCGGGTTTTTTTTTTGTGGGTTTCCAACGACACTTCCTCAAAAACTCTTTAAAGCTTGAAGAAGTTGTAAGTATTTAGTCTCCCCAAAATCTAGAAAACTCCGGGAAAAAAACGATAACGGATTCTGACAATTCTAGATAAAGATAGAAGAGATTTTGTGAAACCCCTTAAAAACCTCATAAAACCAACCAATCTCTCTTCACCCTAGATTATAAAGGGTCTTTTTAACTCTAGGGGACTTATATGGTCATTTTGGAACTTAAGAGGGAAAAAACAAAAAAGAAACCATTACCGAAAGGACTTGTGTGGTCGTCTCGAAACTTAAGAGAAAAATTACAAAGCCCTCACTTTCATTGTATCATATGACATGTATCACACGATACGGTGAAAAACGATATGTACGGTGAAAAACGATATGTACACATGATACATATCATTTTCCTCCAGATAGATACGTATTGTTTTGTATGTATCGTAAGATACCGAGTTACCAACAACCATGCTTGGAGATATTTTGAGTTTATAATGAGATCCTGAGATCTCATTCCACTGTCCTATAAATATCATGTAATCCTCGATGAAAAGGCACAATCACAACCAATGCAATCTCTCACATTCTCTCATCTTCACTTTCTTCTCTTCACATACCATGGCACCATTCTGTGATGACTTGCTAATCAACAATATGTAAAAGTAAATGAACAAAATTCTACGGTAGGCCTGATAGCCAATGGACTAGCTTCAAAAGGTCTTTACATGTAGAGAGCATTCTTGACCCATAATTTCTCTCTCCATATCTTTTGGAATAAAAAAAAAACGGTGGTGACACCTATTTATAAATCCCAAGTATTTACTATGTTGAAATTTTTTTGGGAAATTCTTGGGGTTGGAATCTCTCTGTTTCTGAAATCCTAACTTTATGAAATTTGATCTCAAAATTACTCCCAAACCTAAGTAATTATTTATCTTAACAAAATTTTATAATATTTACTAGCATAACTTCTCAAACAATTTAACAAAATAAACACCACAACTTCCGAAAAGGAAATGATTCAATCAAATCCTGGAACCCAGTTGTGAGGTGTTTTGGGCTTGGTTTCTCCATAAGTTAATACGAAATGAATGAATCGGATCGGTTTTGGTAAAAATTTCACACCTTAGTCTGCTCTTGACCAATAAGGGCATAACAGGCAATACGTTAATCCTTCGGAGTGGACGGTACACCTATAGATATTGCCAGTGTTTTAAAATCGGTCCGACTTAACTCAACTCAGTCGAGTTGACCAAAAATCAAACTGACTCGCCCAAAGAATCGGACTGATAACAACACGGTCCAAAACTTAGTTGAGTCGGTCTGAAACTAGGTTAACTCGATTCAAAACTCACCCCAATTACATTTTTCATAAATTTATTTATACAATTATTTACATTTTTCATCAATATATATATATATATATATATATATATATATATATATGTGGGGAGGGATACTCTTACTCATGGCCTCTTACTCATATAGTTACCTATGATCCGGGCCCTCCAATAGATCCCGACGTACGGTTCGGATTAGATGGGAAGTTAAAACAATCATCCGTATTAAATGCCCGTATTAAAAGCCGGAGAGAGAGAGAGAGAGAGAGAGCGAGAGAGAGAGAGAGGATGGCATACGGGCATTTAATACGAAAGATTGCTTTAACTCCCCATCTAATCCGAACCGTACGTCAGGATCTAATGGACAGCCCGGATCATAGGTAACGGAGGTAGGGGAGGGATACTCTTACTCATGGCCACTTACTCATATAGTTACCTATGATCCGGGCCGGATCCCGACGCATGGTTCGGATTAGATGGGGAGTTAAAGCAATGGTGTCCGCATTAAATGCGGGCTTTTAATACGGGCATTTAATGAGGACACCATTGATTTAACTCCCCATCTAATCCGAACCGTACGTCGGGATCTAATGGACGGCCCGGATCATAGATAACTATATGAGTAAGAGGCCATGAGTAAGAGTATCCATATATATATATATATATATATATATATATATATATATATATATATATATAGGGGCATGCTATGCTGCGGCATGCGGTACGTGCGGCACCTCACCACAGTCGTCTGATGCACGCGCTGCGTGCATCGCATGCACGCAGCGGTGCATCAGACGGCTGCGGTAAGGTGCCGCACTTACCGCATGCCGCATTCTAGCATTTCTCTCTCTCTCTCTCTCTCTCTCTCTCTCTCTCTCTCTCTCTCTCTCTCTCTCTATATATATATATATATATATATATATATATATATATATATATATATATATATATATA
Source organism: Chamaelirium japonicum (assembly GCA_947650365.1). NCBI lineage: Eukaryota > Viridiplantae > Streptophyta > Magnoliopsida > Liliales > Melanthiaceae > Chamaelirium > Chamaelirium japonicum. Next base: position 6,314,745 of record OX393551.1, on the reverse strand, counting down.
TATATATATATATATATATATATATATATATATATATATATATATATATATATATATATATATATATATATATATATATATATATATATAACCGAGTCGGAGCAAGTTGAGTTTTTTTTTCAAGTTTTTCGGAGTTACCCAACCCGGTCAACTTTCGAGTCGAGCTAGAGCAATATCCATGGTTCAAAATAGTAGTATGGGAACCCTTGGATAGTGCTCAAATAATGCATAGAAACATATGCAATTTAGCATGAACCCAATTGATACACATACTGATTTCCCCATCAATAAAGCAAAAAAAACCACAAACAACATAAGAATTCATAGTAGGAGAAAACGATTACCTTCACAGTTCCGAATTTCTGGAAGATCTGTTTAAGATCCTCTCGCGTAACTAAATTATTTTCATCAGCTTTGACAGTGTTCTTTTCTCCGCTCGCCGTAGTTGAACCTTTGGCAACATTATCCTTACTTTCTTGGGAAGCATTATCGGTAGCCTTTTCTTCACTCTCTTGCAATTGATTTTCAGCAGCCTTTTCCTCATTCTCATTGTCAACATTTTTCGAAGACATCTCATCGTTACTAACATTCTGTGAGGCCTCCTGTTCACCCTTACCAGCAGTTTCAGTGGAATTAGGAACATCTGTCAGGCCTGCTTCCGCACCAATTGGCTCTGAAGATCCATCACTCGATATACTCTTCAACTTAAATGCAACAATCAAGCCTCTTGGGTAGCTATAATCATCCCATACAAGCCCAAGAAACAAATAATTAGATGCAAAACATAGACAACAGAAACAAGGCGAGTGAAAAGAAACTGAAACAGCTAAAATAGAATTGTGGGCATTTACCCTTCATTATAAGAATTTTTATTAGGACGAGCTTTCCCAAATTCCTCCCACTTCTTCTCTCTTTCAACGTCAAAATCTTTTCTGCATTATATACACAATATTAAAAATTAATAAAGAGAAGCTGTTGAATCAAACTGCAAATCTACAAGAAATAGAAAATAACTTGGGATAGAAGTTGGCATGCACTGGGAATAAATCCATCACACTAACATTTTTGAAGAGTCATCGAGTACCACAAAGTATATACTCAGAATCAACATACCACTACAAAAGTTTATGGACCCATAGATGTCCAGAACTGTTGTCAGTAATTAAAGGATAAAGCATTATAATCAGCACTAGTAGTCCAGCATATAGGTGTACAAATATACTCTTTCTCTATCCTTGCTGACATGATGGAAAGGTACATTGAGGGATAAAATCTGATCCAAAGATGCAAGTTAGACCTTAAAAGTAGAGATTCAAAGATTGATTATTTGCGATGGATTGGCTAGCATTTGCTTGTGATCTCCAGTGGAGCTGCCATTGCCAGTGTCACAGATAGCTCATGCTACTCGTTACACTTGTATTCCTGCATAGACCTTTTGCTCTGGTTTACTCCTACAGTGATGATAAACTCATAAAAACTGTTTCATGGACGCAGCCAGTTTTTGAGTGATTGTTGTAGGTGCAAGCAAGCAGTTCGACCAAATATGTAACCCAAAGTTCATCATTTCCTTCTCTTGTAGCGAAAATGAAAGACCAGTGTTCCATTCCGGAGAATGGTTGTCACAGTTGAGGTAAAAAGTTCAAAATCCATAAAATGCGAGATATAGTCCGCAGAAGGTTTCACTATAATTTGTTCAGCGTCTTGCAACTAAACTTTTGGATAAACAAGCAATGTCAAGCATATTTGTAAAATATAATCTCTCGTTTGAATATCCCTGGAGTAAAATTTGTTAGTGTTTACTTTGTACCCAAAGTTATCCATCAACACACAGCGTGCTTACACTATACCGGATATTATAAGAAGTATTGCAACAATTGCTACGATGTTGATACCATTCGGATTGGATCAAGGTTTAAAACTCGGGTGCCAGTACCGGTATTAGTCGGAGCCTAGCCGATTCGTACCGATTGGTACGTACCAGTTTCGGCCGGTTTTGATTTAACCGATACCGGTCCTTTTTAGATACTTAGGTAGTTAGGTTTAAAGTGGATTTAGATTTTAGACTAGAAAAACTTTAAAAAAATCTTAAACATTAAGGAAAAAAATTAAAAATTAAAATAAACTTATTGGGTTTAGGATTTTATGGTAATTTGACTGGGTTCAGGATTGGGGTAATTGGGTTTTGGGTTTTGGGTTTTAGTTAGTGTAATTGTGTAACTTGGGTTTAGGGTTTAGGTTTAGGACCTTTAGACCCATTAGGGTTTAGGGTATTTGGGTTTAGGGTTAGGCTCTTTAGGGTTAAGGTTTAGGCCCTTTAGGGTTAAGGTTTTAGGGTATTTGGGTTTAGGGCTTAGTCCCGGTATTTGGGTTTAGGGGTTTATGGTTAGTCTCTTCTCTTCTCTTTTCCTCTTTTTTTTTTTTCTTTTGTCATCTTCTATCTTTATCTTCTCATCTTTATCTTCTCTTTATCTTCGTTTTTTCTCCTCTCTTTCTCCTTTCTCTCTCCTCTCTTCTTTCTTTCTGGTGTTATGGTAGTAGGATGATATGGGTTTGGGGAGGTTTATATAGCCTCCAAACCCTTCCTCTCATAGCCCAAATACACTTTAAAAAAAAACACCCCCACACACCACTCACCCCCCCCCCCCACATATGCAGCCCATGTAGAGGGAGAAAATAAAGAAAAAAAACCAAAAAAAACACCCCACAGTACACTCAAGTTGTCGGCCAACCCACGTACCGACCAATACCACCCTGACTCGGCCGGTATGGGTTGTACCACAGTACCGGTCGATACAAGGGTGGCTTCGATCCCGGGGTGTTGTATCGGCTCGGCCCGGTCGAAACCGGTACCGACCGCGATTTAAAACCATAGATTGGCTATATCTATGTTTCAGGAGAGATGACTCAGGTAGACATAAGCACTGTTTTAAAACTAGCCGAGTCGACTCGAAACTCGGCCGAGTCGACTCGACTCGGCTGAGTTTCGATCCGACTCGGTCCAGAACTCGATTTGGCAACTACTCGGACCAAAACTCGAGTGACTCGGGCGAGTCACTCGAGTTTTTGGGGTGTGTGACTCAGTTCGAGTCTTGATCGTTGTATTTTTTGGGGTAAAATCGGGATCCGGTAGAACAATTTATGTTTTGTAATGACATGTTATTTGGTGATAAGCTTTAAGGTCATCAAAACTTGTTAGATATCCATTTTTAAATACATATAATATTAAAATATATTATATAATGTCGAGTTTTTTGTATCGAGTTTTGTCGGGTTTTAGCCGAGTTGTCGAGTCAACTCGACTCATTAAGGTTTCGAGTCGAGTCGAGTTTTCGTGTTTTAAAACACTGGACATACGTTTTCCAACTTAAAGAACTTCTGAAAGTTCAAAGTGCGATCAAAACTGAGTTTGATCTGAAATTAAATAAAGTAGCTATGATTTATGAGGTTCTTAAAAGTAGCCTAGTGGGTGTTTATATCAAGGGGTTTACTAATCAATAAGTGGTGAAGTTCCTATAATATGTGCTTACTGCAATCTATTCCAATGGAATAAATTTGGGGAGTTGAAAGGATTATATGTGATTTCTAGATAATCTAAGTTACAAGATGGTTGAAGTATATAGTGTAGGTTAGAAGCTAATTTATTTCACTAATTTAGTATAAAAATTCAATGGAAACTAGCAACATTTCAGAAAAAAGAACAGTTTACAATTTAAAAAGAAGGGGATAAATACCAGAAAAGTCACATATGATTGTATTAAAGTTTCGAATGTATCTTCCGTAGAGAGTAGACAACTCAAGGAAGCTTCGTACTTCATCCACATTTTATGTGTAGGCCACTCGATGATAGCCTTGCACTTTTCAGGACCTCATCACGAGTCTACTTTACACCGAGAAAACTAACCCATGGATTCAAATGTCCACTTCTTCAAGTTCTTCATGTGGCGCACAGTCTTCATTATTTGTCAAAGATGATCTATAATTTCATGTTTGGATACCACAAGGACCAACAAATGTGTCATCACTCTCATGAAAGTATTTTAAGTGTTGGATGGGCTAAAGGTATGATTAACCACTCATGGAATTCAAGCTTCCTCTTGAAAGCATCCCATTTGTCTTTAGGTGTGATAAAAGCCTAGTGATTGATGCTTCCTCAGGTCGATTTTGAAAGAAATTCTATTGATAGCACGATTATCCACACATATTCTTCAGCCCTTCTTTGATGTCAACAATGCGGGAAGGGCACAAGTAACAAGACTTTCACTATGATTTTCTTCTCCAATAGTTCTTTGATTTGTCTTTTGAGTTTTGTACTCTCCATAGGATTAGCCCGATAAAAAGGAAGATTATGAAAGATTGTTCTTTAGTCTATGGTCCATCCTTCACTTCCCATGTCACTAAGACATGCTAGTCTCCTCTCTACTTTGAATTTTTTTTCTTAGGTAATTGATTTGGAGACTGAAGGTACAATTGATTTATGTTATGGAACTTCATATATCCACATAAACTTCAATTTCATTTCACGTCCCTTAAAGTTGATAATATAGGCCCTACCATCATGAAGAACCGCTTAACCATAGAGCCCACTACGCATCCCCAACAATATAATAACATCTTGGTGAATTTCATAGGGATGGCATAACACCGTACAGAACCTTCGAAGGTGCTAAGCTTGAACTTACGAGGCATTGTCGGATAATTGGAATACATACATTGTTTAACCAAGTAAACTTGTACGGGTGCGTTTTGGTAAAAATTTTCAGATTCACCACAATGGACTGATATGTTGTATTCATGTGTCCTCGCTACCAATGATAAACTTCATATTTTAGTGTTGCAACAAACACGAGCCTAGAAGATGTTAATGCGCGGCAATTTTTCTTGAGCTTTCAGAATATGCCTAATGAGTCATGACACAATAAAGTGAGCCTCCTTTATATCTCTATAAACTACTCTTGCTAGTCAAGCTCCTCACCTTTTAATGTAACTTCAAACCTTTCTCTCCATCCTCCCAGTAAGGTGCCGAGTGGGGTAAAATGGAGCAAAGTATCCCTTCAACGACTATGTATGTGCGCACGTCTTTGTTTAGAGCGAAAGGTTTGCCAAATGTCGGGAACAGATGTAGCTCTAATTGTAGCTATAAGGGGCCTGGATAAGAAATTCAACCCCACCCCTCCACAAGTCCACCTCCTTTAGATATCATGTAACGGAAGATTCCCCAAACGGCCTTCCCTTTGCCATAATGAGTAGCTACAAAGTTAGGATTTTGAGACCTTGATACTTGATGATTCATGGGTATGCTCCTTGTTGCCGTGAAATTGTCCGACGACCATGTTAAACCAATAATCGAGAGTCAAAACCTCTAGAGAAAGGATGCTTCAGCTTCTGATCGATCTAAAGGCCATCTGGAACATGGGATCAAAAACTCTACCGATAATGAGACGTATCATATGGTTCGTATCAATCTGGACCACATCCACAAACAGTCACCTTTGTTGTCATGTTGCACAAGGCTACACAGACTATACAACAACAGCACTTATGAAGCTCGACGCCATATATATACAAGCCCTGAAACCAAGTTTTTGAACCTTGATCTAGAACACTTCATAAGTTTATTGAACGTATCTAGATTTCATACCTAAAATCGGTCTTGAATTGGGAGAGAAAATACTTGTCATCCTCTATCATCAAGGATCAAAATACCGGCCGGTACGAACCGTACCGACCGGTTCAAACCGGGAACCGGACCGAACCGCACCGGTATCGAGTCGATACCGGTCGCGAGGCTTAAATCGCCAAAATACCGGCCGGTAGGGGTGTGCATCAGTTCGAAACCGACCTATTTAGGCAAAACCCAAACCGATCCAACCTAGGTCGGTTTTGAGAATTTGCAATCCGATCCAAACCGATTGAGACTGGAATCCAATCCAATCCAATCCAATTAAAGTCGGTTTGGATTGGATTGGATGGTCGGTTTGAGCTTTGGCCCATATGTTTACTATTTTTTTTTTTATTTGGATATAGTTTCAACTTTAAAATGATTATTTCAAAAATTATAAAATGATACTACATTACTTACCAAAATACCAAAGTTATCAACAACAATACCATTATATCCACAATATTCATATCCATCAAATATTAAAAACTAAAAAGTACGATTTTAACAATTAAACAAAAGTTCACAACAATAACCCCTAAATTAGTAAATTATAAACCGGAGTCCGGTTCGGTTCGGTTCAGTTTAGGTCGGTTTTTAATTGATAAATCCGATAACCGATCCAATCATATCGGTTTTGAGAAATCCTGATCCAATCCGATCCGTTGAGTGGGTCGAAACCGATCAAATTCGGTCGGTTTGGTTCGGTTCGGTCGGTTTGGTTTGGATCCTGCACACCCCTACCGGCCGGTTCCGGTTCGAACCGGTACCGGGTATGAAGTGTTGTTTTGGGTGGTTTTTTCATTCCGATTTCATTTTTTTGAGCATCTTTCTTCATTCCCACATGAGGTGAACCTCCATACTAGCTGGATTTACAAGATTTGAAGCCAAAAACTCGGATTTGCAAGATCAAAACCACGTTTGAAGGTATGTTTTCATAATTTTTTTCATTTTTCATTTGTTTTGTTGCATTTTTTTTGAAAAAAAATCAAATAATTGTGGTGAAAATGTTGAAATGGGCTAGATCTATGCCATCAATGCTTAGATCTATATATCTTTAAGCATCATCTCCAAATTTGCATGATCGGTTCATGCAATTTTGGGGGGTTTTCAATTTTCTTTTCTTTTTTTGTATTTTTTTAAAAATAAAGCAAATAATTGTGGTGAAAATGTTCATACGGGGAGCCTCAATATCAGTCATTTGTGTATGATTTCTTCCAATATTCGACATTGCCGCCGTCCAGTCATCCACGAGGTAATAATGATGATGACTAAATGCAGCCTGCCCGAAGTTCCATGTGGTACTAAGTTACTCAGTCTAAGTAGGTAAAAATATCTAATTCTCTACTCTTGTAAGTTATGGATATGCATTTTATTTGCTAAACATGTTATGAGTCTTAGGACTATGAATTTGTGTTTATTATCATATTATGTGAAATTGTAATATATGACTCATGTACTCGTATTAGTTGTGTAATTCATGTTTGCGCAATGGTTATGAATTGTGTTTTGTAATCCCTAAGCATAATATATTAATACTAGGCTAATCTAACACATACAATTTAATAACTATATCAAATTCCATAATTTTGAATCATACAGTGAAAACAGTGACTTTATAACTTAAAAAGAACGGTTCATACCTATAACTAGTTTACTAATAAAAAAAAACATCACAAACCAATATTTTAGATTATTCTGGATTTTTTAGGTTATTTTTTCAAATTTTTTTGAAACCAAAAATCAATTCACACCGGTATGGACCGGTTCAGACCGATACCGGTTCGTACCGCCCGGTTCGAACAGGTTTTTCGGCCGGCAAATATTTTGTCCGCGACCAATATTTTTATCCATGTCTATCATACAAAGCATTGAATGATGAGTTTATTGAACTTCTCTCTATACACTTCGACGTCCATGTTGTCTTGTTGCAAGATCATCAATTGATCAAATAAAAGCTATTTCTTAATCCGAGGGGAGATATTTATCCTTCATACACACAATCCCATCATAATATCCGATAGGATGTTGCTATTAATACGCCAGTCGAACTTCAATACTTCACCACCATCTGTACTTGGTCCTTCACACACCACAAGCCAGTCTCTCATACATATACATATAATTATAATATTATATAAATAAGAGTGTGGTGTGTGTGTGTGTGGGTGGGTGGGTGGGTCGGGGGTGTCTTGGTTTTTCGGGGGATAGAGTGTATAGGTTTGTGCCTCAAAGCATATATCACCATGAAATTTAACATTCAAAACAAGATACAATTGATGTGATGGAAAAAACTTCTAACAATTAACAAATACTACAGCTGTACTTTTCGTGAACAAAGGTTCAGTCCCTTAAAGTGTGCAGATGATTTGATGGCATCAAATGGTTCACTCCATCTTGACCTCTTTTCTTCCCTCAACTTTGCATCCAATCAACTATTTGAAACCATGTTACCTAATGTAATGTGTAGCAACAATAAAAAAATCCTACAGAACAACTAGATAAAAAGGAGGAATAGACAAATGACGAAATACAGATATGCCCATGAAGAAGGAAGAGGGATGTGCCAAAGATGCTCATACAAACGCTAAAAATTTAGTATACCACATGGATATACACTACAAAGGTCAAGCGACATTCAAGGCACAAAAAGGACGTCAAGGAGTACAGCAAATAAAGCATTTAAAAATTCACCATGCAGAAACCTATTCATTACTTTATCATTTCAAAAACTCAAAATAGGCATGAATTGATTTATGCTTAGCTTACTTGGGTTTTATTTCTAGCTCTGCGCCTGCATACACTAAGCTTTCGTTCAAAACTTTCTTAGCACCCTCCTCTTCAGAAAATTCAACCAAAGAAGTGCCACAGAAGTGCCTTTTGTCTCCAACATGACGTGGTAGCCTCACACTGTTGACCTGCATTATTTCGTATACCAATGCTGAGCTAATCGATTATATGGCTACGAAAACTACTACTTCAGCATAAACACAAAACCTAATATTTGAAGTTCTAAAACTAAAATGTGAAGGAAACTATCAATGGCCAAGGAGACACATTTACAATAGCTAATGAGTAGCAGTTCTAATTGTTCAGTTTAGTGTGGTGTATTGACTAAGTTAACAAAAACAAAACTTTGGGGTTTCAACAACATCACATATTGTGCTCCGCTAAAATTCTTACTTGAAAATACTCATGGCAACCCGATTAAATTACTAAAGTTTACAAGTGCTAGAATAAAAATCTTTGCAATATCTAAGACTCGTTCTTCTTGATGCAAAATGGGTGAGGGGGTCCTGCAGATTTACAATCTCGCCCTTCCTACTCGCTAGCTTATCTGCCTGTGTGGGCTTTATGAAGGTTGCAAAGAGGTTGTAGGATGATTGGGCTCGTCGACGGCTTCAAAATGATACTATGTTGCCCAAATCGAGTTAAGGAAGCTCAAGCTATGGGGGTAATAGGATAAAGGGGATCTTGTATGTTTTGGGTTCAGTTGTGATGTAAATAGACTTGAATAGGATTCAATTTAGACACTCGGTTGATCTTTTAGGCTTGAATAGGTTGTGATTTTGATGCGCTAATACCACTTGATTAGAATTAGACATGGATAGGATTGAATGACTTGGTGGGTTTCTGATTTTTAAAGCTTTAGATACGGATTTTGTGTCGTACCACACACCAAATGATGTGAGTGACCGAGTTACAAGTCTTAGGTCTCTTAGGGATTCTTTAGTGTCATCTTCAGGTGCTTTTTTGCTGTCCACAACAGTGCAGCAAGTAAAATTTGGATAGATTCGCTTCCAACTAGTTGTTTATTTCAAATTAGAGTTCAAAATCAAGCTCCAATCCTTTAAGGACTTCAGATCTACCAAATTTGGCATAAAACATCGCATTAATCTACATAAATCACTCCACAAAGAGTCAAAACAGCACATATACAATGGATAATAAGGGCACAAATATGAAGATATAGGCTCAATCACAAACAAGCCAGCTCTATAAATGATCTCAACAAAGTGAAAATGAAGGATCAAACAAATTCTATCATATGAAGATGAAGACACTGAAGCGTCGATATCTCCCGGTCGCTCCTCGAATGTCTTTGGCGGAGCCTTCAGCTCTCAAACAGTTCAACCTAATATAGTGGAGGGGCAAAAATAGGTAGAAGATGGCCAAGAAGAAATAAGTTACAAAATATATTAGAGTTTTTAGGAAAAGAAGGAAATAATATTTGAATTGCACATACAGGAAGTGCAGAATTTACAAATTTGCAACAGGTTTGAATGATGGAGGAGATAGGAGGTGACCAAGAAAATAAAGAAAAGACGGTAGATCAAATTCAACGGGATAAAAAGGATAACAAGTGCAAGACCAGCACTGCACTTCGGATGGGTTGGGGGATTTTGGTATGTGTGTGTGAGAGGGGGGGGGGGAGTTTAGGATTGAATGGAAGAAGGTTTTGTTTTTGGGAGGTTAAAGAGGTCATGGGGGATAGAAAGATGAGGAAGAAGAGCCTATATGGGGGGAAAGTAGAAAAAATGAAAGAGAAACTAGAACAAGGAGAGGAAGGGGAAGCATACTCACGAGAAAAGAGAGGATCTCGCAGGTTGGTCTCTCCCATCTCACGAAAAAGAGGTAGGGGGACGGCATACAAAATCTGAAAGAGGGGGATCACAGAGAGAGAAGATTCGCTGGATGGAGAACTAGGATCTCCCCAGGGATTCCTCTATCAATTTGGGTTTAAGTAATGGCTCAAAACGGGTTTGAATACAAGATCCAATGGGTCTTGTAAAAGGGCCTCGGAAAGGGCCTGTGTGGACTTAAGTTGGGCCAAAAATAGGTGGAACCCAAATTGATTCAAATTTGAACCAAAGTGAGCCTAGCCAAATCAAGCCAAGAGCGACCTAGCCTAACTTAATCATCCCGCACACATATAATATAGTCATGCTCGACCGGACAACCCCACACCTATGCTAATAAAAAATGGTCATCCGGGCATCCGATCGATGCTCAGAGATAGAAAATGGAAAATAACATAAAAAAGAATACATCCAGGAGTGAAAAACATACAAATATCAGCAGCAAAATTGTAGTTTTTCCTAGAACAAAAAAATGTAAAATTGTCCATATGAACTGCATCAGGATGACTGATGAAAATTTTGGTTTAAGTTAAAACGATGCGAGTTCATGTGGCTATGGGTTCGGGTCGGGTGGGTTTAAGTTATTTGAAGCCTAAGTGAGTTGCGTTCAAGGTTAACAAGTTAATGAGCCTAGGAAAATTTGGTTTAACTAAAGACATTGTGCTCGGGATAAAGGTTTAAGATTTTGATTTTGTGTCTGGCTTCAGTCCTCACCAAAACTGAAATTTCGATCGAAATTTTAAAATTTCGGCCGAAATGTGAAAAAAATTTTGAAATGGTAAAAAAAAAGGACCGTATTTCAATATTTCTTTTTAAAAATTTAAATTTTAGAATTTTTATAGCTGTGCATACATATTTACTTGAATGGTTTAAAAAAATTACACACCAAACACATAGCAAGCCTGCATGGACCATGATAACCAATGTGGAATACCAGTAAACTGAAAAAACAAAACTGTATAATCACACCATATGTTTACATAAATTTACATAAACTCAAAATTTATTCGAAAGATGCCCTAGATTTTCGAGCCCATGTGATTTCGAAGAGAATCTAAATGAAAGCCACCGAAAGAGCCGACATCTCATTTTGAGGGCCCCACAGCAATACATCATCTGGCTGAAATTTCGTCGAAATCTCACATTTCAATCGAAATTTCACCAATTTCGGTCGAAATTCACCAAAAACCACCGAAATGCCCCGAATCATCCGAAATCCAGACTTTTGATATTTTGCATGGGTTTTTCGTTTTGATAGCAGCCGAAAGTAAAAATTCGGCATTTTTGCCAAAATCTCAATCCATGCTCGGGATATTGGTGAAGTTTTAAGTTAACGGGCTTCAACTTGTTAACCTAATCACTAAAGAGGATAAGGATACGAGAAAGGCCATCTATTTGACGACTGGCTACACAGTTTATTGACTTGGGAAGAAGGGAAAGGAGAGTAGAGAAGATAAAGGGAGGAGATGACATGGAGGCGATAGCAAATAGATGGTGCGGCAATGATGATGGGGATACATCGACTGCAAGAAGAGAAGGCTTGACGATCTATCTTTTCTTATTCATGATCCAAACAAAATAAAAACATAGGTATATGAGGGAGTGAGATACAGAGAGATAAAAGACGAAAAGAGACTGATATAAATAAAAGACGAAAAGAGACGAGGGTTGAGGTATCACCTCACAACCACACACCGGACAGTTTAATAGTGGGCACCAAGGATCAAAATACCGGCCGGTACGGTTCGTACCGGCCGATTCAAACCGGGAACCGGACCGAACCGCACCGGTATCCAGTCGATACCGGTCGCGGGGGTTAAATCGCCTAAATACCGATCGGTACCGGTTCGAACCGGCCGGTTCGAACCGGTACCGGGTATGAAGTATCATTTTGGATGGTTTTTTCATTCCGATTTCATTTTTTTGGGCTTCTTTCTTCATTCCCATATGAGGTGAACCTCCATACTAGCTTGATTTGCAAGATTTGAAGCCAAAAACTCGGATTTGCAAGATCAAAACCACATTTGAAGGTATGTTTTCATAAGTTTTTTCATTTTTCTTTGTTTTGTTGCATTTGTTTTTGAAAAAAATCAAATAATTGTGTTGAAAATGTTGAAATGGGATAGATCTATGCCATCAATGCTTAGATCTATATATCTATAAGCATCATCTCCAAATTTGCATGATCGGTTCATGCAAATTTGGGGGTTTTCAATTTTCTTCTTTTTTTGTATTTTTTTAAAAAATAAACCAAATAATTGTGGTGAAAATGTTGATATGGGTTAGATCTATGCCATCAAAGCTTAGATCTATAAGCATAATCTCCAAATTTGCATGATCGGTTCATGCAAATTTGGGTTTTTTTCATTTTTATTTTCTTTTGTTGTTTTTTTTTTTTGAAAAAAACCAAATAATTGAGGTGAAAATATGGATATGGGTCAGATCTATGCCATCAAAGGTTAGATCTATAAGATTTGAAGTATCATCTCCAAATTTGCATGATCGGTTCATGCAAATTTGGATGTTTTTTCATTTTTTTGAAATGCAGCCTGCCCGAAGTTCCATGTGGTACTAAGTTACTCAGTCTAAGTAGGTAAAAATATCTAATTCTCTACTCTTGTAAGTTATGGATACGCATTTTATTTGCTAAACATATTAAGAGTCTTAGGGCTATGAATTTGTGTTTATTATCATATTATGTGAAATTGTAAAATATGACTCATGTACTCGTATTAGTTGTGTAATTCATGTTTGTGCAATGGTTATGAATTGTGTTTTGTAATCCCTAAGCATAATATATTAATACTAGGCTAATCTAACACATACAATTTAATAGCTATATCAAATTCCACAATTTAGAATCATACAGTGAAAACAGTGACTTTATAACTTAAAAAGGACGGTTCATACCTATAACTAGTTTACTAATGAAAAAAAAACATCACAAACCAGTATTTTAGATTATTCTGGATTTTTTGGTTATTTTTTTAAATTTTTTTGAAACCAAAAATCAATTCACACCGGTATGGACCGGTTCAGACCGATACTAGTTCGTACCGCTCGGTTCGAACTGTTTTTTTGGTCGGCCGATATTTTGTCTGCGACCGGTATTTTTATCCATGGTGGGCACGCTCTCACAACGAACAAGGGAAACCCTCGTGGAAGCTATGCAGTCAAAGGCTCTAGACGCTCAAGGTGAGCCTAGCGCCTAGGGATCGCCTAGGCGTGCCTAGGGGATTTTCCTTTTTTTTTTTTTTGAGAGTTTGACACATATAGGGGTTTTATGTGTTTTTTAAGGGGTTTTTTAACAACTCAATTCATCAAATGACTCGTATTTTTAAAGACAAACACTTCTAAATTCATGATAACTGATAAAGTGATGAGTTTAATAAGCCATAAAGTAATAAAGTCAATCACATCACTCTCCAACATCAACATCCTCATCATCTCCGACCAAAACATCTATATCATTAGGTCATCTGCCTTTCTCCTCCATAGGAAGCTCCTCAACATTAGCAGCAAATTCTTCTTCCTCGTCCATGTCTTCATCATCATTAAAAAGGAAAAATGTAAGATGTGTGTCAGATCTTTACTTTCTTCTCCATGTACTTGGCCCAACTGCATCATTAACTCACATTGCTTCTCTAACTTGTTGCCAAGCAAGATCATCTCCTTCACGAACAAATTCTACAAGTTCTTCAGTTGAAACAATCCAATCATCATTTACATCCACAATTCTCAAAATGATTGGATCCTTAATGATATTATTTTCACTTGCTATCATTTCTTTAAATCTGCACTCCAACATCTTGTTATATTGAATGAAGACAAGATCATTCAATTTTTCTGTAAAATTCAAGTTCACTTCTTCGAATGTAATTGAAATTGCAAACAAAACATAATATAAGTATATAAAAAAAATTAATGTTATTTATAAATCATAACCATTTACATCTAAATGCGCTTAGGCGCGCCTTGCGGTTAAATGAAGACGCACAAGGCCCCCACAAAAGCGTGCCTAGGCAGCCTGCGCCTAGCCCAGGCGAGGCGGCCCAAGTGCGCCTACCGTCTATGCGCTCGCCTAGGCGCGCTCTTTTAACTGCATAGCATGGAAGAAGTAATTAATGTTTTAAAAATGGGTGGGAGGAGTTCTGAGGCGGCAAAGTGGAAGGCCGATGCCTAGGCGAACACCTAGAGATTGAGGCACTAGAAATTTAATAAAATATATATTTGAAATTACTTAACTATAATGTTGTCATTGACATTCTGCTTTTTGGTGTTCGCAATGGCCAAAGGACTGCCTAGGAAGTATGGACACTTCCCTAGAGGTATCGTGTTCATGTCCGATACGGATACTCGTCAAACATAACTTGGACACGTGTCAGATAGTTTTTGTACGTGTCCAGTTTTTAATCTTTTTTTTTTCACCGAATAAGCCTTTGACACTTCGTGGACATTTTAAGGACACATGTGGCATGTTGGGCACACGAGGTTGAAAGTAAAATATTTAAAAAAAACAGGGTTTTTTTTGTAATTTAGGAATCTTTTGGATTCCTTATATAAAACCAAACTCGTTTGAGGTTTATTATTAGAAAACATGAGTTTGAAGAAAAATAAAATGATATCATTTTTTATTATGGGTGTTGATTTTAAATGATAGACATGACAAATGTTAAATATGAAAGTCACATTTTGTTATGAATTCACGATATACAAACTCTTATTAATTTTCACACATGTCTATTATATGTATAATTTTTTATTGAATATTGGTGTGTCCAAGTCGTGTCCTACTTTTTTAGGATTTGTCATGTCCCATATCCGTATTTGTGTCCTTGCTCTCTAGGAAGCCACTATAATCAACGTTAAATCCACAAACTAACACGTCCCTAAACAAGATCGGAAGAGTACAAAGCAAACACATGGGCCATTATGTTCTTAAATTGGATCGAAATCCAAGATAAAAATTAATGTATGTGGACCTCAAATATAGATGTATTGTGTATATTCAATAAATGTTGAGCATGGGGTATTCCTTGATAAAGTCATGTAAATGACAAAGTAAACCAATAAACATATATTTAATTATGCTTGTTATCTGTATTTTGCAACACTTTCCTTTGTTTGGTTAAGACTTGAGAGGTTTTGAGAAAATGTTATTTTACATAAGAAGTTTTATCTAGGGTTGTGCATCGGTTCGAAACCAAACTATTTAGGGAAAACCCAAGCCGATCCAACCTTGGTTGGCTTTGAGGATTTTCAATCCGATCCAAACCAAAATGAGATTGGAATCCAATCCAATTAAAGTCATTTTGGATTGGATTGGATGATCAGTTTGATGGCCATATTCTTCTTGGGGTTTTTTCTCCGTTATATTAGGACATAGTTTCAACTTAAAACATAATAATTATTGTCAAATCATGAGGCCAAAATAAGATTTCTAGTTGATTTTGGGTCATCCTACAATATTTCAAAGGTTGTAGGGAGCAAGGGTATATGAGGATATATGGTATATTTAATAAAAGGGGCCCGGGAAGCAGAACTCGAGTTCACCATTCAAATGGTGAACTCGAATAGAGAAGCTACTACGTATTCTGAGAAAGTCAACAATTGCGCTTGGAGGTATTTATATATACACATATATGAGGATATATATAAATATATATACCTAGCCGCAATTATTGACTTTCTTAGGACACGTGGCATCTTCTCCATTCGAGTTCACCATTTAAATAGTGAATTTGATTTCACCAAACCCTTACCCTTAATAAAACACTAAATGTATATACATATGTCGGTTCGGTTTGGTTTAGGTCGGTTTTAAATTTACATATTCGACAACTGATCCAATCATGTTGCCATGTCGGTTTTTAAAAAACCCAATCCAATCTGATCCAGAGTGTGTCGAAACCGATCAAAATCGGTCAGTTTGGTTTGGTTTGGTCGGTTTAGTCAGTTTGGTTTGGATCCTGCACACCCCTAGTTTTATCAAACTTCAAGTACTGCAAAACTCGAGCAGTTTCTAGAATTCAAAAGTCAAGTTTTAGTATTAAAAAAAAAAGTCCCCTCCTCCCACCTAATTTTAGTAGAACCATATATTTCAAAACCCACTTCATCGACATGAACATCCCACATCCACATGTTCCCTTGCCATTTTTTTCTCTTCTTTACTTATAGAATTTTACTCTAAATGTACTAATCCTCTTCTACAACCATCCTTCCATGTTGATGGAAATAGCAGAACAACAATTTTTTCAATGATATAGTGGTGAGGAACCCCTCTAGTAAGTATGGCGGCCACGATTCCATCATCTCATATATGATCTTACTCCCATCGACTTTCTTTTACACAATTACATCATAGTGTATTTGACATAGTATTTTATAGTTTCAAATAAGTAATTGTCTTTTCTTAAAAAAAGTAGTAATTGTCTAAGGTAGACCAGGTCAAACATATTAACCGTATTGTTATATTTAACTACGCTGATCACGAGTGGTTTAGGTGTTAAAGAAATATTTCATATCAGAGCAGCTTTAAGCTCATTTTGGTCACCAGATTGACAGCACATGAAAGTATATCACAAGAGCTAAATGTTGTTCTACACAACTTTAGTTTGTAAAATTTGTTTTTATTAATGCATCCAAACAAAATTTAGAAAGTATCAATATTAACAACACTACCACTAAGCTTGGTTTTGCAAACATTAGGTTTTATGAAAACTTTCACAAAACTTGGTAGCCACACAGAGGCTTAGAGGTCTTTTACTCGGAGGTTGTCTAGGTTTAGTAGGTCACTAGTGATAAGGGGTTGTATCTATCGGCAGTTCCGATACCCACAAACAAAAACCCCTATCTATATGGTGAATTTGATGTGAATCAATGACCCTCTCACAAAACACGATACCACCTTACGGATCTTCAAGGCCGAGGAGTGTTCTGGTATCCACATCCCTTTAGATCTCTTTCACATATCCAGATTTTTTATTATGACACTGCCACCTCTACCCAACGGAGTTGAAGAAAACCCATCAAGTACTAAAGGCATCTAGTAAATAGTAAATATGAGATACTAAATCGAGTAAGAAGTATTAAGTTATTAACCACACAATCGAAATGCATACTAGATTGCAGGATGCATAATGTCTCACAAACTTAGGATTCGAAGAAAACATGCCTTTACTGCTCAGCACAAAAATTATTAGCAGACATTACTTCCATGAGCTGCCCTCTACTACTTATAGAAAACTAGTCTTCTCCCATCAAAGCTACAAATTTGTCACCTAATAAAAAGAAAAGGATATTTACGAACCTAGGTAGATTAGCGTACAACATCAAGGAGAAATCTTTCACGTGAACAGCACCCATAAGGGCCATAACTCAGTAGACTATCACACGAACGAACATATAATACGGGCCTTAATATCGAGCCTAGACTCTAAATTGATCTTAGGACATTAATCAAATCGACGATGTTTGACATAGACGATTGACTGTAATTGAACCCGGGCATCAGTAAATACCTTTCCATGCTGAGAAAAGAAAGACTCCAGATCTTCAATCTTGACATCATAAGGCAAAGGGCCTGCAGCGATGGTCCTCGAATCCACCTGCTCTAACACCTCCTCTGGCTTTAACAGCTCACTATTCCTACCGATCCTCTTCCCTGTAAGGATTTTAAGCCCAAACGTGATAAAGCAAACCCAAACACAATTTCCAACACCACATACAAATTGAAAAACCTACCATCTTCCGAGACTTTGAGGGACGAAGACCTTCTTAGGGCCTCCGCCACGGCCAGCACGGTCTCTTCCGGCACCTCCTCCGCCTTCACGGCCCCCAATCCGAGATGTGTTCTCATCCGAGAGAAGGAACAGATCAACGCCAAGCTCACCACTGAAACCCCAAGTCGAGATTCAACACAAAGATAATGAGAAGAAGAAAAAGAATTCGAAAAAAAGAAGAAGAAAGAATTAAAGAGGGCGGAATTGGGGGGAAAGGATTACATCCGTCCTCGCTCTCCTGCACGTTTTTCTTCAGGAAATTGTCACGAGGGAGATTGCTGTCGCTGAAGTAGAACTCAACCTGCCAATCAATACACCAGCATATTATCTTCCCCCACACTACAAGAATCAATGAAAAAAAAAACGATTTTTTTCTCTCAATTGGGATGGAGGGATTTAGGGGTATTCTCACCTGGCGGAGGACGATCTTCACCTTCTCCTCGTCGAGCGAGACGACGGCCGCCATTGGGGGGGAGCTGTGGTTGGGGACGGGGGCGGAGGAGGAGGCGCCGGTGTTGTGGGGTTTTTATTAGGGTTTTACTTACGGTGGGCTTTATACTGTGGAGCTCGGATTCGGCACTCTGCGTGTTCGCAGAATCGCATTGGCACGCGAAGTATGAGTTCAGATCTTCTCCAGTCGGTCGGCCCAGTCGGTGGGCTCGAGAGCATCACAACCGCACGATGGAAGGCAACCCGAAAGTGAATCGTACTCCCGCCGACTGCAAGCGGATGTGATGCGTGCCGAGACCACCGACTGTAGAAGATCCGATCTCGCGTAGTTTATGGCGGAGGTCCTACGTGACGCCGGCCGGTCTTATGTGTTTCCGTTCCCGGGAGTTCCCCCCCCCCCAACACACACACACACACGCTAAAAAATGAAAGGTTAATGCGTAAGAGGCACCTCACAAGAGATCCACACCTAAAGTTTCTTTTAGTTTAAGGTCCTTGTTTTTTTACAAAATCATAAAGTATCATTTGCTTACTTTTCTCCCATGTCTTTCTCAACGCGACCACAGCCAATGAGGAAGGAGGTGGGGCTTCGGCTGGTGCATCACACCCCAGCCCAACAGCAACCACCGCCGATAAGGAGGGAGGAGGTGGGACTCCAAACGGTGCATCGCACCCCACCCCGACGGCAGCCATGGCTGATGAGGAGGGAGGAGGTGGGAAAAGGAGGCGGGGTCTGGCGATAGAGAGAAAAGGAGGCGAGCAGATCTGGTCAGATTCACCGGTTCAGTGACATTGCAAAAAAAAATTTAAAAAAAGTAGAGGATATTTTCGTCCATAGGTTTCATAGTCCTTTAGCTTAAGCGGTCTCTTTGTCAAGAAAGGCTCACTAAGTCCCCCAAAAATAAGTAATGCTATTTCAACATACTGTGGGACAACCTCATGCACAACCCGTGCTGTTGTCATCGGAAAATTTTCGACACATCCTGCGTACCATACAACCGTGGAGCCCACTGCGATTCAAGAGACATGAGGTAGCAATCACCAGCCCATGGGGGTAGTGGGCCCCAACACTAAGAGCATGTTGATAGGCTCTGGGGGATGTGAGCCTCGCAGTTGTATGTTATGCAGGATGTGCTGAAAATTTTTCCGTGGTGTGGGGGACGTCGGCCAGGGCTTGGTGGCAATGTTGATGGGCTCAGCACTGGCAGACACCCGAGTGCATACGGTCCAATTACAATGATCCATGTCGTCCATTAAAAATGGTATAATGGGTGAGATACATCCGGTAGCAAGTGTAGTCCTCGTTGTACCTATTAATAAAGGATGTGGCACACTGTAATTGGACTGTAAGCAAGTGCAGCAAATCAATCCAACAACAAAAATGCACTCGTAGACGACGCTCCCAAACCACTACGGGTTGTCCCCACGATTGTCTCAAGTAGCAGTACTCAACAAAAAAAAAAAAAAAAACTGATTCCCGATAAGGAGTTTGTAAGCGATGTCCCGTATGTTCAGGTAGCATTGTCCGCCTAGGTAAAGAGTCGGTAAGTGTAACAGCTCGGTCCGTCTATCCACACTCATCATTTTAATACTGACAGTCCATAGAAAAAAATATAGATAATTTTATTCAGCCCCCAAAATTACTTTTAACATATCCCATGTTAGAGGAGAAGCATAATTAAAAACTAATAAGAAACCCGGGCATTGCCCGAATGAACTTGATGTGTGCCACTTAGCACAGATGACATCACAGTCATCCAAAGAAATGCAATTAGAGTGATTGTGATTCACTCATTCAGGTGTGATTCACTTGCTAGAAAGAGAAAGATAGATAGCATTAATGATTTTTTTAATTAACATCAAATGATTATTAAATATCATTGAATGGGTATTTACCATCTTTATTGTAGGCTTTTAAAAGGATTTATTAGAAAGAGCTAAGTTCACACACGGAGAATGATTCTGGCTCTTCAAAAGTGGTCCACATCACAACACCAAAGAGAGGACTCTATTTAAGTATTAGACTATTAGATACTAGTACATACCCGTGCATGTCGGCACTGCAGCGGGCCGCCTTCGGTGGCAACACATCGTTCAACACAGCATTGGACCGCCTTCGACATCAAGACACCCACCGGGCATCACCGCCACCACCCACACCGTCGTATTCGACGGCAACACATGCACCTAACCGACTTCAACGGCCACACACCCCCGGCTGACTTCGGCCGTCTTTAGCGGCAGCACATCTTAGAAATAGTGCATGCCCGTGCCTGTCGGCACTCCGGCGCGAACAGGATTTTGTTTGGGAGGGGGGATCTTACCAACGCGAGAGGGGAGGCATGAAGGGAGGGGATCACACTTTTCCGATTTGGGATTTGGACGTGAACATGTTTTTTTTTTTTGAGATGAGCTGGGTTTTTAAAAAAAAATTATATTATCGATTATCTCTGTGTCTTTGTTAAGCTTTGTCAGCATGTGTGTTTTCGTCTAGTCAGTATGTGCGTTTTTGTCTAGTCAACATTTCATTTTGTCTAGTCAGTACAATACCGTTGTGCCATGTTATATAAATTGTACACTGAATGCTCATACCGATTGGCACGAAGCGACGCCTTCGGCGCAAACCTACCCCCCCCCCCCCACACACACACACACACACCCACCCCACACACCCACCCAATGCACCCGCCACGGGAAGAGCGATCGTGATAAACTCAGGGTATGAACTTGATTGGATTGGGTCTAGTTTGAATTCAACTTAAATGAAGGGGTGCCCTAAAAAACCTAATATGTTGTAATATATTAAAAGGGTTGGAGTTAAAGGGATTGGAGTGATCTTATCATAATATAAGAATTGTGATAATGACACACATGTCCCTCTTCATCTCTTCCATCGAAACCTGATAATAGGTTTTTGGTTTTCAAAACCCAAGTGAGCCCGGTTTGGGTAGACGGAAGGTGGTTGGTCAGACTCCCCCTCACTGCCGGCAAGGAGGAGATATGGGAGAGGGCCGCCAGTGCAGTTTCGTGAACTCATGGGATCCGTCTATGTTGGTCGGCGGGGTGAGGATGGATTGGTCCGGGATGCACCAGCGAGTTGCCGGAGGAAACAGGGTGATTGGGGTCGCGCTGGGGATGGCCGGCCGGTGGTGTGCAAAGGAGGAAGGAAAGGAGGAAGGAGAGAGGGACTTACCCAGAGTGGGGAGGTCGGGGGCTCTCGTTGCTCCGCATCCACTCTCTCTCTCTCTCTCTCTCTCTCTCTCTCTCTCTCTCTCTCTCTCTCTCTCTCTCTCTCTCTCTCTCTTCAGTTCCCTTTCTCTTCTCAGGTTTGAATGGAATGGACGGGACGTGGGGACTTGCTAAAGGGGAGAGGGGCGAGTGTCAAGGACGGGAACTGAGGGAGAGGGCCGCCGGTGTAGTTTCTTGAACTCATGAGATCCCCAGCACCCACTTCCCCTCCTCCTCTAAGTCCACTCCCCCTCTCTGCTCTCTCTCTCTCTCTCTCTCTCTCTCTCTCCTTCCAAATCGAACCGCATGCGCAGGGGATTTCGGTGACTGGGAGAGGGAGCATAGAATGAGAAAGAAGGGTTTGGAGGCGGGATCTCCCGGGGGGGGGGGGGGTTGATCTAATCGGATTTTTGGGCCGGAATTTCTGGGACTGGATTTCCAGGGGGGGTGATCGGATTTTTGGGGCGGAATTTTTGGAACGGGATTTCGGGTGCAGACGCTCTAATGGGGTGAGATGGGATTGGAATAGAGGTGCAGGATGGTGCTGGGCTTTTTCTCTTTCTTTGTCAGCTTGAATGTTTTACTCTAGTCAGCAATTTTTTTGTCTAGCCAGCTTTGAATCCTTTTTGTCTAGTCAACACAAAACCGACGTGCCATGTTATATAGACTATTAGATTAGATAGGTGGGAAACCATGGGCTAATGAAAATTGGGGTAAAGTCATCAATTTTTTGAGGTGAATAAAAGTTTCTTTTTTTTAGTACCCACTAAATTAATAGGGCCCCAAATTCATACGAGCAACCTAACATTATTCAACTTTTTACTACTCCCCATTCCATTTCAATATGACACCTCCACATACCCTTTTTTCCCTCCATGCTCCGACCGCATCCACCATCCTTCTTCATCCGCCTCCTCCTTTGTCCTTTCAATTCACACTCCTCCCCCCCCCCCCCCCTCCCCCCCCTCTCTCTTCTTCCTACTTCGGTGTCATGCAATCCATATACACTAGGGTCTCATTGATGAGACTCCTAGTATGTCTAGGACATATGGGCAACGGATAATGAGTTTCCAATTAGAGAATATTAACTACTTGGATGTTATGCAATCCCTATATGCTATGGTCTCATTAATGAGATTCCTAGTAGATCTATGATATATATCGCCGGCTACAAATAGAGCTTCATAAGACTCTAAATTTTTGCCAATTAAGTCGTCTTTAGGATTAGGTCAAATGGAGAAATAATATGAAGGCTTTAGACTCACATTAGTTGACAACTCCGAAGTCCTAATCAAACTGGAACTCCTAGTACACATAAGAATCCCTACTATTTAGGAAGTCGTCAAAACATGGATTAAAAGTCATGTTAGCATGGATGAGACCATGACTAACGCTCGCACTCATGCTAAAAATAATATTTATCGGCCTACCGGCTAAAGGTGAGGAGTTGAGATCTGTTAGGACTCCAACACTTCATATCCAATTAGACTATAATCTTGTCATCACATGACTACATCCATATTTAATTAATTATGTCTAAAACTACTATCGAAAAGTCATGTTAGCATGCCATGATTGTACTATGTGGTAATTAAAAATTATGCAAATATCATTTCTTACTTATTTGCTCATAGATCCTTTAATATCTGATATTCACAAGTAGTGACTATAAGAAGAAATTGTCCTACCCGGAGTACACATTGTACCTAAAGTCCATAAGTTACAACTTCTCAATCTTTTATGCTCGATAAAAAATATATAAAAATTAATAATATTTTATTTATAAATATTTGATAAACAATTTATCAAAAACCATTTGCCTGAGCGCTTAGTACCAATGATCATATTATATGAGAGTTACTTAAGAAAATATCTTATATCCATTAGAGAGTTTAGAATTACTCGATAAAGTGTTCCCAGGAACCGAGCATAAACCATCCTAGATTACCAGCTATTAATCGATAGAGTTGTCTCGCTGAATTGTGATTCAAAATAACATAGACTAAATTCTGAATTCACAACCACCGCCGGATTAAGAGTATATTGAAACTACATATGAGAATCACATCATCATAAGACAATCAATTAGATGACGTGTTCTCACAGTGATTTATGTTTAGTATGTTCCAAACACACCAACAAAATTGATACAGATTCACTATTCTGATAGCTAAGATAAACTATCTTGCTAAACAAAAGTAAATAGTGTTATAATCTTACAGAAAAGGATGTCCAATCCTAACACCGACTACGAACCGTATCAAGTATAATAGACTGGTAAACTTAGACCTTATGTTTGTGAATCTCATCAACATACCTAAATTATTTTAGTTATATTCAATGGACTACAATATATCATATACAACATCAATATAAATATAAATACAATAATATATAATAATGAAAAGTATGCTATTTCACTACTAATATCAAAATATACAAAATTGGCATATAGAACACTACCAATCCCAACAATCTCCCACTTGTTCTCAATGTCAATCTGTAACAGTCATAATGCTCATGCTCTTCACATGGTACTCTAAAACCTTGTTGGTCAGAGTATTTGTAAAAGGATTTGTAAGGTTAAAACGGACGCAATATAGGTTACAATGATATCTCCATGATAAGTTATGTCACGCCCCAGAAATCTGAAGACCGATTCCTGGGATGTGAGGTAAGAAAAGGAAGAGGGTTCTGGGTATGGTTACTTAACTATGCCAATTTAGGATTCTCACTGGGCTCTTTCTACGCTCACACACAAGCAAATGAAAGAAGGGGGAGAAACAAAAGATCAGACTTGACCTTTAAAAGGGATATCCTTTCAGTACATGCGACCCAACGGTGTCACAACATACTGACAGAATATCCTCTAAAGGAGCACGAGGCTCAAGCCTCCGGCGGCGAGCCAAGTATCTCACCCGCTCCCTAACACTCGGTGCATCTGTCTGGAGGTCTTATCTACTGGGCTTGTCAAATTAGGTCAATTCTTCTTGTTATATTTTTGTGGTGATCTAAACTAGGCTTGGGGCCTTGAAGAGATGCCTACCCAAAGAATCCAGCTGGCACATTACCACTTATCAAACTAATCAATTAATAAAATCTTAATCCAATCTAATAGATTACATCGAAAAAAAAAGAGACTACTGATAAAATCGACCTACTAGAATTAAAAGAAAAAGGCTGCAATCTTAAACACGTTCCTGGACTCCTACTGCTGCTCCGATGCCTCAGCTCCTGCAGAAGAGTCTACTCGTGGGAATGAGTAGCCCCCAAAAATACATTTGGGAGATTAGCCAAATAAATGGCTAGTGACAAGCTAACAATTTTAATAACTAACAACGCTCAAATTTTAAGACAAATTATTGATTAACCTAATTGTCAAGCTATGTTCTCAATCACGTCCTATGTGTCCATGCAATTTCTACATTCACATGCAAATCCTACTGTCACTAGGTCATCATGTATACAGTCATACAATTCAAAATTTAATAATCAAACAATTATACATCCAAACATGAACCCCGGATATTTTGTTCAACCTGCCCCCGGTCGGGCATTACTATCGGGCCTTTTATTTCGATGTAAAGGGCCAACTCTCTCGCCGTGCATCCACCAACTCCATGCATAATTCACCCAGATGATCATAAGGGGTTTCCCGTCTTTCACGGTGGAGCTCTACCGCCCAACTTGCTTTACTATGGGGACTTCAACTCCCCTGGACAGGGTTACTAGGCCAATCCCTACTCGAGGGCACCTCCTATTGGCTTTACCACAACCCTTGCCCGTGACCCCTAACCTACTTAACTTCGGATGTACGCGCAAGGTGGTTCACGACCCTTGCGCGCATGGGGTCCCTACCCTCTAACCAGGTAGATTAACATAACACATGGCATTGAATGAACTAAACAGTGTTTAATCATTTTCGATGGATTACACCAGGATTCGCACCCACTCACAACCCAACATCATAATTAAATATCATAAAGCACTCTCGCCCAAAATCCCTTTACTAGGGTTACCACGCTCCCTCAGGAGGGTGGGTCCCGATAATTCTTTAATTATTTATTTATTCATTTTAAGGGAATACCTATCTATGGTGTCCATGCAAACGATAAAATATTTATTATTAAATTATTAAATTTTTATGCATGTGTCGTCGGGCTCGCGACTCCGCATGCAAGGTGGGGTCCACTCGACCACATATGACGACGTCCGGCGGGACCCGCATGCAGCGTTATGGACACCTACCCTTAATTTCTATATCGACATTATTAATTATTAAAGAAAGCGTGCTGTGTCACCTGGTCGACGTGCACGGACTCCTGTCTCTGGCCTCTGCTCCGTCCACCGCTGGATCGTCCCGGTACGAACTGGTAAGTTGAATAAATCTAAATTACACGTCTACTGATTTGGTCGGTTTAAAGAAGTGAAAAACTGACAAGCCTTACTGAGCCCATGCTCAGGTTGGCAACAAGCATTGAGTCCCACCCGATGGACTCTCGGGATTGCAAACAACGAGTAGAAATCGATAGCGTGGGTTCATGGTCATGCAACTTACACAACCCGTTTAGCGGCACAAAGAAAGCTTATGCGAGAGTACAATGGTGTCACCACTAAATCAATACAGGGCTTAAACGATCGAGCGAACTAGAATACTACAATCAATTATTTTACCCCTGTCTTCCTCCGGATCTAACCAGAGAAATAGAAAGGGAATCCTCAGCGGTCAAGAGCCGCGTCGGTCGATTCCTGTTGATTTGCCTCTAACTTCCCGTCGAGTCGTCGACAACGTCGTCGCCCCAAATGGGGGAGGTGTTGCTATTAGGGTGGGATCTGGTTTGGCTTGGCGAATCCACCATCGGGCCAACTGCCAACAACAATACCACCAAAAGAATAAATACAGCAATTCCACCCAAGGTTTTCGGCTTCGGGTACTCGGCCAAAACCGGTAGGTCAGGGGTCATGCAAGGCCAAAGGTTGATTGGGTTCGTTGGGCCATCGGACACAAGACACAGACGTTGCCGTGAAGCGAGGGGCGGGTCGATGGTGGCCGGTCGGATCAGCACAAAAAAAGAAGAAGAAAAGGCAGGGGTTCGTCGGGTTGGTCTCAACAGAGCCAAAAAAAAAAAGGGGATGAAGGGGAGGCTGACCTGGTGCAGTCGGGGGTCGTCTACTATGGCTTTTCCTCCGGCTGCTCCTCCCCAGCGCCGGCTGCTCCTCCCCGGTCGGCTGCCGCTCTCACAGACCACAGAGGGAAGATCGAAAGGGGAGGGAGATCCGAAGGAGAAGGAGAGATCAGACGGGGTGAGAGATTTGAGCGAGATAAGGGGGATCGGGTCGGGTGGTTCTATTTATAGGGGAAGAGAGGCCCAACGGGATAGGGATGAGAGAGGGGATCGAGATTTCAGGGGGGATTGGGGCTGCGGTTGACGAGATCGGATCGATCCATTGGGGAAAAATCGTAGGGATTTCGGGAGGGGTTTCGGGCTTGAGAGGGAGAGGATCGGGATTGAGAGATAGAGGGAAGAGAGAGATCGATTGGGGATGGAGAGTGGGATTTGAGGAGAGAGAGATAGAGAGGGAGAGATAGAGTGGGATTTCAAGAGCAGCAGGCGGGCGCGGTGGCCGGTGGCTGGCGTGACGCGGGGCACGGCAGGCGGGCCGGTGGCCGGCACGACCGGCGCGACACGGGGCGCGGCGAGTAGGCGCGGTGGCCGGTGGCTGACGCGACGCGAGGCACGGCAGGCGAGCCGGTGGCCGGGGCGGCACGGGCACGGTGGCCGGTGGCCGGCACGACGCGGGGCGCGGCAGGGTGGATGGCGGCCGGGTTGGCAGAGGCCAGCAGCCCCCTGCGGGTTTTAACATGAGAGAAGGGGTTGTGGCTTTTTAGCCGAGGCCCCCCCTCGTTTCTTTGTTTTGGCATACGGGGCCTATGGCTTTTTAGCCGAGGCCCCCCCTCGTTTCTTCGTTTTGGCATACGGGGCCTGCGGCTTTTTAGCCGAGGCCCCCTCTCGTTTCTCCGTTTTGGCATACGCGGCCTGCGTTTTTTTTTTTTCATTACACTTTTCTCGCTATTTGACACGTACTTTTCTTGTCGTCTGACTTGGGCCTTGCCTTCCTTCGTTTTTCAGGTCTCGGCGTTACGAGAGTTTTTCGAGTTCTGGCTGGATCGTCGATGCGGTCTCCCACGGGAGTACGCATCTTCGTTTTCCTTTTGCGCAAGTCTTCCACCACTGTACTTCGAGACAGGAGGACAGACCATCGGTACTTCAGCTTTCGACGCACGAGCGAATTCGTGAGGATGGCGTGGCCGACGGCTCTTGTCGTGTGTTGAAGCTTGGCGAGCGTATCCTTACTAACGAAGGATCTTCACGGCATATCGTCCGACCGAGTTTGGGGTTGCCGTTCCACCACACTGGCGAGGAATCGATTCCGGTCCCTGTTGTTGCTTTGAAGATATGCTCCCGTCATACACGATGGGGCGTGGAGATTCAACCGCGTGGAGGTGTCATATATCTGGGAGGTTTCCGGGACTGGATGCGAGAGCTGTCTGGCGTGTTGGAGGCAGAGCCAAGGATGGAGCGTCTGGCGAGGTTCGTGGAGCCGGTTTGTTGGGAGTATAGCCGACCGGACGGTATGTACCGGGCTCTTTGCGAGCAGTGGTGTCCCGAGACCAACACTTTTTTGACCGGAGCTGGTGAAATCGGGATCACCCTTCGCGACGTGCATATTATCTCTGGATGTCCAGAAGTTCAGAGCTACTATCAGGAGGAGGTTCCTTCTTTAGAGGTCTTGACTGATCCAGATGAGTCTCCTAGCTTCTGTCTTTTACTTTTTAAGGCATATGCTATTATAGCAGCACGTGAGCAGTCAGATCGAGTACTCCACTCAGCTTGGGTGGACTTCTGGTTTCGAGAAGAATATCGCCACGTCCCCCCTTCGAGTCACCCGATGTGGAGGTACGCATCGTCGAAGAAATCGGCACCTGGTACTTTCCGGCGGCCGATTGAATCTCTGAGGAAAGAATGGTGCTCCATGGCGGGGGCGCAACGTCCCTGGGAGGTTTTGGGACTGGAGGAATGCAGTGACGTTTGGCGGGCTGTCTATTGGTCGACAGGGTTGGTGCTTTTTCTTTGTCGCTTTGCCCTGCCTTGGAATGGGGATGTGATACATCCTGGAACTTTTCTTGCGGCTGCTCGGATGGTGAACGGGGAACTTCTCAACCTGGCGCCGGTGATCCTTTGTTCGCTGTATCAAGGGCTTAGGAGAACATACTGGAGTTTATCGAGCGCGAATAATGCGAGAGGGGAAGTGGGCCGAGCCAGTTTCTTTTGCCCCCTGCATTATCTTTATGGTTGGATCGGGCTCCATTTTCCAAAGGGAATTTTTACGGCGTGCAGACCTTCGACCTCACTGCCCTTCCTTCCTTGTGTGGGGGGTTTGATGAATGCCTATTATGCATGGGAGCGTCCGAAGCCCAGTGCTCGAGAGTGTTTGAGACGTATGGGCCCTTCCGATTTCAACTTCGTATCAGAGAATACGCTTGTACCTTTCGCGAGATCCTCGGTATGCGATGGGCCGGACATGCCCGAGCACTTGTACTGGAGTATGGTAAGTTGCAAGCCTGGGTATCTTGTTTGGCGTCGCGGGGATGCAGTGGAAGTGGCACGGTATTCTCCCTACCGGTTTGCTTGACAGCAGGGTTTTTGCCAGGAGTTGTCGGGGACTCCTTTGCGAATGCAGTCACGTTATACTCCCCAAGAAGCGTACCGCCTCTGGGGAGCACTTTATGACCAATTTACTGGGTGCATTTTCTCACCGGGGATTAAGTCGGGTGGAAAGGATGTTGCGACCCCCGAGTATTGCCGCTGGGTCAGTGAGTCAGTGCTTCCCTTCCTGGCTAGCTTTCCACTGGATGTCCTTGCTAGTAGCGAGCGAGTTGACTTTTCTTTTGACCCTTTGGTGGGGTCAGAGGATCGCCGTCTTTGGTCCGAGGAGCGACAGTCAGAGAGATCTCGTGGCCATCAAGAGAGTACTTCCCGGGCTTCTCCTTCTGTGCAGGAGGTCAAAATGGCTTCATCTACCAAGGTTCAGAGTATTCTTGAGACTCTGACTTCTTGGAGTGGATGTGTTTTTCCCAAGAGGAGGATGGTCTTGATGCTTTGAATGGCTGGTGGGTCCTCGAGGGACCTGAGTTTTGCGAGAGTCTGGCGGCTTTCCAAGTAGATGGCTCTTTGTTTGAGGAGGGCATGTGTGCTTTCTTGGCGGACAGTGAAGCTCATCGCTTGAAATGGGCTTCGATGGAAGATGACCTTTCCTTGATACTAGCAAAGGCTGAGGACGAGGAGCGTCGACTGGAGCAGCAGCATAAACTTGCCACCGCGAGCCTTGTTCGGGCACGGAAGAAGCTAGAGGTTGCTCGCACATCTTTTGAGAAAACTGAAATGATCGAGAAATCTTTTGGAGAAGATCTTGCGAAGCAACGTATTGAGTTGACGACGCATCGGGAGCGAACAGCTTCTCGGTGTTCGGAGCTGCAGCGCATGGAGGTTGCGGGCGGCGAGCTGCTTCAACGTCTTAAGGAGTTTAATTCGCTTTACTAGCAGTGTTGCCTTTCTTTTTCTTTCTTGTTACTTCTGCTAGATAGACTCGTAGTTTTGCTTTCCTTCGTTTGATGATAACTTAATATTATGCATCTATTTCTTGGACTTGTCTTCTGGAATGGCAGTGTCTAGTTGTTTTTTTTTGTTTGGACTGAACCTTTACAGGCTGCCTACGTACCCTACTGAGAGGGATCAAGTCGCACATAGTTTATTTATTTCCCCTTTTTTTTTTTGCAAGGAGTGTAGCCTTGCTTTTAGGCGTAGTACCTTTTGAGGTACTTGCCATTGATAGGGCCGAGTGTAAGCCCTTCTGGCGTGGTGAGAAGATATGCGCCGTTGGAGTAGACCTCTTTGACAGCGTGCGGTTAACCTGGCTTGGTAGCATTCCAAGTGTTGCTGGGCTTCGAGACGCTTCCAATTCTGCTAGGCGAAGTTGGGCGTTGTCGCCGTTGACGAGACCTTCTTGGATGGCTATCCTGAGTAACGGGATCTGGAGCTCAAGCGGGAGGACAGCTTCTACTCCATATACCAGTGAGTACGGAGTTGCTTGTGTTGGCGTGCGAAAAGAGGTGTGATATGCCCATAACGCTTTACCCATGCATTCGTGCCAGTCTCTCTTTGACTTCGAGACGACTTTCTCCAAAAGCTTACAGAGTGTTTTGTTGAAAGCTTCTGCTAGACCGTTGGCCGATGCGTTGTACATGGTTGAACACCTTTGCTTGATATCGAACTTGGCACAAAATTGGCTGACAGCGGCGTTCTTGAACTGTTTCCCGTTGTCCGTGACGATATAGCGTGGGACGCCGTACCAGAAGATGATGTCGTTCTCGATGAAGCTGATGACAAAGTGTCTAGTAACTTCTCACAATGGTACTGCCTCAGCCCACTTAGAGAAGTAGTCTGTCGCCGCCAGGATGTAGAGATGCTGCTTGGATGACTTGGGTAGCGGACCGACAATGTCAAGTCCCCATCTATCGAATGGCCATGATGTGATGGTTGGATGC
Source organism: Chamaelirium japonicum (assembly GCA_947650365.1). NCBI lineage: Eukaryota > Viridiplantae > Streptophyta > Magnoliopsida > Liliales > Melanthiaceae > Chamaelirium > Chamaelirium japonicum. The sequence goes on along the minus strand of OX393551.1, from coordinate 6,283,380 downwards.
AAAGGTTTCGGAGACTGACGGATATAGTCGCCATGCAACTGGCAAGCGTGTCATCTTTTTGCAAACTCGAGGGAGTCCTTGATCATAGTGGGCCAGTAATATCCCATCCACCTGATGCGGAAGTGAAGCTTTGGACTGGACTGATGTGAGCCACAAATCCCGGCATGGACTTCTTCTAGTGTTGTTTCTGCTTCTTCTTTTGCAAGACACCTCAGGAGCGTACCATCGTAGCTTCGACGGTACAACTCGTTGTTGAAGTGGAAGAATTTCAGAGACCGCCGACGAATGTCGACCTTACACTTTGGATCTTTAGGGAGCTTCCCGTAGACAAGAAAGTCTATGAATGGTTGTCTCCAATCTAGCTCGTCGCTCACGAGAACGTGTACTGCATTGATTTGGTCTGGGATTCCCATAGAGAGGTCCTCCTCGGTGATCACCATCCTCTTGCAGATAGGGATGATGAGTTGGCTTTCTTCTGGGAATGGAAGTGTAGCTGCTAAATTTGCGAGCGCATCAGCCTGTTGATTAAGGTTTCTGGGGACATGGTGGATTGAAGCAGTTTTGAGCGTACCAAGGAGTTTCAGAGCTCGCAGATGTAACGACATGAGGTCTTCTTTGTTAACTTTGTATGCTCCCAATATTTGCTGAATGACGAGTTGAGAGTCGTCGAAAATTTCGAGCCCTTGAAGCTTCATATCATTGGCGAGTTCAAAGCCAATAATCAAGCCTTGATATTCCGCCCTGTTGTTGGAGCATGACTCTGATAGTAGAAATGAGAAAGGGAGTATTTCGTTGTTCGGCGTGATGAAGATAACTCCTGCTCCTGCCACGTCTTGCCTTGCCGCGCCGTCGAAGAACATTTTCCAAGAAGGGGCGATATCGATGCTGAATACTTCTTCGTCCGGGAGTTCTTCTGATAGTTTTCATTCCACTAGAAGGGGGTATTCTGCCAGGAAGTTCGCGAGAGCTTGACCTTTGACCGCTTTCTGAGGGACGAATGTTATATCGAACTCGAGGAGGAGTAAAGCCCACTTGGCCAAACGTCCGGAGAGCACTGGTCTTGACATGATGTATTTGAGTGGTTCGGTTTTTGAGATAAGTCTGATGGCATGAGCTAACATGTAGTGTCGCAGCTTTTTTGTAGCGAAGATGAGTGCCAGACAGACCTTCTCAATCGGGGAGTAGTTTAGCTCCGCACCGATGAGAGTGCGACTCAAATAGTAATATGTTGTTTCCTTGCCTAGCTCGTTGTCTTGATCCAGGAGTGCCCCCAAGGACTGCTCCTGGGCGCTGATGTAAAGGACCAATGGCTTTCCTTGAACTGGTGCTGTCAGAACTGGAGGCTTGAGTAAGTAATTCCTGATGTTTTGGAGGGCTTCGTGACAAGCTTCATCCCACTTGAATGGTGCTCCTTTCTTCATGAGGCGACTGAAGGATCTACATTTTCTAGCTAAGTTGGCGATAAACCTCCTGATATATATTAGATGGCCCTGGAGACCTCTGAAGTCTCGTACTATTTTTGGGATTGGTATATTGAGAATAGCATCTATTTTGGATTGATCTATCTCGATGCCTCGATGTCGTACGACAAAGCCGAGAAACTTACCCGAGGAGACTCCAAATGCGCATTTAAGCGGGTTCATGCGGAGCTGGTACCTTCGAAGTCGTTTGAAGATCAGCTCGAGGTCTTGAAGATGCGCTGACTTTTGTCTTGATTTTACCACGAGATCATCAACGTAGCATTCCACATTCTGATGAAGGATATCGTCGAAATTTTTTTGCATAGCTCGTTGGTAAGTAGCTCCTGTATTTTTCAAGCTGAAAGGCATGACTTTGTAGCAGTAGATCCCTTTTGGCGTACGGAATGCCGTAAGCTCTTCATCTTTGGGTGCCATCCGGATCTGGTTGTAGCCTGAGGATCCATCCATGAAGGTTAGTGCTTCATGGCCTGTTGTCGCGTCTACCATTAACTCTGTGATTGGCAATGGGAAGTCATCCTTAGGACATGCATTGTTCAAATCCCTGAAGTCCACGCATACTCTGATTTGGCCGTTCTTCTTCTTGACTGGGATCACGCTGGAGATCCATATTGGATATTTAACTTCTCGGATAAAGCCAGCTTCAATGAGCTTGTTGATTTCGCCTTCTATTTGCGGTATTAGTTCTGGCCGGTAGTGTCTTTGTCCTTGCTTAATGGCGCTAGCTCCGTGTCTGATAGCGAGCTGGTGTACTGCAATCTTGGGGTCAAGTCCCGGTATTTCCTTGTAGGACTATGCGAAGACATCTCTGTATTCTTGGAGTAGCTTGATGTATGCAGCCTCCTCTTCGGGAGTCAGGAGTGCACTTACGAATGTAGGTCGAGGATCCTCCTGCGTACCCAAGTTGATTTCCTTCAGATCGTCGACAGTAGATTGCCCCCCTTCTTCGAGGACGGGCGGAGCGTCTAGTAACTCGTCGTCCGAAGTAGAAGTGTCACCGATTGAAGTGTCGGAAATTGTGATATAGTTAACAGATACCAGAATGATATCGGTGTAGTCATCAATTTTGAAGAATGATATAGGTGGGAGGGTGGGAACGTTATTTCTCACCTCAGTGGGTGGCTTTCCCAAACGGTCGAATACTGACCTTCGCTTTACTTGTCTGATTGGTCCAAGTCTTTTGAATACTGATATAGGATTTTGACTTGACTGGTTTTTGATGCTCTTCTTTTACTTCTGGGGTATGGTCCAACGTCGAGCTCGATATCGCCTTCTTTTGGCGAACTTGGTGTTGGGATGAACGACATTGGTGGAGCGTGCGTCGAAGGCTGACGATCCCTCTTCTGCTTCATCTACCAACTTCACCTCAATGTAGTTAGAGGTGAAGGTCTTCTCTCCTGTGATCTTGATAACCATCAGGGTTTGACGGGAGCCGATGCCTTGCCGATTTGGTGGGATCTGCTCGCCGCTTTGGAGTAAATGGGCTTGAGTCTTGGTCATCCCGTGTGGTATTAGAGCTGGCGGAAGTGTACTCATATGTGCGGCACTGTCCTCGTTGTAGCCGGCTTTGAATAGTAGTTTGGCGACATTTTGCCCCCATCTTCCTTCTGGTTTGAATGTGAGTTGACTGGATTTGAAGGAGCCAAAGGGTTTTGGCGAACTTGAAGATTGCATCAGACTAGATAATGGCAGTGTCATCTCCTACAGAGTGATGACATTAGCTTCTGATAGTGGCTGGACTATCTCTTTTGGCGAGGCAAAAGATGGTCGTTCATGTTTGCGAAGCCACTGAGGCGTGAGGCGCAAGATCGTCGTAGCTTGGACGGGTAACGGAGTATGTTGCATGGATCTTGTCTTGGAGCTGATGCGCATCCTTCGTTTTGGCAGTAGCACTTCCCTGATTTCATGCATTGCCTTAGATGGTTGCATTGGATTTGGAGTTGACGGAGTTTCATCCTGCCCCATCCTTTTAGCTTTCTGAGTTCGAAGAGCTTTAGCTGGAAGGACTTCTGTAATAAGGTCCTTTGCTTGGTAAAATTTGGCATCAGCGAGGTGTGCTTCGGTCTCATTGAATGGCTTGTCATCTGCAATAATGCATTTCTCCAGACCTTCCTCATAGTACTTGAGGCATTGGTGCTAGGTGGAGACTACGACACTGTTTTCATGTTGCCACGATCTTCCTAGCAAAAGGCGATATGATGTCTGACAGTCGATGACATGGAAGAGAACTGTCGTGTCAAGCTGACTGATGGAGAGTTTTAGACTGATGATTCCTACGGTGGACTGTCTGCCTTGCTTGAACCCTTGAATGACCAGCTGGCTTTGTGAGAGCTGGTTGGTGGTAATGCCGAGCTGCCGCATTGTTTGGATGGGCATGATGTTGACGGTGGAACCGCAATCTAACAAGATTCGATTTACCGGCTTCTCGTTGATATATCCTGAGACATAAATAGGTCGATTGTGCAGTCGTGTTCCGAGCTGTAGATCTTCGTCCGAGAAAGTTATCGCTACGTTGCAGGAGACAATAGTTTCGGCTTTCTTGACGTCATTCTTCTTTCTTTTGTAGCTGTCTGGATCTGCCAAAGCCTCGGCTAGGGGTGTGTAGGATCCAAACCAAACCGACCAAACCGACCGAACCAAACCAAACCGACCGAATTTGATCGGTTTCGACACACTCAACGGATCGGATTGGATCAGGATTTCTCAAAACTGATATGATTGGATCGGTTATCGAATTTATCAATTAAAAACCGACCTAAACCGAACCGAACCAAATTGAACTCCGGTTTATAATTTACTAATTTAGTGGTAACTGTTGTGAACTTTTGTTTAATTGTTAAAATCGTACTTTGTAGTTTTTAATATTTAATGGATATGAATATTGTGGACATAATGGTATTGTTGTTGATAACTTGGTATTTTGGTAAGTAATGTAGTATCATTTTATAATTTTTAAAATAATCATTTTAAAGTTGAAACTATGTCCAAATAAAAAAAAAATAGTAAGCATATGGGCCAAAGCCCAAACCGACCATCCAATCCAATCCAAACCGACTTTAATTGGATTGGATTGGATTGGATTCCAGTCTCAATCGGTTTGGATCGGATTGCAAATTCTTAAAACCGACCTAGGTTGGATCGGTTTGGGTTTTGCCTAAATAGGTCGGTTTCGAACCGATGCACACCCCTAGCCTCGGCCATTGCTATGCGAGCCTTCTTTGAGAGGTGTAGTGCTTCTATGAGTGGCAAGTGCAAGATTGCCTCATCGTGGGCAGCAACACTGTCTTTGTCGGAATTATCCTCCTCGTCGTCAGTGTTGCTCTATTTAGGAGACTCGATCTTGTCTCCTTCTTCTAGTGTCATGTGGATTTCAACCATGCAACAAGAAGCTTTGTGCTGTTGTTCAGCTGGGAGGAAGTAATCGAGAAAGAATTATTGCAAAATTGGCGGTTCTGGAGGGTTTTGCAGGAGGAGATCATCTGGATCTGCTGGCGGTACTTTGAATGTCTTCCTTTCTGGAGCCTTACTTTTCTTTTTGTAAGTTCTTCGTTCAGGAAGCTTTCTTGTCACCCGATCTAGCTTGCGACTCCTTGTCGTCCATGGCCTTCGCCTTGTTTGGAGAATTCGTTGTGACATGGCCTTGCTTGGGCGAGATGCTGGTGTAGGCAATGGTTGCCCCCTGGGTAATGGAGTTTCTTCCTCAGCAAGTGTAGGAGCGTGCCATCGTCACTTTGAGACGTTCCGTTGTAGAGCTGACTTCGTAATTGGTCTCTGGCGATTGATGCGCAACTTGGGCCTTTTCTGGGGTGTAGTAATGAGTACTGGCTAAAATGAACCGAAGGTGATGTACGTCATGTTTGCTGTTGCAACGTCACCGGAGTCGATCTCGATTTTTCCTTGCTTTGCGAGTGTCATGATCTTTTTTTTGAAGACGAATCATTTCTCGATAGGATGGCTAACCACTCGATGGTATTTGCAAAAGAGGGGATCGTTGACACGATGCATCTGTTCGGGCCTTTTTGAAGGAGGAAGCTCGATCATCTTTTCTTGTAGCAGCTGATCGAACATGGAGGAGACTTCCGTGTCCGAAAAGGGATATTCTTTAGCTTCAAGCTCCTCGAGAGTCATCCTTGACTATCTTTGGGGTGGAGGCGGTGGTATGGCAGCTCCTTTTTCTTGATCCGACTTACCACTGATTTTGAGTGGCTTGGAGGCCGAGGCGATGTCGGCGATGTTAACTTGCTTTTGATTTGGGTGCCGGTGGTTTGTCTTTCTTTTCCATCTTCAGGAAGTCTTTGGCCTTTGAGTCCCCGCGATTTGCTAAGCTGAGCTCCATGTCGTGAGCTTGAGTTGCGAGTTCTTCGAAGGACCGAGGCTTGATCCCCTTGAGGATGTAGAGTAAGCCCCAGTGCATGCCTTGGGTACACATCTCGATAGCCGAGTCTTCAGACAAGCGGTCTCGTGAATTTAGGGCGAGATTCCTCCATCGATCGATGTAGTCGATTACTGATTCGTCCTTCCTTTGCTTAACGGCAGTAAGCTCGGTCATACTGACGATGCGTCGAGTGCTGTAGAAGCGGTTGAGGAATTCCCTCTCCATCTGATCCCAGTTGTCAATGGATCCTGGAGGAAGATCAACGTACCAGTCAAAAGCATTACCTTTGAGGGTGCGAACGAACTGGTTCACCATCTCATCGCTGTATGTGCCGGCATTATTGCAAGTTTCGATAAAGTGAGCAATGTGTTGCCTTGGATTGCCCTTCCCGTCGAAGTGCTAGAACTTTGGCGGCTGGAACCCGGTAGGGAAATGCAGTTGTTGGATCCTTATGGTGTAAGCCTTTGAGTATGCAGCCGTAATCGACGGTAGATTGCCACCGTGGGAACGCATCATGTCGGCCACCAATGCTTGTATTTGCTGGGCATTCATCGTTGCTACCCCTGAAGGTTGCGCGGCCATCGAGACCGGCATGGGAGAAATGTCCTCCACTGGGACGGGAGCCGAGGAAAGTGCGGGAGTAGTCGCTAGCATTGCCGGAACAACTTCTGCAGGAGCGGGAGTTGGAGACGGAGCAGGAGCAGCTGCTGGAGAAGCAGGAGGTTGGCTGAATGCCGTAGCATCCCTTGCACTTAGCCTTTGAAGCAAGGTATTGATGTGACGATCCTTCTCCTCCATTAGTCGGGTGATTTGCGCCATGTGTTCACCCATTTGCATGACTTGGAGCTGAAGAGCAAACGGAGGATAATGACGCAGGACGTCTTGATATTGTATGCCTGCATCGTTACCGTCATCGTCGGAGACATAGTTGCGCCGACTTGCTTCTGCTTGATGACGGATGTTTGCCCCTGCAAAGGAGGTGCAAAATCCGTTGGAGACCCCGAATGGGCTCTAGGTTGGGGCTGGTGTTGGAAATTAATCCATGGTAGAGGCTCGCAGCGGAAACGATTTTGCGATCGAAAGACCGTTCATGGTGCACGTTACACGATTTAAATTTTTATAGAAACTAATCTACATATGTGTGCATGTGTATGCACATGAATCGAAAACCCTAACGGCAATCTAGCGTGATGATTAACTAGCATGCATGCAAATCATTATACTCGCTAGATCTACATGTTAGATAACACATACCTTTCGTACGGATCTTTTAACCGCGGAGAATTGTCTTCTTTGTCGATGGAGACGGAAGATCGTTCGCGAAGATGCCGATGGTACGATTGGAGATGTTGCCTTCTTGTTCACCCGATCTCACACGATGCACGGAACGTCGCTCTCGGATCTCTGAGTGCCTCCGAAGAATGACCCTTCTCCTTCTTCAGAACTCCACGCGAGGAAGATGAAGTTGCAAGCGGGAAACGGGAGACGTATTAGGGAGAGAACTAGAGAGATGAGAGGGGAGGGGGGTTCGGTTTTTCCAACTCTAGGGCCGGCCCCCTATAGCCCTTTATATAGGGCCGGCCTTCCCCTTTGGATAAGAATCCAAGGGGATAAAGACCTCCCACAATTATCTCTTCATTATCTCCTTTTTATCTCTCCACGTATTTATCCATTTTCCCACCTTTTAGGGCTCGACTTTATCCGTTTTCCCACCTTTTAGGGCTCGACTTTATCCGTTTTAAAGCCCTATCCCTATCTATATGGCCGGCCCTATAGATGAGGGATTCTCATCCCTACATCATAGGGCCGGCCCTAGCAAGGTGTTCCACTACTAGGGTCGGCCAACAGTGAGGTCCGGCAGAGTGAGGTTTTTACCAAAACGCCCTGACGCCTCATTTTGACCATTTCTAGCGTGCGATACCTAGCGGCCACTTCTTAAGTGATCTTTACTAGTTACCTACTATTAACTGAGGCCACCAGAGGGTGCCTCTAGCAAAGTCACCTAGTCAACTCGTAGCACATCCCGGTGCATCGCACCTATGCAGCGAAGTTCACTTATGGCTAGGGATTACTACGTGCGACTCTGTACTAGTCTCGGGCTTAACCCTTAGTACTCGCATGTAGCTACGCATCTACCGCGCTCTAGTGCCAAGCACACACGGAGCGTATACTTCTTTCTTCCTCTTAATGCTAGTGGTGTTCCGAGGAGATGGTTCAAGAACCGTACATAATGTTGATAAGGTGGAACCTTCAGGGACCGGGGTTCATGGCTTCCAACTCAAGCTCGATCGACACACTACCCGAGTATACCATCGATCCTCTGAGCTCGAGTTAACCTGCGTAGCCACCCAGAGTGCGATGCAGGCTGCACTCCAATTCACCCAGACTTACTATATTCTCCATCATACCCCTGCTCTCTGCTTAGTAGTGGTAAACTCGTTGTCCCTCCACTTAATGCCATGATTCACTTCGAGCGGTGGAGACTACCGTCAGACTCGAATGATCATATGACTTGGTTCCTTCCAGGTTGACCTATACATCGTACCTCTGATTACCCCGTCGAGTAATCGAACCCGGTCAACAGTCAAACTGGTGACCACCAGGCCTGGGTTTGGTATAGTGTAAGTCACACCAAGGAACGCACCTCCCTTCCGGGGTGTGGATGGCCTGCAGGAGTGACACGCTAATGCAACGCCAGCCGGGTAACCCAGTACACAGGGTTTTGGATCACTACATACGGATCCTCACACATTGGTGTGCCAAAGCACCACGCAACTGGTTAGTCCATCAGACGTGGTTCCTCAGGGTTTAGGACCGTTTTACCCTAAGCAGAAACACGGCTTAGTGTACCAATGTCTGCTCACTGATCTGTACACCGTGTTAGTTCCGTTCAGCCACAAACACTGTGCCTGGTGATGACCATGGTGAAGACATCCCATGAACTGTCATCGCCAACAGCTTAACATGATGAGGCGACCAACCTGATCATAGCTGCGAACTGATTTAGATCATATGGGACCAATCCACTCAGTCTTCAACTCAGTGGACTACCATATAACCATGGCTCTTTATTCTTAAAAGAACACGTAACTATGTTAGGCACCTATATGCATCTCATATAATAATCACTATCAATCTTTATTAGACCAAAACATAAAGTTTTACAAGCTTAGAACACATCAATCCTAACAATCTCCCACTTGGTCTAGCGTAGCAAAACGGTTTTGACTCCCATCGCGTCCATATGTCGCTCGAATGCCTTGGTAGGTATTGCCTTTGTGAAAGGATCAGCAATATTATCTGTAGATGCAATCTGTGTCACCGCTACTCGCCCTTGCTTTTGAAACTGTCGAATCAAGTGGAACTTGCGCTCGATGTGCTTCCCCTTTTGGTGATGTCTTGGCTCCTTTGCTTGTGCTACCGCCCCACTATTATCGCAGTAAAGCACAATAGGTAACTGGGCCTCTGGTACACACCTCAAATCCATAAGGAATTTCTTGAGCCATACTGCCTCTTTGGCTGCCTCGCACGCTACAACGTACTCAGCCTCTGTGGTAGAGTCTGCGATGCATTTCTGCTTCACACTCTGCCAACTAACCGCTGCTCCTCCTAACATAAACACAAAACCTGATGTCGACTTCCTGGATTCCAAGTCCGACATAAAGTCAGAATCTGTGTATCCAATCGGCGTCAGTTCCTGTGCAGTGTAAATCAACTTATAGTCCCTTATTCTACGAAGGTACTTGAGTATACACTTCACAGCTGTCCAGTGATCTGGACCCGGATTCGACTGAAACCGGCCCATCATGCCAATTGCGAAACAAATATCTGGCCTTGTACAATGCATAGCATACATTAGACTACCTAATGCCGAAGCATAAGGTAACTTCTGTATTTCTGCTCTCTCCTCAGGTGTCTTAGGACATTGATCCTTAGACAGTTTTATGCCATGCTTAAATGGCATAAAACCCTTCTTGGAGTTTTGCATGTCAAACCTAGCCATAACCTTATCTATATACGCGACCTGTGACAGCGAGAGAATCCTGTTCTGGCGATCTCGTGTTACCTTGATCCCCAAAACATAACTTGCTTCACCTAGGTCTTTCATATCAAACTGTGTTGACAACCAGACCTTTACCGTTGACAATGTTCCAACATCATTACCAATGAGTAGAATATCGTCTACGTAAAGAATCAAATATACCACTGTAGTCTTATCACTCCTCTTGTATACACATGGTTCATCCTCATTTTGAGTAAATCCATATGACTGGATTGCCTGATCAAAACGGATGTTCCAACTTCTAGATGCTTGCTTTAGTCCATAAATGGACTTCTGCAACTTGCAAACTAGATGTTCCTGACCCTCTGACTCAAAACCTGGTGGCTGCATCATATAAATGTCTTCTTACAAATTTCCATTCAGGAATGTTGTCTTGACATCCATTTGTCAGATCTCCCAGTTATAATGGGCTGCAATGGATAGAAGGATCCGAATAGACTTTATCATAGCTACCGGTGAGAAGGTTTCGTCAAAGTCGATTCCTTCTCTTTGGGTATAACCCTTAGCAACTAATCTAGCTTTATAAGTCTCGATAGTACCATCGGATCCTCTCTTTTTTTTATACACCCACTTACACCCAATAGGTTTAATATTGGATGACGGTGTAACAAGAGTCCAGACAGCGTTATGGGACATTGATGTAATTTCTGCCTCCATAGCCTTTTGCCAGTCAGAGCTGTCAGAAGCTCCCACTGCCTCATCGTAGCTCAGTGGGTCATCCTCCTGACCCTCTGGATCAACTAATAATGTTTCTCTATAGTATCTGTCAGGAGCTCTGATGTTTCTCCCACTGCGACGAGGTGGTGGTTGTGTTACAAGATTAATAGATTCTACAGTATCTGGTATATTAGTGTCTGTGATGTCAGCTCCCACTATGTTTTTGGATGCGCTTTCTAATCTAGTACCTAGTAGCTCATCTAAAACTACCTTACTAGTAGGTTTGTGGTCCATAATATAATCCCGTTCTAGGAAATAGGCGTTCGTAGAAACGATCACCTTCTTTTTCTCAGGATCATAAAATAGACCACATTTGGTCTCCTTAGAATACCCTACAAACAAACATACTTTGGACTTCAGTTCCATCTTATCCCTCTTATCCTTCCGCACATGTACAAGACATCCCCATATTCTGAAATGCTGTAGTTTCGGTTTGTTCCTTGACCACAGCTCTCTAGGGGTCTGAGGTACTGACTTAGACGGAACGTGGTTCAGAATATAAACTACTGTTTATAGGGCATATCCCCAAAAGATCATTGGTAAACTGGCGTAACTCATCATGCTGCGAACCATGTCCAATAAGGTTCGATTCCTTCTCTCGGAAACTCCATTCTGTTGTGGGGTTCCTAGAGCAGTTAACTGGGATGTTATCCCATGCTCCACCAGATACCCTAGGAACTCGTCAGATAGGTACTCACCTCCTCGATCAGATCGAAGGGTTTTTATACACTTACCTGTCTGTTTTTCTACTTCAGCCCTGAACTCTTTGAACATGTCAAAAGATTCTAACTTCCGTTGCATCAGGTAAATGTAACCATATCTTGAGTAATCATCAGTAAAAGTGATGAAGTACTCATGGCCTCCTATCGCCTTGACGCTCATGGGTCCACACACATCTGAATGGATTAACTCTAATACCTCAGTAGCTCTTACTCCTTTGCCTTTAAAGGCCCTCTTGATCATCTTGCCTTCCAAGCAGGATTCACAGGTGGGAAGGATCTCCGTAGGATCTGTTTCCAGAAGCCCGGTCTTTACCATCCTATGGATCCTGTCTAAGCCAATATGCCCAAGTCGTAAGTGCCACAGTTGGGTTAAATTTTCCAAAGATTTCTTACGCTTAGATGAATTAACATTAAATGCTGAAGTTATTATGTTATCCTTTTAAAATTTAGGACTGACAACATAGAGATGATTCTGAACCATTCATCTTATCATAAAAGTTCCATTCAGCTTAAACGACACACCAGAAGCATCAAAATAAACTGAATAACCTTCATTAACTAAAGAAGAAACAGAAATTAAGTTACGTCTCAAGGACGGTACATAAAAGACATCTCTATGAGTCAAAGTCTTATTATTCGAAAAACTAAGATTAACGTCTCCAATAGCTTCAGCAGTAGCCACGGCCTCAGTTCCCATGCTCAAGGTCACCTCTCCATCAAGCAATCTTCTGCTTTCCCGAAACCCCTGAAGAGAGTTACAGGCATGGTTAGTGGATCCAGAATCCACAATCCAACTAGCAAAAGTATTATTACTTGAAAGAAATGATTCAACAACTAAGAGTTGTAGATTACCTTCACCAGCATTCTGAGGCTTCTTGCAGTCCTTTTTCCAATGACCCTTCTGGCCACACCGGAAACACTTCGTGCCCGGTTTCTTTGATTCTCCAGACCCAGAGGCCCCAGCAGAGTCCTGTACAGGCGCAGACTTAGGTTTCTTCTTACGTTTCTTGCCCTGAGGTTTACCAGACTTCTTGAAGGATCTGCGTTGCACGTGAAGTGCTTCGCCCTTCTGAATGAAGCCATCCTCAGCTGCCTGGAGAGCTCCCAGAAGCTCTGCATTTGTCATAGCCAACTTGTTCAAATTAAAGTTGGTGACAAAGCCTTCAAAGGCTCCAGACAGTGACGAGAGGAAGATGTCTGTCCTCACCTCGCCTTCTAGCACAATGTCCATGGTTGCTAGTTCGTTCTGGAACCCAAACATTTTCATCATGTGTTCCCGAACCAGCGTCCCATTAGACATCTTAGTGCCGACGAGTTTCTTGATGGTAAGGTATCGCGTAACGCGATTGTGACCTTCAAACATCTCCTTCAGATACAACATCATGTCAGAAGCGTCGGGCATCTCCTCGACTTGCTTCTGCAGAGTTGTTTGCAAGGATGCTATAATATAACATTTACATATTTCATTAGATTCCTTCCAGTCAGTGAAAGCCTTTAATTGTGCCTCTGTGGCATTGGGTCCTGGCAAATCTGGCTCAGGGTCATTCAGGGCTGTCATATGTTTACCAATCCTCAAGACCAGGTACAGGTTGCGCTTCCAGTCCTCATAGTTGGGACCGGTTAGTTTGTGGTCATTTAGGATAGCGGACAGGGGGTCTAACTTGGTCATCTGTAAATTAAAGATTGAATAATGAGTATGCATAAAAAACTTATTTTATGGATTTTTAAAACAAGCTAATTATATCCATATGTCGACGCTATCCTCAAGCGAAGCCATTTCTATGGATTAATTAACCATGTATATAAGATCTCGGAATCGACTGTACATGCCCTAGGGGGCATCATACAGCGTCAATCCGCTTACACGGGCCTTTTCCTTGACCCTATCCAAATCTGCTAACTAAGGGCTGTGATGGACCATGGTTATCTTTCGACCAGTATCACGTGATCCCCATTGTCTAAGCAACGAATGCCTCACGTGTACTTTGGATGCTTACCCACGAGCCTAGGTAAATACGACACGGGAGTTCATGCGGCCCCCACTAGGGTGGGATGAAAAGCCCTTCTCTCCTCACCCCATAATTACCATATCTAAAGAGAGATCACTAAGTGATTTGGCATGGATTGACATAACCCCCATCCTAGGGGATGTTGAGTTACGCCTCTCCACCCTAACACGAAGCGATTGGCCGTGGAGGCCAGGGGATCTCAAAAGAGTCCTCTCTTGCATCCCTTATTATATATGAGGATTATTTTGCGAGTATGAATTTATGCTAATGCAAAGGTAGCGACCTCCTATATACTAGACCCTGGTCACACCATGCTCCCACTAGCGTTCAAGCCCTTCGCCTAGCATTAATCATTCTCGGAATATCATAGTCGCTGCCTCAAGTGGATTTCTCCATTCAAGGGTCACATTACATATTCCGAGAATATCGATGCTCTGCAAAACTGGTCATCACGCTAATGCTCTGGAGCTAATCCTAGAGTCTGACTCACTGGAAAGGACTCCCACTAGTCATGGCGCCTCGCTTATAAATTTGACAATTGATGTTCAATGGATCTTCATCTCATCTTTGATTTCGATGATGGCCAAATAGGCACACCCGACTAGTCGGGTGCTAACCTAATGGTGGCATAACCATATGTGATGGGATCCCACTAACATCAAAAGTCAACTAAATAATAGGCGTCATCTAGCGGGATCCTATCCTAAAACAGTCGCTTGGACCGGAGGGGAAAGGCATCCCTCTGAAACCTGATAATCACATTTTCTCATCGGGGTTCGATATGAAGCATAAAGAACTAATAAAGAAAGCAACCATAAAGACTGAATTAAGTTCAGGGTCCGACCCCTGAACCTAATTTGCACAGCGCAGGCTTCTAACTTTCTTCGCAAGGTCCCTCGGTCCGGCTCCTCCGTCGCGCTTGCGAATACTTTACCGGATCGTCTTCATCCTCCAGGGTTCCGCTTCCGCTCCCGATGGTGGATTTCTTTGGCACATCTTTCTTCTTGATCTGTAACCGAAAAAGTCTAGTACGCTTCGAGCAAGTGCTCGCTCGTACACAATTTCCTAGAAAGAAAAGAAAACACACCTAGGAAAAAGCCATGGGAACCGAGGATGGTCAACCCCCATCACTCGCCCAATCTAAGGCTCAATTACATATCCACACACAGAATAAAATCCAGACAATTGCTAACTCGGGGTCCGACCCCTGGTAGCAAGCACAAACATAGATCTAGATTTTTTTATAGCGGCGCCCTGCAAGAATGATTAATAGAACAAGCACAATCTATACATATGCATGATCTAAGCGTAAGAACCCCGATGATCTCACGCATTCATCATGCGCACACATGTTGGTTTCATGAAAAAACGTGAAACGCACACCACTAATGCGGCTCTGATACCAATTGTTGGAAATTAATCCATGGTAGAGGCTCGCAGCGGAAACGATTTTGCGGTCAAAAGACCGTTCATGGTGCACGTTACACGATTTAAATTTTCATAGAAACTAATCTACATATGTGTGCATGTGTATGCACGTGAATCGAAAACCCTAACAGCAATCTAGCGTGATGATTAACTAGTATGCATGCAAATCATTATACTCGCTAGATCTACATGTTAGATAACACATACCTTTCGTACGGATCTTTTAACCACGGAGAATTGTCTTCTTTGTCGATGGAGACGGAAGATCGTTCACGAAGATGCCGATGGTACGATTGGAGATGTTGCCTTCTTATTCACCCGATCTCACACGATGTACGGAACGTCGCTCTCGGATCTCTGAGTGCCTCCGAAGAACGACCCTTCTCCTTCTTCAGAACTCCACACGAGGAAGACGAAGTTGCAAGCGGGAAACGGGAGACGTATTAGGGAGAGAACTAGAGAGATGAGAGGGGAGGGGGGGTTTGGTTTTTCCAACTCTAGGGCCGGCCCCCTATAGCCCTTTATATAGGGCCGGCCTTCCCCTTTGGATAAGAATCCAAGGGGATAAAGACCTCCCACAATTATCTCTCCATTATCTCCTTTTTATCTCTCCACGTATTTATCCGTTTTCCCACCTTTTAGGGCTCGACTTTATCCGTTTTAAAGCCCTATCCCTATCTATATGGCCGGCCCTATAGATGAGGGATTCTCATCCTTACATCATAGGACCGGCCCTAGCAAGGTGTCCCACTACTAGGGTCGGCCAACAGTGAGGTCCGGCAGAGTGAGGTTTTTACCAAAACGCCCTGATGCCTCATTTTGACCATTTCTAGCGTGTGATACCTAGCGGCCACTTCTTAAGTGATCTTTACTAGTTACCTACTATTAACTGAGGCCACCAGAGGGTACCTATTGAGCGGCCAATTTGTACTAATTATCCCATTATTCTCAAGCATATATCGTCAGTTTGCTACGTAAAACTTTCATAATACACGTAAACTGTATTAGTTTCTTTGCACCACGATATAGTAGACTCTCATACGAACCCAACGGCATATTGGTTCGCTCTCATACACATCATGCATGATAGTTATACTGCCTGATAATCCAAATTATCCTTTTATCGATTAATGCCCCGGAACCTTATGGACTTCATTTTATGTGTATTTTCAGGGAATTGGAGCTTGCTTTCAACGCACATGGCTACAATGGAGCAAAACTCTGTAGATGGTTTCGCCACATGAACGAAGGCTACACACACGCAAAGGAATGGATAATGGAATTGAAGTCTGGATGGTCGTCGTCCTCTTCCTGCCACATTTTCTCTCTCTTCTATTTTCTTTTGTTTTTCACTCTTCCCGATCAAAACCAGATGACACTAGACTCAACCTACCCGGCCAGCACCACTTGATCCGCACCTCACCCCATCGAGATCCATCAGAGCTCTGGAACCCATCGTCCCTTCTATTCCATCCCAGCTCTCCTTTGCATCGCATGACACCCAAGTCCCCACTTGTGCACCCGATCACGACCACCCGATCCTCCATCTCTATATCTCCCTCTCTAAACAACTCAATTGCACCCAGACGGACCTCAACTGATCGCAGCCGGTCCATTCCCTAACCGACCCGATCGCGAGCTCGAGATCCCATCCCCTAGTTTTATTCCGATCCAAACCTCATCGCAGCCGTCCGATTGCCCATCATTTCATGCATGCATGGATGCATGCATATACACCTGACACCAAGCCGAGCTGCCCAACTCTCTCTCATGACTCATTTAATCACAGCCCTCCATTGCACCGGGCCAGACACATGCATGTGCACCGGACTTCTCTATCTCAGCCGACCCTCTCTCTCAGTCCAAATCCCAGCCGCCCATTGCACTCAACCCAGCTCCGGACTCCTCTCCCTCCAACCCGATCACAGCCGTCCGATCCAAATGCAAAACACATGCAGGCCCTTAAAACCCGATTCTCTCTCTCTCCAGGATTCTCTCTCTTTACCCGACCCGGCGGACCCATCTCTCTCTCCTCCTTGTTTTTCTCTCTCTAAAATTCAAAACCGGAAACCAAGCTGCAACCGAACGTCTCTCTCTCACCCGAACGACTCTCCCTCTCTCCGGGATTCTCTCTCTAAACCCAACCGCACATCTCTAGATCTAAACCGCACACCTCTCTCTCCCTCCTGGATTCTCTCTCTCTAACTCTCTCTCTTTCCTAAACCGCTCCCCACCGAACCTCTCTCTCTCTCTTCCGTTTCTTGCTCTCCTTTCTCTTTCTAAAACAGGATACCCACACCCAGCCGGCCCTTTTAATTTGTTTCCTTTTCTACCCAAAACCGAACCTCTCTTTTTTTTTCTCTCTCTATCCTATATAGAGGGGGGCACGGACGAACCGAAGGGGGGAGGGGGGGCTGCCATCTAACCACATATCCGAACCCTAGTTGAGAGGGGGATCTCTCACCTAGGTTACCGTACAACTCCCAATCATCTTCCACCTTCCAAACTCCATCTTCAACCATCTTCGACCAAACCCGAAACCCGAATCCTCCACATCCCGTCGCCGCCGGCCATCATCCATCATCTCCGAGCGACGCTCCATCATCGCGAAGCCACACGCCGCCATCGTCGAAGACGCGCCGTCATCCTCGCCAGAAGCTTCACACACACACTCGTCATCCATGATGGAGTTTGCTCGCATTTATATTTTTGTTATGAATTGTATGAATATGCGTAGCTAAACCCCTAGCTAGGGCTAGGGGTGAAACTTGGGTTATTTATGAATAATATTGATTCCCGTTTATGCCTCAATGTAATTTCGTCTTTGGTTGTTTCATAATCTTTATTAAATACCGCATGCTTGCATTTTCGCTTGTTTCTATTATTGATTCCGGTCATAGTAGATGCGTAGGGAAGTTTCTACAGCACTGTAGTATCGTTCTGAACGTTTTGAATAACCATCGTATGATTATTATCATTTTATTATAATTCAAATCTTTAATCTATAGAAATAGACTGCTCTGTGATTCAACTTCTCAAAGAGACGTTGACACTTCTATAAACTCTTTAAGATTCGGCGTTGACCCAGGTTACGCCGGATGCTAGGGAGAGTCCCTGTGTCGTGCAACAAGTTCCTTCACGCTAATCGTCAACTGTCTAGATCTAAGATTAAAGATTCTCAGATTTTATTTGTTAAATCTTCCGGTTGGGATGAACACACCATTCTACCCCAACTGAGATAAATAATCAATATTATTTGTGAATGTCCAAGCGTAACCCCGAAACCCTAGTTCTCATCCATTGATCCATCCACAACCATTATTTTATTATTTTTAGTCTATTGCATTTATGTTAGTCAAGAATTAATTAATTTAAATTTCACTCGCTCTCCTTTGGAGATATTTCCGTACTAGTTTAATCATTAATCCTTCCTTTAATCAGTTTTCAATCAAGTCTCTGTGGGATCGACCCGTATTTGCCACTGTCTATCAGATAGACGCCGTGCACTTGCGGTATAACAATTTAAAATCACAACAAGTTTTTGGCGCCGTTGCCGGGGACTTGAGTTTGAAAACTGTTAAAGTTTAGTTTTTATTTGCTTAAAAAAAAAAAAAGTCAGTATTAGTATTCTTAGTTATTCTATTTTCGTATTTTGTCTCTTTCGTACTTATTTTCTATTTAACTTTTCAGGTACTTACACGCTCAACAGAAAACTTGTGCAAGGTAAGTATTTAAACCCTCACCCACGCCTCTCCAGTCAGTGGGTTTGATTACGTACTTCTATTGCTTACTCTTGCTAATTCAACAACCGTAGCAATTAGGGTAATCGGTTAATGTGCAAACTTTCACCGTAGATCAAATAATCGAATTGCATCGCAACTTTGTAAGGTTGTCGCCAGCTCGGCACATACACCTCTTATAGTTGTATGTGTGTCTCAGTCTGAGGTGTACACTCAACCTTGCATCGATAGAAACCATTTGCTAGGGTATTGCATTGTATAATAGTACTCTCTATTTGCATAGTTATTCTGCTAAAGTACGTACTCTGTTTTCTTTACTAGCGTAGCGTTATTTTAGTTAAACCACTATTACCTAATTGCCGCATTAATCTGGACACACAGTCCACAATTTGGGCACGTGTAGGAAAAAGATTAATTAGAATTGATTATAATAACATCGTAGAGATGGCGGAACAACCGCAAGCAATCACCTTAGGGGATTATATGTATCCCACTAGGGCTACACAACCTTCTTGCATAACCTTACCCAACACTAATGCAAAATTTGAATTAAAATCTGGCTTAATCCAAATGCTCCCCGTCTTTCGGGGAATGGAGCAGGAAAATCCATATCAACATGTGAGGGAATTTAAGGACATATGTGGAACAATGAGTTTCGATAATATGACCGAAGAAAACCTCAAACTTAGGTTATTTCCCTTCTCGCTAAAAGAAAAGGCTAAAGCATGGCTTTATGCCTTACAAGCTGGATCCATAACTACTTGGGTAGGCCTACTCGAGCTCTTTTATAGAAAATTCTATTCTAAACAAAAGACGGCCTCGATTCGTCAGGCCTTGAATGTGTTTCACCAACTGGAAGGTGAAGCTCTCTATAGATACATAGAAAGATTTAAGGACCTACTCCTGCACTGTCCACACCATGGCTTTGAAAAAATTAGACTAGTCCAAATCCTTTATGACGGGTTGAACTACCCATCTAAGACCATGGTAGAATCGTGTTGTAATGGTGAGTTCACTAAAAAGACAGCAGATCAAGCCTGGACCTACTTAGAAGAAATTGCCGAGAACACATTACAGTGGGAACCAATCAAAGAAGAATCTAGGAAACCCCTCCCTACTGCACAAGGTGGGCTCTATAAAGTGGAACCTAAATTCGAAGCAGAAGCTAAATTAGCCACAGTAATGAGACGCTTAGAGGCTTTAGAAATGAATCAAGGAAATAGGACTCCCGCTCCGAATACATTAGAAGCACTAAGTCTTAATCAAACTATGAGTTGCAATAATGAGCCTAGCTTTTCTATTTGCTCAATTTGTAGTGAGCCTACCCATGCAGATCATCGATGCCCGATGTTAGGGGGGCAAGAAAATAATTTGGAAAAAATTAATGCTTTGTATCAAAATAATCGTTTTGATAATCAACAAAGGTATAATCCATATTCAAACACTTACAATGAAGGATGGAAGAATCATCCAAATTTCTCGTGGACTAAAGGTCCATACCAAGGTGGCCCATCTCAATCTATACCACCTCCAGGATTTCAAAAGCCACCTATACAAAATGCCACCCCTAACCAAGATAATCAAAGAATCAATTCTCTAGAGGAAACGATGAAACTATTAGCACTAAATACCCTCCAATTCCAACAGAGCACCGCTCAAAGCATTAGTGCTAACACACAATCTATTGCGAAGTTGGAATACACTGTGAGTCAACTAGCTGATTCTTTGAATACAAGGGATAAGGGTACATTCCCGAGTCAACCTGAGGCTAACCCTAAAGGGTCGAATCTAAAGGGTCAATTTGAAATTCATGACATCAAAGGGAAAGGCCATGAACAAGCAAATGCAATTACTATACTGAGGTCAGGACGACAAGTTGATAACATGATAGAACCTCCTAAAGAAACTAAGGAACTTAGGCAGAATGATATAAGAACTGAAGAAACACCTGAAGAGGAGTCAAAATCACAAGAGGAAACTAGGGAGAATACAAGACACGATACTGAAAATATTGCATCACCTAGTGAACCGCCTCTTAGAACTTACATTCCTAGAGCCCCATATCCTCAAAGGTTAGAACCAGCAAAGAAGAAAATACAAATGGATAATATACTTGAAGTCTTCAAACAAGTAAAAATTAATATTCCACTCTTAGATGCAATCCAACAAATACCTACCTATGCCAAATTCTTAAAGGACCTTTGCACTTTTAAGAGAACAACTAATATACCCAAGAGAGCATTTCTGGCTCAGCAGGCTAGTTCAGTTATTTCATGCTCAACCCCTATCAAATATAAGGACCCTGGTTGTCCTACCATTTCCTGTAAAATAGGGGAATATCATATTGAGAAAGCCTTGCTCGACTTAGGTGCAAGTGTCAACCTCCTTCCATATTCCATATATAAAGAGCTAGGTTTGGGGGAGTTAAAACCCACTAAATTAACCCTCCAGCTAGCTGATGCTTCAATCCGATATCCAAAAGGAATAGTGGAAGACGTCCTAATCAAAGTGGGAGAATTTGTATTTCCTGTTGACTTTGTAGTCCTTGATACCAAACCACCAACGGAATTTACGAGTCGAGTACCGGTAACCTTAGGGCGACCTTTCCTGGAAACATCGAATGCATTAATCCACTGTCGGAATGGTATAATGAGCATGTCCTTCGGTAACATGACATTACAAGTCAATATATTTTATGTGAGCAAACAACCTAGAGCTGACAGTGATGAATTAGAAGAGGCTAACTACTTGCAAGAACAAGACGAAAGTTTTGTACCACAAGTAAACTATAATGACCCACTGGAAGCCTGCCTTGCACATTTTGGTAAGAATTTGGATATTGATGATCATATCAATACAAGCACTGCATTACTAGATGTCACCCATGATCTTCCTTATATCATTGATAGTGATACGTTTGCTAAAGAAGCCAATGCTCTATCAATGAATTTTAAAATTAATGATATCATGATTAATCATCCAATTATTATCGAAAAATCATACATTGACCTACAAATTCTGCTATCTGAGTTTCAATATACATATTTTGGTGAAGAAGATATATTTTCTGATTTAATTTTTCCTCAATACATCCAAAATCAGAAAATTCATTTATGCAAAATTTTCAAAGATAATCTAGATGATACAAGGTGGAACATAGAGTATAATGATAAATCTTACATTGTTCCATTTAAAAACAAAACTCATAAAGAACAATATATGATAAACCCTCATAGAATAAAGGAGAGTCACGCGGAAACATGCCCAACGTATACTATAGAATATAATTTTTCAATTAATGACTACTCTCTTTTCTTTTTGAAAATTCCATATGCTGAAAAATATATTTGCATTATAGCAGTTAATTTTTTTTTTTTTTTTTTTTATTTGCATCTGCTAGCTTTATTAGTCTGTTTAGTCGCTTTGTTTTTTTTTTTTTCTTCTTTGTGGCACTGACATTTTACAGGAAGCCATCATACAAAGCACTTTTAAGGTATTATCCATCCTTAAAACTTCGTACTTTCATTTTATATATATGTCCTTCAAAAATGCTTTCATATAATGTTATCATCTCATTCCTGAGCATGTATAATTCATACATTGAGGACAATGTCTAATTTAAGTTTGGGGGTGTGATGTACCTTTTTGCAAAATCCTATATGCATTTAATTTCCACAAAATTTTTCTGTTCTCATTTTGAAAAAAAAAAAAATTATTTTTTTTATATAGTAATAATAATGCATCAACTTACGCTGTAGTGGGACAGCTCGGCACATACATCTTCGTGTATGTGTGTCTAGTCTGTAGTCCCCTACCAAACATACAGCGTTCGTATAGAAATCTATAGGAATTTGTATTTGCATGTTTTTATTTTCTTTTTCATATTTTAGTTTCTTATCGTATTACTTTTGCAGTCCTTTTTGTTCTTTTCAAAAAAAAATTTATTATATTTATATTTTACCTTTATTTCAGGTTTTATAGTCTAATTTTATCGTACTCGAATAGGACTATAAGGTACTTGGTAATCAAGGTATAAAATCCAAGGATCAGCTAGAAAAAGTTTGTCTAATATGGTTCTGACCCTTAGTAGCCTTTTAGAGATTGTCAAAACAAACTAGACTTGACTTTTCACTTCACATCTGGCTTACACCTCTAGGGTCTCGATTCAAAACTTTCATATCACCTAATAGTCACTTGGAGTCCTGATGAACCATGCAGATCTGGTTCACTTGGTTTGAAAAAAAAAATATCATTAGAAAAGCGACCAGTGAATTCTAAGGTATAGCGGAAAGGGCTACCTATTAGCATGGTCTAGGACCTAATTATGTAAAAGTCTTAACCTGTATGCCTTAATATGAGTGAAGCCTGATCGATAGGGTTATGAGAATGATCCTATGGATGCAGAGTGAATCAAATATAAAGGCAACATGAGGATGGCTACCTAACTCATGAGAGCGTTGGCAGCGTGTCATGGGCATAGAGTGCAGCTGGCATGGTACAAGTTAGGAAGGGATATATAATTAGATCCAAAAAAAAAAAAAAAAATGAGACCGAAAAAAAAAAAAGAGAAAAAAAAAAGAGGAAAAAAAAGAGAAGAAAATAGTGTGAAAGCCGTCGCTATAAACAATGTGGGGAAACTGGAATATCACATATAAAGCCGAAAGGTATTAAGGTGAATATCCACAACTCTCACTAGCCTGTCTAGATTAGCTGGTTTTGACTCAGGTTCTAAGGTCGACTTTGACCGTTCTAGGAGACTGTTAGAATGTTATGAATGTAGAGAACCAAACCCCAGTTGTGTTTTGCCCAGACAGCACCGTGCACTCGAGCATAGTTGACCTTGATCTTTTCTAACGGAAAACTAATAGTTAGAACCTAAAGTGCTTACTTCGAAAGCCGAAGCTTGGGCTAGATGTCTTGTGAGTCTTGTGCCTTAGAAATTCTATTTTTGAGTACTTTTTAATTATTCTACGAAACTGACTTTTCTTATTTCTTATTTATATTTTTTTAAAAAAAAATGTTTGAATTTTGTGGGTAGATTCGCTGCAAACCCTCACGAGACAAAACTCGTCCACTGGGGTAACCCAGGGGTTTAACGGCTTGCTGCACATGCTAAGTGCAATCGCGATTCCTGCGAAAGTGAGTTAGGCGTTGTTATTTTGTCATTTACTTTGTTTAATTTTCTTTTCTTACTCGAGGGCGAGCAAGATTTAGGTTTGGGGGTGTGTTGAGCGGCCAATTTGTACTAATTATCCCATTATTCTCAAGCATATATCGTCAGTTTGCTACGTAAAACTTTCATAATACACGTAAACTGTATTAGTTTCTTTGCACCACGATATAGTAGACTCTCATACGAACCCAACGGCATATTGGTTCGCTCTCATACACATCATGCATGATAGTTATACTGCCTGATAATCCAAATTATCCTTTTATCGATTAATGCCCCGGAACCTTATGGACTTCATTTTATGTGTATTTTCAGGGAATTGGAGCTTGCTTTCAACGCACATGGCTACAATGGAGCAAAACTCTGTAGATGGTTTCGCCACATGAACGAAGGCTACACACGCGCAAAGGAATGGATAATGGAATTGAAGTCTGGATGGTCGTCGTCCTCTTACTGCCACATTTTCTCTCTCTTCTATTTTCTTTTGTTTTTCACTCTTCCCGATCAAAACCAGATGACACTAGACTCAACCTACCCGGCCAGCACCACTTGATCCGCACCTCACCCCATCGAGATCCATCAGAGCTCTGGAACCCATCGTCCCTTCTATTCCATCCCAGCTCTCCTTTGCATCGCATGACACCCAAGTCCCCACTTGTGCACCCGATCACGACCACTCGATCCTCCATCTCTATATCTCCCTCTCTAAACAACTCAATTGCACCCAGACGGACCTCAACTGATCGCAGCCGGTCCATTCCCTAACCGACCCGATCGCGAGCTCGAGATCCCATCCCCTAGTTTTATTCCGATCCAAACCTCATCGCAGCCGTCCGATTGCCCATCATTTCATGCATGCATGGATGCATGCATATACACCTGACACCAAGCCGAGCTGCCCAACTCTCTCTCACGACTCATTTAATCACAGCCCTCCATTGCACCGGGCCAGACACATGCATGTGCACCGGACTTCTCTATCTCAGCCGACCCTCTCTCTCAGTCCAAATCCCAGCCGCCCATTGCACTCAACCCAGCTCCGGACTCCTCTCCCTCCAACCCGATCACAGCCGTCCGATCCAAATGCAAAACACATGCAGGCCCTTAAAACCCGATTCTCTCTCTCTCCAGGATTCTCTCTCTTTACCCGACCCGGCGGACCCATCTCTCTCTCCACCTTGTTTTTCTCTCTCTAAAATTCAAAACCGAAAACCAAGCTGCAACCGAACGTCTCTCTCTCACCCGAACGACTCTCCCTCTCTCCGGGATTCTCTCTCTAAACCCAACCACACATCTCTAGATCTAAACCGCACACCTCTCTCTCCCTCCTGGATTCTCTCTCTCTAACTCTCTCTCTTTCCTAAACCGCTCCCCACCGAACCTCTCTCTCTCTCTTCCGTTTCTTGCTCTCCTTTCTCTTTCTAAAACAGGATACCCACACCCAGCCGGCCCTTTTAATTTGTTTCCTTTTCTACCCAAAACCGAACCTCTCTTTTTTTTTCTCTCTCTATCCTATATAGAGGGGGGCACGGACGAACCGAAGGGGGGAGGGGGGGCTGCCATCTAACCACATATCCGAACCCTAGTTGAGAGGGGGATCTCTCACCTAGGTTACCGTACAACTCCCAATCATCTTCCACCTTCCAAACTCCATCTTCAACCATCTTCGACCAAACCCGAAACCCGAATCCTCCACATCCCGTCGCCGCCGGCCATCATCCATCATCTCCGAGCGACGCTCCATCATCGCGAAGCCACACGCCGCCATCGTCGAAGACGCGCCGTCATCCTCGCCAGAAGCTTCACACACACACTCGTCATCCATGATGGAGTTTGCTCGCATTTATATTTTTGTTATGAATTGTATGAATATGCGTAGCTAAACCCCTAGCTAGGGCTAGGGGTGAAACTTGGGTTATTTATGAATAATATTGATTCCCGTTTATGCCTCAATGTAATTTCGTCTTTGGTTGTTTCATAATCTTTATTAAATACCGCATGCTTGCATATTCGCTTGTTTCTATTATTGATTCCGGTCATAGTAGATGCGTAGGGAAGTTTCTACAGCACTGTAGTATCGTTCTGAACGTTTTGAATAACCATCGTATGATTATTATCATTTTATTATAATTCAAATCTTTAATCTATAGAAAGAGACTGCTCTGTGATTCAACTTCTCAAAGAGACGTTGACACTTCTATAAACTCTTTAAGATTCGGCGTTGACCCAGGTTACGCCGGATGCTAGGGAGAGTCCCTGTGTCGTGCAACAAGTTCCTTCACGCTAATCGTCAACTGTCTAGATCTAAGATTAAAGATTCTCAGATTTTAATTGTTAAATCTTCCGGTTGGGATGAACACGCCATTCTACCCCAACTGAGATAAATAATCAATATTATTTGTGAATGTCCAAGCGTAACCCCGAAACCCTAGTTCTCATCCATTGATCCATCCACAACCATTATTTTATTATTTTTAGTCTATTGCATTTATGTTAGTCAAGAATTAATTAATTTAAATTTCACTCGCTCTCCTTTGGAGATATTTCCGTACTAGTTTAATCATTAATCCTTCCTTTAATCAGTTTTCAATCAAGTCTCTGTGGGATCGACCCGTATTTGCCACTGTCTATCAGATAGACGCCGTGCACTTGCGGTATAACAATTTAAAATCACAACAGTACCTCTAGCAAAGTCAACTAGTCAACTCGTAGCACATCCCGGTGCATCGCACCTATGCAGCGAAGTTCACTTATGGCTAGGGATTACTACGTGTGACTCTGTACTAGTCTCGGGCTTAACCCTTAGTACTCGCATGTAGCTACGCATCTACCGCGCTCTAGTGCCAAGCACACACGGAGCGTATACTTCTTTCTTCCTCTTAATGCTAGTGGTGTTCCGAGGAGATGGTTCAAGAACCGTACATAATGTTGATAAGGTGGAACCTTCAGGGACCAGGGTTCATGGCTTCCAACTCAAGCTCGATCGACACACTACCCGAGTGTATCATCGATCCTCTGAGCTCGAGTTAACCTGCGTAGCCACCCAGAGTGCGACGCAGGCTGCACTCCAATTCACCCAGACTTACTATGTTCTCCATCATACCCCTGCTCTTCGCTTAGTAGTGGTAAACTCGATGTCCCTCCACTTAATGCCATGATTCATTCGAGCGGTGGAGACTACCATCAGACTCGAATGATCATATGACTTGGTTCCTTCCAAGTTGACCTATACATCGTACCTCTGATTACCCCGTCGAGTAATCGAACCCGGTCAACAGTCAAACTGGTGACCACCAGGCCTGGGTTTGGTACAGTGTAAGTCACGCCAAGGAACGCACCTCCCCTCCGGGGTATGGATGGCCTGCAGGAGTGACACGCTAATGCAATGCCAGCCGGGTAACCCAGTACACTGTGGTTTTGGATCACTGCATACGGATCCTCACACATTGGTGCGCCAAAGCACCACGCAACTGGTTAGTCCATCAGACGTGGTTCCTCAGGGTTTAGGACCGTTTTACCCTAAGCAGAAACATGGCTTAGTATACTAATGTCTACTCACTGATCTATACACCGTGTTAGTTCCGTTCAGCCACAGACACTGTGCCTGGTGATGACCATGGTGAAGACATCCCATGAACTGTCATCGCCAACAGCTTAACATGATGAGGCGACCAACCTGATCATAGCTGCGAACTGATTTAGATCATATGGGACCAATCCACTCAGTCTTCAACTCAGTGGACTACCATATAACCATGGCTCTCTGTTCTTAAAAGTACACGTAACTATGTTACGCACCTATATGCATCTCATATAATAATCACTATCAATCTTTATTAGACCAAAACATAAAGTTTTACAAGCTTAGAACACATCAATCATAACAGCTGGACCTCCCCAAATTTCTGGACTTGAATTCCAGGATCGAGGCTTGTTTCTTCATGCACCAAGGCCTCATTGGCGCTTTGGCGAGCATCTTCGGCAGCAGTTTCTGGCGTGAAGAAGTCCGCAAGAGTTTGAGTACGCCGAGTGTAGATGCGTACCACCGGGGGAACGTCTCCCTTCAGATTTTCTGGATTACCGTGTTGGAGTAGTGGAGACTCGACGATAGGTGAAAGGCTTGTTGGAGCAAACGTATCATCGTTCATTTCGGCCATGACGAACTTAAAGCAACTCCTTCAAACATATGGATGAAATGAGAGGAGGTCCCACAGGGCGTACCAGAAATCTGTAAGCGCAGAAAAAGATACAGGTCGTCTTTATTGCGAATCACACGAGATTACAGAGTGGCCGGGACCCGGGGGCTCGGGTGTGGCGAGTCCGGGTGCGGCGAATATTTGATCAGGAGATTGTGGGAGAGATCCTCTGGAGGGTCCCTTTGATCCGCGTCTCCACGTGGTATTCGTGCGAGAGCTCTGAAGGGGTTGCCCATGACAGAGGACTTTACAGGGTGAGGGTTTCTTGAGAGGCTAAGGAATATCGGCCGTTGATTTTGTCCCGTCTGTGCTTCGGGCTTTCTCGGCTAGGGAGGTTTTGGGCTTCGTTCCTTGGTCTTCGTGTCTTCCTCGATCCTTGCTAGACCTCGGCGTCCTTGATCGTCGGTTTGCGGCGTCGATCGTGCTTTTGGCGTTGGCTTTGGCTTTGGCTTTTGGCTTGGGCGTTGCTTTGGTGTGGCTCTGGATTTTGCTTTACTTTGGCGCTTGCGCTTGAACATAGGCGGGTAGAGGCTTGCGATGCTTTAGTTCTTCCGGACTTCGCATCGTATCGGCTAGAATGTGCGGTGCTTTGCTCGTGACCGTCGTAGTTGCTTGGCTTTGGCACGTGCGTTGCTTTGGCGCGGGCTTTACCGGTGCGTTTGCTTTGGCTTCTTGCGTTGGCTTTGGCTTTAGCTTTGACTTGATCTTCTTCTCGAACGGCAATGGCTACTTCTTCAGGGCTTCTTTATTGTTCTGGCTTCCTCGACGGTTGTGGCGTCGGCTTGGCTTTTTGGCGAGGGTAGCACCGATCTTCGTGCGACGGTTGTAGCGTCGGCTTTTGTTGATGAAGACGGCGGGGGTAGCACCGATATCCGTGCGACGATTGTAGCATCGGCTTTTATTGATGAAGACGACGGGAGTAGCACCGATCTCCGTGCGACAGTTGTAGCGTCAGTTTTTGTTGCTGAAGATGGCGGGGGTAGCACCGATCTCCGTGCGACAGTTGTAGCGTCAGCTTTTATTGACGAAGACGGCAGGGGTAGCACCGGCTTCAGGCCTTCTTCTTCAAGCTTTCTTCTTCGTGCGAGGAGTCGACGCCTTTGTTGAAGACTATGGGTATTGTCGGCTTCGATCTTCTTCTCCGGCCTTTGCTTATGGCGTCTTCGGAGTTGATGAAGATCGTTTGAGAAGTCGGGGTGACGACGACTCTGGGTCTTCTTCTCCAAGCTTTCTTCTTCATGCAAGGAGTCGAAGCTTTGATCTTCGAGTGCAAGGTCTTCACGTTGATGAGGACTTGAAGGGCCAAGTATTCCTATAGGACGTGCTTGCCGTGCCTCGTGAAGCCTTTGGTCTTCAAGAGTTGGAGCTTCTCTTGCAGAGCCCTTTCGTCTTCAGCCTTCGGACCTTTGATGCCTTCCCCCACCCCTTCTATTTATAGGCAAAGGGGGGAGGTTGGGAAAGATATGGCTGAAATCTTTTTGTTTCATCCAATATCTCCCCCCATAACCATCAAGATATCGTTCCCTTATTTGGGGAAACAAACTCGATCCTCTCCTTTTTAGTTGGGGTGGTTACGGGCAAGATGTGACTTGATCTTTGAAGATTGAGTTGTTATCTTTGCACTTTCGGATCTCATGGTGACACGACGTCATCTTGTCCGTCGGATCGAGGGATCGTCGCGGATCTACGGTTGTGTAGACGTCCACGCCACCTCCCCCCGCATCGAGGTGGTTTGGATTTTCTTTCTTTTCTTTTTCTTTTCTTCTTCTTCTTTTTTTTTCTTTTTCTTTTCTTTTTCTTTATGGCCGACCCCACCTCCCAAAAGGAAAGGGCACGGTTTTCTATGAAGGGGGGGCCGGTGCCCCCCCCCCTTTGTGTTCGAGCTACGGGTCCGGTGGGACCCGTTTACTTTGGGTCAGCCCCCTTTTATTTACGCGCCGTTGTGTACGAGCTAAGTTCGCATGCGGGACGTTGTGTACGGGCCAGTTTTCGCATGCAGGCCATTTTGTGCGGGCTAAGTTTCGCATGCGGGCCATTGTGTGCGGGCCAAGTTTCGCATACGGGCCGTTGCGTGTGGGCCAGGTTTCACGTGCGGGTCGTTGTGTGTGGGCCAAGTTTCGCATACGGGCCGTTGTGTGTGGGCCTATTTTATGTGTGCGAGTCGGATTCGACCCAAGGCCATTGAGTGCGGGCCCATTTTGCGTGTGCGAGTCGGGTTCGACCCGAGGGCTAATTTCGGTGCCCACACTCACGCAAGTACCCAATAAATTCATCCGATAGGTATTCGCCTCCTCAATCGGATCGAAAAGAATTGATACTTTTACCCGTCTGCTTTTCTGCTTCAGCTCTGAACTCCTTGAACTTATCAAAGGATTCAGACTTCCGCCGCATTAGGTATATGTATCCAAAACTCGAGTGATCATCCGTGAAGGTGATGAAATACTCGAAGCCTCCTAGGACACAGACACTTATAGGCCCACATACATCAGTGTGTACCAACTCCAATACCTCCTGAAATCTGTTACCTTTGGCTTGGAAAGTTCTTTTACTCATCTTGCCTTCCAGGCAAGACTCACACGTCGGTAGGCTTTCTAAAATATCTGGACTTAAAAGTCCTACCTTAACCAACCTGTGAATTCTGTCTGAGGCTATGTGTCCAAGCCTTAGATGCCAAAGGAGTATTGGATTATCTGAGGGATTTTTTCTTTTAGATGAATTAACCACACAAGCTTCAGTTATGTTATCCTGCTTATGATTGGAGTTAATTACATAGAGACCATTTTGTATTTTTCCCTTACAAACAAAGTAACCATTCAATTTAATTGACACACCAGAAGCATCAAATAAAACTAAAAAACCTTCATTATTTAATAAGGAAACAGAAATTAAGTTTCGTCTCAAGGACGGTACATAAAGTATGTCTCTAAGTAATAAAATTCTTCCATCAAGAAACTGCAAGACGATATCTCCAACTGCTTCAGCCTCTGCCACGGTCTCAGTTCCCATACTCAGGATTATCCCCCCATGATCCAGTTTTCTTGTCTCCTTGAACCCCTGCAAATTACTGCAAGCATGGTTAGTAGAACCAGAATTTATAATCCACGAGACTGGAGAACA
Source organism: Chamaelirium japonicum (assembly GCA_947650365.1). Classification (NCBI taxonomy): domain Eukaryota; kingdom Viridiplantae; phylum Streptophyta; class Magnoliopsida; order Liliales; family Melanthiaceae; genus Chamaelirium; species Chamaelirium japonicum. The sequence goes on along the minus strand of OX393551.1, from coordinate 6,252,362 downwards.
ACTGGATGCTACTAGGGATTCCACTATGTGGATTTGAGATATACATGTCTCAACCTTCTTGGGAGCTGCACGGCAGTCGCCCTTCCAGTGCCCCTTCTTGCCGCATCGGAAACTTTTTCCTTTGGGCTTCGCCGGACCATCCTGCTTGGGAACCTGCGACTGCACCTGGCCCATCTTCACGGGCTTCTTATACTTTCTTTTCTGAAACTTGCCTTTGGCTTTCAGAGAAGACTTCTGCTCTATGTTCATAGATTGGGCCCCTGCCTTCATCCCGTCCTTTGCCGCCTGAAGCACCGCTAAGAGCTCTGCGTTAGACATCTCTAACCGGTTAAGGTTGAAGTTGGTAACGAAGCCCTCAAACGTTCCTGACAGAGACGCTAGAAAAATATCGATCTGGATCTCTGCATCCAAGATAATATCGAAGGAACCAAGCTCATTCATATAACCAAATAATTTCAGCATATGATCCCGAACTAAAGTCCCCTTTGCCATCTTTATGGACATTAATTTCTTAATGGTCAGGTAACGAGTTACCCGACTACGACCCTCGAACATTTCTTTTAAATAGAGCATCATGTCTGAAGCGAAGGTCATGTCTTCGACTTGCTTCTAAATGATGGTCTGTAAGGATGCCACTATGTAGCACTTGCACATCTCATCAGCATCTAGCCAGTCTTTCCATTCCTTCAACTGAGCCTCAGTAGCACTTGGTCTCGGCATGGCCGGTTGAGGGGTACTTAGGGCAGTTGTGTGTTTGCCAACCCTTAGGACGAGCATCAAGTTACGCTTCCAGTCCTCGTAGTTTGGTCCTGTAAGTTTGTTATCATTAAGGATGGAGGCAAGGGGGTCGAGCTTGGTCATGATTTCTATAAACAATGGTTTAAAGCAAAAGTTAGGGTATACTACAATCTATTTCATGGAATTTAAAAATAGATAATGTTTACTCCAGCCACTATGTCTTCACTACCTCAAGTGGAGACATCCAAGAATCTAAATTCCCTGGGCTCGAGCACTGAGACTATTAGCCTTGAATTGGAGATAGCATCTCGGTGAGAGCATGCAATCGCTTCTGCCAATGGGGTATTTACGACCCAGTCTTCATCAGAATTATCCATGGCAAACTGAAAGACCTCCCAGTCTCCTTTTGGCCAGCTTTATGTGACATGCGTTTGCAGCAACGATGGCTTCACACAAGCTTACGGATGCTTCCCACAAATCTAGGTGGTGTCGGCAAGGGGGTTCATAGGCTCCCGCAGTGCAGGAAAAAATCGTCATCCATTGCCACCGGTATCCTCCATGTCCCGAAGAAAACCACTAGGCAAACCAGCATGGAAGGAAACACAGCTCTCACCCGGTGGGAATATTGAACTATGTACCTCCCACCCAGACCCTTAGCCGGTTGATTATGGAGGCCAGGGGCTCCCCTTTGGAGGGAACCTCTTATACATCCCTTCTTTATAAGGTTTTATGCATATCTAGAAAGGTCATGATCTCCTAGACTTAGACCCTGGTCTACCGTGCTCCCATTAGGATTACAAACCTTCCCGCAAAGCATTAGTATCCTTGGAAAATATCATAGTCCCTACCTCGAATACTCAGCTTTCGCCTTTCTTGCAAGGATCACATTACATAGATTCCAAGGATCCCGATACCTCACTAGTTTGCCTATAATCCTAAGATCTAGAGTATCGCCTAAGGTCAACGTGGAAAGAACTCCTACTAGAATGACGCTTCGTTCACAATTTGATGCCTGATGTTATAGTAAACCTCATCTTATTATAGGTTTCGATGCTGCCCAAATAGGGACATCCGACAACCTCCGCCGGACCTCAACCTAATGGTGGCATAACCAAATCGTGATGAGTTCACACTATCATCAAACGTCAACTAGAAACGGGTATCACTTAGTAGAATCCTAACCTAACTTGGTTGCTAGGACCGTGTGGGGAAAATGCATCCCACTAGGGTTATCATAGTTCTTATGGGGACATTAGTTATCTCTAAACAAATCTAACACTGCGTCTATCTCGGTGCACAATACTTGGCTACCTGAACTACCACGAGGGCGGTTACCACCTTTCCTTTTAGCTAGCCACCGGATTCGCACGTGTTAGAACCATATAGAGACACCGATGAATCCATAAGCCAAGTACTAACCCTAAGCCTGATCTAAAGACTAACTCACAAGCAAGATAGATAATTAAAATTATCATCATGGTTCTCTAAACACTAAGTAAAGAGAAACAACAGAAATAGCATCCAAACTGAATCAAATCCAGGGTCCGACCCCTGAACCTGAATAGCACAGCCAAGATATCCTGCTCTTCCGTTTTGCACGATCTGTGACGACGATCTCGGTCATCGCCAACGTGCACGCTTTCGCTGGGTCTTTGCACGCCATGGTACCGCTTGCCCGAACCGTGGATGTAGCGTCATCTCCTTCTTCCTGTGACCGAAAAACTAACACGCTCCGAGCAAGTGCTCATTCATGTATAATTTTGCTAGAAAAAAAAGGAAACAATCCTAGAAACATGGCCAGGGATCCGAGGGTGGTCAACCTCCACCCTCGCCCATCTAGAGCCTTAAAATCCACAGTCACAATAATAATTAATGCAAAATTAAATCCGGGGTCCGACCCTCGGAGGCATGCAATCATATATTACTATTCAGCGTGGCACCTGCAAAAAGACAATACATAGCACAATTCATATGCATGATCTACGCCGAATCCCGACGAAAACATATGCCATCATATATTCACATGATGTTTTCACGAATTAATGCATGAAATACACACCAAAGCGTGCTCTGATACCAATTGTTGGAATTGGATCCTGTTATCAGAGTCGCAGCGGAAGTAAAAGATAGATCCGAAGATCATATGGTGTATGTTTCATTATAATTAATTCTACAAAATAATCTACATGCAAATCTATGATCTTAGCATATTTGCGGGCACCCTAGAGGCATACTACGATATACGGAAGACATGCATGTATCTAGTTAGGTGTTTATAATCATCATACCTTATGGATCTATGATCCGGAGAGAACGGAACGATGATGAACCGTACGTGACTCGCAAGGGAAGCTGTCGGATAGCACCTTGTCCTTTGCGAATTGAGGAATCCTCGAAGTCCTACCTATGAGTGCAAGGACTATGAGCCGACGGAGGAATTCGTTGCGAAGACGATGGCTAGCCGCGAGATCTCCTCCTTCTCTTTCTCTCTTCTTCCTTATCCTTCCTTTCTCCTTCTTCTTCCTTTTTCTTCCCCTTTCTTCCTTGGCCAAAACCTCAGAGAGAGAGAGAGTGAGAGCAGGTTCGGATTTTAGGAGAGGGGGAGAGCTAGGGCCGGCCCCTCCCTCTCTAATCCTTTTATAGGGCCGACCTCCTAGTACTACAAGCAAGCTAGGGCCAGTACTAGATGGATAGGGATGAGGAGGAGCGGTTTTCAGGGTTTCCAAGTGTCTATCGTGAAGCCTGGACGAAAACGTCATTCACGAAAAGTGAAAAACTGAAAGAGAGATTGAGTGAGGTGCGCTACTCGGAATCGAGTTCCGTCAGCGCCTATGAGCTCCTGGAATTATTTTGATCATTCTAAGATCCATATTCAATATGTTCTGAGCCATATTTTAGTATTTACCAAAATACCCCTATGGCCCCTAACACATGTGAAATAGGTTCGCTTGCGCTCCATCGCGCTACTTCGCATCCAACTTATCCAACCAGGTCCGGGAATAATTTTTATACGCAATGAAAGGGTAGAATCTTCAGGGTTCAGGATCTCTAGCTCCAACCGGATCCTTGATTAACTGTTCCGGTGACACACCGAAAGTTCCGTTAATCAGCCCTAATTCGATTAACCCGCGTAGCCACCTAGAGTGCGACGCGAGTTGAACTCTAGTGATCCTAAACAAATGTTACTCCTTCGTAACCCTGTTCTCTACTATACTCTGATAATCCTTAGTCCCTCCTATTACTGGTGCCATGATACGACTCGGGCGGTGGGGAGCACCGTCAGATCCCGATCGATCATCTGACTAGGAATTGATGACTTGTCATCTATAACACCACACACCTTTCGATGCTATGCCTAGCATCCGGAACATCGTCAGTCATACTGACAACCACCAGGCCTGGGTTAACTGTGTGGACAGATTGACTCATCAAAATGCACCCATTCAACCGTGGACGTCGGATAACCTGTAGGGATTATATATCACTCAAGCGCCAGCCGGGTAACCCAACGTACCGTGGTATTAGACTATAGAAGGTTCGCATACATTGGCACATCAAAGCACCACACAACTTGTTAGCCCAGCGTACATGGTCCCTCAAGGTTAAGGATAGATTATCTATAGTAATAAGATAGTTTATGCACCAGTGTCTGAATCACTGAACTGTGCACCATCTTGGTTCCTGTTCAACACGATCATCATGCTTGGTCAGGTGAATGGGAATCGCACGTTCCCGTGGTGGAGACTTCACCACATCCTCTACCTGCCAACAGCTTGTTCTCGGTGAAGCGACCGGCGTCACCTAAACTGTAAACTAGTTCTAGGTCTACACACAACTGATCCACTGGGTCTCCCAAGCATGGGTCCACCATGCGCCTAAATGGCCTATTGTGTTCCCTAGGGTCCTTTATTATATATGTATTAACATATACCAAAGTAGTATTCTAATTAAAGCAATAACCAAAGTCATCTTTATTAATGTTAATACAGAAAATCCATGCTCAGGACACACGAGCTACAACAGTGACATTATGGGCAGACATGATTGAGGCACCTTACGTGGCCTGATGCCATGCAGGTTAGCTCGTTGAGCGACCTAGTGACATTATGGGCAGACGTGGAGGAGATAGCTTACGCGGCCTGATGTCGCACAGGTTAGCTCGATGAGCGACCTGGTGATATCTAGGACAGACACAACGGAGATATTATACACGGCCTGATGCCATGCAACATAGCTGGTTGAGCGACTTGGTGATATCACGAGCAGACGCGTCGGAGACGCCTGTACGCGGCCTGATGTCACGTAGTTTTGTTCGTTGAACAAAATGGTGACATCACGGGCAGATGCGGCGGAGACACCTTACGCGGCATGATGCCACACAGGTTAGCTCGTTGAGCGATCTGATGACCTCACAGGCAAACGGGGTGGAGACAACATACGCGGTCTGGTGCCACACAGTTTTGCTCGTTGAGCGACCTGGTGACATCACAGGCAGACGCTGCGGGGACAACATACGCTGTCTAATGCCATACAGGTTAGCTCGTTGAGCAACCTGGTGACATCACGGGCAGATGCGGCGGAGACCCCCTATGCGACCTGATGCCACGCAACTTAGCTCGTTAAGCTACCTAGTGACATCATGGACAGACGCGACAGAGACAACATACGCGGTCTGATGCTACACAGCTTAGCTCGTTGAGCGACCTGGTAACATCACGGGCAGATGCGACAGAGACAACATACGCGGTCTGGTGCCACACAGTTTTGCTCGTTGAGCGACGTGGTGACATCACGGGCAGACGTGATAGAGATACTTTACATGGCCTGGTGCCACGCAGTTTTACTCGTTAAGTGACCTCGTAACTTCACGGGCAAACGCCACGAAGTCACCCTACGCGGCCTGATACCACGTAGCTTAGCTCGTTGAGCGACCTAGTGACATCACGGATATACGTGACAGAGACAATATACGTGGTCTGGTGCCACGTAGTTTTGCTCGTTAAGTGACCTAATAACATCACGTGCAGACGCGATGGAGGCACCTTACACAGCCTGATGCCACACAGGTTAGCTCGTTGAGCGACCTTATGATATCATAGGCAGACGCGGCGGTGACACCTTACGCCGCCTGATGCCGCGCAGGTTAGCTCGATGAGCGACTTGGTGACATCTGTGGGTGCAAATTTTGACCGGAGGCTTCACAAACAGCGGGACCCACCAGCCCTGCCTGAGGGGTCCACAGAGACGACTGTGGGACCCACCGGCCCTGCCTGGAGGGTCCACAGAGACGACAGCGGGACCCACCGACCTTGCATGGGGGGTCCACAGAGACGACAGCGGGACCCACCAGCCCTGCCTGGGGGGTCCACAGAGACGACTGCGGGACCCACCGGCCCTGCCTGGGGGGTCCACAGAGACGACAGCGGGACCCACCAGCCCTGCCTGGGGGATCCCAAGATACAACAGCAGAAACCGCCATTTGCCCCGATTTTCTTTCCAGAGATTCCTATAAATAGCAGACCCTACCAATGTAAAAGGGATCAAATTCCAGAGATCCAAAAACCAGAGATCAAATCTCAAAAATCTAGAGCTCTAACATCCTAACCCTTTGATATTCAATTCCCTTCGATCTTCTTTTCGAAGAAACTAGTAACACTTGGCCTGTCGAGGTTACTCAGATCAAAGTGTTAGTGAGTTCGGGTTGCTCCCTATAGCACGGAGATGTAGGCTTCGGCTGAACTCCGAGATCATACCTTGTGTCGATCTTCATTCTGTTTCCATATCCAAGGTCTTAACTCAAAGGTACTAAGACATCGATCTCCGAATCTACTTTCCAGACGAACGTTCGATTAGACCTTCGACTCAACTCGATTGATTGGTTGGGCGGAGTCTTCGGATCGGCACGAAGATCATCCCCCACAACTTCACGGGATGGCGCAACGAAGATACCATATGCGGCCTGAAGTCACGCAGCTTAGTTGGTTGAGCGACCTGGTGATATCACGGGCAGACGTGGTGGAGACACCCTACGCAGCCTGGTTCCACGCAGTTTTGTTAGTTGAACGACCTGGTGACATCACGGGCAGACACGACGGAGACACCTTACGCGACCTGATGCCATGCAGGTTAACTCGTTGAGCGACCTGGTAACATCGCAGGCAGACGCGGCGAAGACAACATACGTGATCTGGTGCTACGCAGTTTTGCTTGTTAAGTGACCTGGTGACATCACAAGCAGACGCGGTGGAGACAACATACGCGGTCTGATGCCACGCAGGTTAGCTCGTTGAGCAACCTGGTGGCATCACGGTCAAACATGGTGGAGACACCTACGCGACCTGATGCCACACAGCTTAGCTCGTTGAACGACCTGGTGACATCACAGGCAGATGTGACAGAGACAACATACATGGCCTGGTGCAACACAATTTCGCTCATTGAGCGACCCGGCGATATCATGGGCAGACGCGACAGAGATACTTTACGCGGCCTAACGCCACACAAGTTAGCTCGTCGAGCAATCGGGTGACATCATGGGCAAACACGGCAAAGACACCTACGCGACCAGATGTCACACCATATATCCGACTTCACATAATGGAATGCAGTTTAGCTGGAGCTGGTCAGTAGACAGAAGGATCGAACTGGTCTACGTGGACAACCGCGCTGGCCTCCTGAGCGAGTGAAGCTTTACCCAACCGCCCCCCCAGGAGGGGGTAATGATGATGCCAAAATTGTCACCAGATCGTTGTCCACGTGGCAGTAACGAGAGGCGACACGTGGAGGCATCGGGGTCCCCTTGGCGGTCACCCTCATTGTTGGGTGCACCCTTGAGCGGCCTCGGTAGACTGGAAGGACGACCTCCGCCCCTAGACGCGGGCCCGCGTTACCGAGCACGTCTGGACACTCCGTCACTGTTTGATGTAGCTAGATCGAGGCTCGAGATACTCACCGCCTTACTTGGCATAGGCAGCCACTTCCGATCAACTTCTATGAGAGCCGGCGATGTCGATCTGTGCGGCGAGACATCGTGATCGTCCGATGGGGGTACGTGGGGGCATCTTATTTGATTGAGATACTTGAGAAAGAGGACAAAAGAAGGAAGAGGACAAGAGAGGGAAAGAGACAAGAGGAGATATTTGGAGGGGGATTTGAGGGATTTTGGGGGTAAAAGAGAAAGAGGAGTGGCAGAGCTCTAGTTCCCTCGTCTCACTTCTCTCTCCGATTCCGTCCGACGCCGTCGGGCTACCGGCAACGCGCAAGTGAGCGGCCCCCTCCCCGTTCTCCCTCGAGCTCCATCTCTCTTTCTCTCGGTGGGAATAAGCACAGCAGCAAAGAAGAGGAGGAACCCTGGGGCTCCTCCTCCTCCTCCAGATCTCTTATCTCCCTCTTTCTTTGATCCGGTGGCGGCCAAACTGTGAGGAGGAGGAGGTGGCTCTGGCGGGCCCCCTCGTCTCCGTTTGGTGCCGGCGGCCCCCTCTCCCTCCGTCTCCATTTGGTGCCGGCGAGCCCGCAGGCGGTCCCCCTCCCCTCCGTATCTATTCGGTGCCAACGAGCCCGACCTGCACCACAGCCTCGACGGCCCGATCCGGTGCCGATTCACCGGCTGCAACCCGACGACGGCCGCCGCCTAGGTGAGGTGAAGTCCCTCCGACCTCCCTCCTCGATGGCGATCTCCCGATCACCCTTGCCCCATCACTGGCACACCTGACACCACTACCGTCCCTCCATGCCAACCAACGCCGTCGGGCCGTCAGAACGCCGATGCCCAGCGATCGTCGCCCCGATTCGACCCAAACCACACCCGGCCCGACGCCATCGACAATCTCCTCGGGTCACGGCAGCCATCTCCTACCCATGTGCCACCGTGCTGGTAACGCACCCATCTCCTCCTCGTGTCCGCCGGCCATGAGCCACCGGCAGCCAACCTCCGGCGACCCCAGCTGCCCCATGGGTCCGGCCTGGCCTCCTCCGGCCCGATCTCCTACAACCCCCGTGCCCGACTCCTGCTGCCTTGCATGAATCGCCACGGACCTCTTGCTGCCTCCGTTTTGGTCGGCAGGCAACACCCCCCTTTGTGACCGCGAAGGCCACTACGGAGCTTCTCAGCAACGACAAAGATGAAAGGCTTGACGACCTAGACCTAGACCCCCTTGAGGACGCAGATCGACTTTGTGTGTGAGCGGGCGCCGAATGTAATTTGTAATATGTGCTTATGGATCCGCGAACGAGCTCGGATCAAAGGGCATCTTGGCCGGCTGTCGTTACGTCATCAATCAGCACGATTTTGTACGTTCTAAACCCGTGTATATATTTGAGAGACCGACATTTGTATGTATATAACTGGTTCACGATTATAGTGAATTTGTTCGTTTCGTTCGTGGTTTTTTTTTCCTCCCACGTCGAGAGGGTTTTTCCACGTAAATACTTATGTCTGCACTATTATCTTTGGGATGTGTCTTGTAATGCGAGCTAAATAAAAATCTCATGGGCAACCTCATCCTTGAAAATTTTTGCTCCGACATTAACTATTCATCAATTTGAGAATGTTCTTTTTTTTTTTTTTTTGAGGGGATCCCACAGTCACTATATCACCGCTAGTGCTTAGAGCACAAGGAAGACCAGAGTTCGAATCATACCCTGCATGTAATATTACCACATAGGAACACAGTCATAATAAGTCCACCATGCACAGGAGGAAAACAAACAGGGTGGGTTCAAAACCACTACCTTTCTAAACGTGTGCACAAAAAATTCCATCTTTTTTTGTTCCGACATCAACTGACCAACGACACAATATTATCCCACTAATAATAAGTTAATAGCAAAGAATAATCTATTGTACTGTCAGCAGTAACAGAATAGCGCAGTAAAGAAGAGAGGGAAGAAACTGAACTTTCTCTATTAATGATTTCGTTTGTCTGTACAAAAATTTATTCCCACATTCACTGCACACTAATCTAACTGAAGGGGCCCCTCCTTTAACTACCAAAACTGAACCCACACCCTCCTACTTTACAGCCAATTTAGTAACCCCAAGCATTCAAAAGGAATTCTTCAACAAAAAAAAGAAAAAATCGCTCTGCATGTACAACCACCTTATACAACGTGAAGATGGAGAGGTACAGAAGGCACAAGGAGTTTGAACAAACTCAGCAGTCGTCGGGTCGGTGGATCTCGCCCATCAGGATCCGATTGCTGTGAACCTTAAAGCCAAGAAGTGAGGGATCGATCTGCCTCCCTTTCTTCCCCTTCTTTTTGCTGCTTCTACTTCCTGAGCCGGCGTCCGCAGGCTCTGCAGCTCCATCAGCTTCCGCTACGGGCTTCTTGGTGCTCTTCAACATGTCCATGAATGAAGCTTCCTGTGCATTTACCTCACTGTACGAAGGCGTTCGCCGAAACCTCATGTCCTTGTTGCTAGAGGATGGAGTTTCCGACACCTGGAGTAACAAATTCCCTCCAGGATTCCGCCTTCCCTCTGTGCATATTATTCAAACACAGAAAAATATCAAAGGCCGTGCTACAAACATAATGAACCTTATTAATCTGCAGAATTTCTTAAAGAAAACTTATTAGGCTCAGACTTTATATGGTGCAGTAGATTCAAAGAATTCTCTTACCTTCATAATAGGGAAAACTATTCAGATTCTTTCCTTTCATGGCTGTGGTAGAAGAAGCAGATACTAGCTCCGGTAATGCCCCCTGGGACGATAACATATGGGGGTCATGGGTGCGCTTCGATAAAGAGCTATCAAGCCCCCTTGAGAATATCCCTGCCATCCTAGAAAAAAGGAAGAAAAATAAAATTTTAAATACAGTACCTTGAGAAGCCAATTTAACATAGATTTTCCCTAGAACACATCAAGGTCATCCGTCTACTTGTCACCCAGACATATTTAGCTAACAATTGTTCTGATATCATTATGAAAATAAAATGGTCAACCTGCCACCCAGACAAATTAAGCTAACAATTGTTATGATATCATTATGAAAATAAAAGGGTTTGTCACCTTAGATTGCCAAAACATAGACAATACATCTAAGGGTCAAACAAAATATTAGCACGAGATGGGCCAAACTAATAAAACTAAAAAACCAACTAGGGGGACAAACAAAATATTACCAAGAGATGGACCAAACAAATAAACCTAAAAAGCCAACTAGCAAGTATGGAGATCTATCTTACCTACGGAGATCTATCTTACCGGCAAGCAGAGTTTACGCTCATGCAAAAAGAAAGCATAAGGGAGGTAGCTCGCTATTAAAATGGCAGGCCCTACACTCTCAAAAACAACATAGTCAATCAAGGGACCAAACCATGCGCAACTATGGTCTGTGGACACATATGGGTGTCGAGTGGCGATGCGGGAGTCGGACACGGCATAATCATAAAACCTGGATACAAGGACACGTGGTATATATATACACAACAAAATTATAAAATTAATAAATACTTTCCTACACGGTCCGTCCTTTCCTTCACTCGCTCAGAGACAAGAAGGAATCACAGTCGTCGGTTGGAGACAAGGAGGAATCACAGACTCACTCTGAAACGTGCAGGGACACCCGGTTGTACATGTGGAGGGAGTCACTAAGATGCCAAGGAAAATATGTATCCTCATCGTGTTGGTTATCACTCGACAGAGTTTTTTTTTATTTCTCTATCTATCTACCTACCACTAAAACAATAAGAATTCTCTACGATCTCTCTCACGTCTCAACTCCTACATGGTCTTACCTTACCTTGGTTCACACGATTGGAGACATAAGAGAATCTCTTTCTCTCTCTCTCTCTCTCTCTCTCTCTCTCTCTCTCTCTCTCTGAGACAAAAATTAGGGATTCTCTGTTGGATCTCTCACTGAAATAATTTCCCCGCGATGCCACGGCTCTCGGCGCTCTACCGCGATGGTATCATGTCATGTCGACAATGTCTCAATCTCTAGACTCCCAACATCCACCTTGCCACCTTGGAACTTTGCCACCTCCTTAAGTACACCTAGCGCTTTTTAGAAATTGATCCACATTTCAACTTTACCAAGCATCATTTCGCTCCTAAAGCATGTTGCTCCTCTATTTTGGGGGGGGATACGCAAAAGCAAAATATGTTTAGGTCATAGATAAATGGATGCAATGATGCAAAATGAAAATTATTTAGGATAGGAAAGACTGCACCCATTCAAATTCTACAACCACCTTTTAGTGGTCAAACATAATTATATGCCATACTAATTAAAGGAATTTAGATTTGATCATCTAAAAAATAGCGTAAACCAAATTAATCCAAGTTCTTGCATTAAACATAATAAAAACAAATTTTGATATCATCTTTCTCTCATAACACATCCAAACAGTGTAGTCAAGGCGGTAAGACGGTGCCTATGTGTTTTGGTCTATGATATGGGGGACACCTCTAATTGAGCCCTCAAAGCCGTGTCGACACGGATTCCCGTGTCCACACGGTATGATACTATCGCTCCATGTTATTAAACCGAATGTTGCGAGTCTCTTCCTTCTCCAATTGGGTGAACAAAGGAAAATGGTTGATTGTGTAGGAGTCGAATTCCGAAGGAGTAGTAATTTTTAATTTATATCAATTTCATAATTGTATTGGTGTATATATATATATATATATATATATATATATATATATATATATATATATATATATATATATATATATATACCCACGTGTCTTTGTATTCATCTTTTATGATGTTGTCGTGTCCGACTCTCGTGTCCGTGTCGACACTCAACACCCGTGTCCATGTCTACAGATCATAGGTTTTGGCATGCTAGGCGAAACGGCACCAAGACATTGTCTAGGCGGCAAGTAATTATTAATATTTTAATAACGGCACCTAGACATTGTCTAGGCGGCAAGTAATTATTAATATTTTAATATATATTATAAATATGTATATACATGATTTTAGTAATCTAGTAAAATATCGATTATAATTTTTACCACCTAAAAGTCAAATTATATAGAAATACCACACCCATAAACATAGTTACCAAATCGGGCGTTTTTTTGAAAAAAACGCGTATAGAACGCGTATCGATCCGAAGACGTAGTAAACAGGAAAAAAACTTCCGTACGCGTTTTATACGCGTTTGAAACGGAAAAAACGCGTATAAAACACGTATAAAACACATCGGGTTTGGTCCGGATTTAAATTGGGTTCGGGTTTTATTTTATTCGTGTTTAATAAACGCATATGCTATATGTTTTGAACTTTTGATTACTTAATGTTGGAAAATGACATATATACATACTTGGTATAATTTTTAAGATTTTTTTTTTTTTCGATGTTTTCACGTTTTTTTCCCGTTTTTTCCGTTTTCATCGTATCTTTCCGATTTTTTCCTTTGCCGTTTTTTCCCGTTTTCCGACTTGGTAACTATGCCCATAAACTGAATCAGAAAATAAAGAAAATGAAGGAAAAAATCTAAAAGTCAAGAATAAGAATATATATATATATATATATATAAAGGTTTAGGATTCAAGTTTACATTTAATTCAACTCAATTTGAGTTAATTCAACTCAATTTCGAAAAAACCCTAAATGCTTATGAACCCGTCATAAGAATTTGAGTTAATTCAACTCTAATTTGAATTTATTCAACTCAATTTGAGATAATTCAACTCAATTTTGAAAACCCCAAATTCTTATGAACCAATCATAAGAATTTGATAATTCATCACAATTTTGAGTTTATTCAACTCAATATGAGTTAAGGCAACCCAATTTTGAGTTTATTCAACTCAATTTTGAAAAAACCCCAAATTCTTATGAACCCATCATAAGAATGAGTTAATTCAACTGAATTTTGAAAACCCACAGTTTTATGAACCCATCATAAGAATTTGAATTAATTCAACTCAGCTTTGAGCTTATTTAACTCAATTGTTTTAAAAAAACTCAATGTTTTTATTGTATTGGGCAAAATTCAACTCAAATTTGAAATTTCACAAATAGGATAAAGTGAAAAATTGTCCAGGCATCTAGGCAGTCCTATCCGCCCAAGCAACAGGCGGTCCTAAGCGGCTGCCTAGGGAAAACCACCCGCTTAGGGGATCGCCTAAATGCTCAGGGATCCAAAACGCCTAGGCGGGCGCCCAGAAGATGCTTTGACTACAAAGCATTCAAGCCATGACAAGTTGACAACTTGATTTAAACTTTAAATGAACTTCTTCATGATTACAAAACTTCCAATAAAGTGACTCTCATGAGGCAACAAAAAATTAACCATCGAGCCACGTCCCATCTATTTGGAAGGGACTTTATGAATTCTTCTTTGCCATTCATCTCTATTGAGGGCAATCTTTGGTATCCGTGAAAGCCTTTCCATATCTATTCAAACCATAGTCGCAAAGTTCAAAAAAAATGCATTTAAAACGTGACTTGATGGGCAGCCAATTTGTTACCTTTTTTCCTCGATTTTTACATGTTACCAAATTCACCCATTTTTTGGCGTTTTTATTTTTTTTTAAAAAGGAGACTTAGCGTTAAGTCCTTTTAGCAGATGCTATATTAGGTAAAGGACAGGCATCGTTTTAATATTGCACCAAGTCCCTCCCGAACTTTGCATGCTACAGCAAGTCCCTTGTCCTTATTTACCCCCTCACGTGCTACAGATAGAGTATCCATTCGTCTCCAGAAAGAGTATCCATTCGTTGGTTTGACATTGTGCATGTAGCGGTTGCTACAGTGATTTCACTGTAGCTATAGCAAGAGTATCAATTTCATTAGGTAAGAGTATCAATTTAGCGAATTGACCATTGCTACAGTGAAATCAATGCAGCAACCGCAACATGTACAGTGTCACCCGGTGAATAGATACTCTTGTTGATGACAAATGGATACTCTTTCCGGAAATGAATGTATACTCTTGCTACAGTGAAATCACTGTAGTAGCTACAATGAAATCACTGTAGCAATCGCTACATGTATAGTGTTAATCGGCGAATGGATACTCATGCCAAAGAGGAATGGATACTCTTACTAGATTGGCAGTTTTGTAATTTAAAGGATTGAAAAAAATCAACTTTTTTGGTTAAGGACTTGTTGTACAAACGTGTGCTTAGGGAGAAACTTTAGCTAATATCCAAACAAGTTGTATCCTTTAACTTAAATAACGACCTGTGGAGGGATTTAGGACTAATTAACCAAAAAACAAGATTTAAAAACGAGTTTTTTTGCCGAACTTTGTGACTATTGATGATGAGTTCGATGACAGAAATTTAACTTTCTTCTAATGATGAGAAGAATGACATTGAATTCATGGAGGATGAACATAATGAAGCAAAAGAAGATGATGCAATATGGCATTGGATGCTCTTGACAACATGATGGGTGCTCTCGATAGTATAATGGATGCTCTCGACAGCATGATGGATGCTTAGTTTATATTTTCTATTCTATTTTGATTAGTGACTATTGGACAATAGACATCTTAAGTTTCATAGTATTTTCTTTTGGGATGTCGTTATCAAATTATGATAATGTTCATAACTTAGTATGTTACTTTGTCAGGTTATTGCTTTGTTACATACTTGCATAGTTGCATGATTAACTTGGTTGATTTGTTGTTGTTAGCCTATCATCTTCATATAAGTCTCGTTAGAAATGTCATAGTTGTATAAATGTAAGCTAAAAACTTGACTTTTGAAGGTCCCAATCTTACCGATTTTTTTTTTTTCAAATTTCACCCTCGTCGATTAAAACCCGACCCCCCCCCCCCACTTTTACCCGTTTTTTTCCTTAACTTTTTTACTTTCACCGAACTTTCCCGGTTTTTACCCTCGCCAAGTTATTGCCGAACCCGAACTTGGTGACTATGATTCAAACAACGTCCATCAATGTTATTTTAGGTTTTCCCCTCCTCCTTGGCCCTTGCACAACGATCTGAGCGCTCTACTTATAGAGGCAACATCGCCTTTACGTTGTATATGCACATCTTAATATGTAATCCAATATTTTGTCTTCAATTGGTGAAACTCCAACACTTGCTCCGATATATTCATTCCACACTGTTCCTTTTAGTTTTTTCTTTTTTTTTTTGCACATATACTTCAATATCCTCATCTCTGCCACGATCATCCTGTGTTTGTGCTCTATATAAGCCAACATTCTACGTCATAAAGCATTACGAGTCTTATTAATGTCTTATAAAATGTACCCTTAAGTCATAAATGCATGTGTCGTTCGCATAACACTCCCAAAGCTCCTTTCCACTTGATTCAACAAACTCTAATTCTATTGGAGATATTATCATGTATCTCTCTATTTTTTTGTGTAGTAGACCCAAGATACCAAAACAAAAAAATTCGCATTGTGGTATTTCTTGGCCATTGATTGTGAAATGGCTTCATTATCATTACTTTTTCCTTAAAAACTTGCATTCATATTTAGCATTTAACCATGTCCTTGTCTCACCGACTAATACTATATCATCTATAGATAATATAGTATATGGCACTTCTTGAATATTAGTAGTAAAAAGATATGGCCCTTGATGCAATCACACCGTGGCTAAAAATTCATTTGTCTCACACTTCCTAGTACGTGTCCTCAATAATGTAAGTATAATCATTTCCTTCTTAAAGCTTACCAAGATGCATATCGATACATTGTCTTATGCTTTCTAAAGTCAACAAAATCATACGAAGATTCTTTTCTTCTTCTATAAATCTTTCAATTAGTTAATTTAGTTGTCTCGGCAAGAAAATAGAATCAATTGCAAATACTCGATTTGGTTCTATGAAATTCTTATCTTTCTTAACATTTGGTCCATCGATCGCCCACAATTTTATGGTCCAACTCAAAAGCTTAATTCCAAAATAATTGGAGCAATCTTAAACATTACCTTTATTCTTATAAATAGGTATCTTAATACTCCTCCAATCATTCGCCATCCACCCTTTTTCAAGATTTTATTAAACAAAGCAGTTGATAAAACTAATTCATCCCTCATAAGAGTTTCCAAACTTCACTTGGTATCCCATCAGGGCGCACTCCAGTTATTTTGATAGATTGATCATGACGACTCCTTGTGGTTGTTCTAAATACATTCCTATACATTCCTTTAGTGGGGAGTATTCATATTTGTGAAAGTAGTTTTCCATAAGGCACCCCAAGATCAGACATTAAAAGTTGGACACATGTTTCGATCTAGAGCTACTGCCCTTGTAAAAATCTGGTATTTAATTGAATCGAAAAATAACCAATTACCCTAAATCTAAATCCAAAACTAACTCAAAGATCACAATTGATCTCTGTGTATTAATCATCCATTAATCTAAGCCCGGCCTAAATCAAAAGGTTTCAGTCATTTGACTCATTTCGGAACCAGCATTTAGGCCAAAACAATGGAAAATTATGAAATATGGAAAGATTCAAAAGTTTAAATTAAAGCTATTAAAATATAATATTATAAAGAACTACAAAAAACAATCAAGCAATTTTGTACTGCATAGATGAAGTAGCGAAAGATTTATGCACCCACTTTGAGTGTCGGTGACCAATACCCACCTCCACATTGGCCCCTATTAACATGGAGGCACAATTCATTTGCGTTAATTAAGCCCTTAAGCATAAAATGGGTAAATGGAATGGGGAGGAGTATTGATCAAGCAAACCAAAAGTGCGTGAACAAAATCACTCTCCAATGGAGTAAAATATTGTTCCACTCTTTCGGATATTAAATTGATAGAAAAAGGAAAAAATGCAATAGGCAATCACGGCATAGCAGTCTAACATAGCAATATGGCCAACGGACCACCATCAGGAACAACCATAGTCATGAATGATGGTGTGACCCACCTATAAGGTGGATCAAAGCATTAGTTGTAATGAATGAAGTCATTTACTACATCTTGTTAGGGGTGGCAAAAATAGTAGTCCGGGTTGGTTCTAGGACGGATAAGAGCATGTACTAATAATTATCTGTCTTACCCAAAACCGATCCGGACCCTGATTTTGGTTAGTTTTGCTTGTTCGGAACCGACCAAGTTTTAAATCGGATATCTTGGAACCGACCCAGATTGTCCAAATATAAAAAGAAATTGCATTAATTTTGAAATATATTATAATTATTTATACTAACTATATATAGATATTTTTTAATTTAATAACTTATTTTTAGTATATTTTGTTATATATATTCGGACATACCGATACCTTGATTCTACAGGCCTTAAAGACCCTAGGCGCCCGAGTGGATATGTTCACCAACAAGATCGAGAAAAAATCTGATGACTTGATGTCATTTTTACTAGGCACCGAGCACGTAAGCGGCGACCATCTCTCCACATCCGCCAGGTGGCCCTCCAGCAGCACCACTCACGGTACCTATACCATTGATCCAGAGTTCTAGACGCCACCGCCAGTGCTACTATCTACGGTACTTACACCGTCAACCCCACTTTCAAAACCTGCTGTGCCAACAAGCCCTCCACCTCCAGTGAAACCTCCGACAATGACGAAACCTTTGGTGGAACTAGCACCTGCAAACGCAATGCAATCAGTGATGCCTCCACCTAGGGATGCATTTCGAGTCAGATTGATTTCATCGACATCAACCTAATGAAGCTTGCCTCCCCGTCGCCCAATCAAGCACTCCGCTAGTAGCATCTGGGCATAGGGCTGCAACTTGGGCGGGTCAACTTGAACCCAACCCGAGCTTAATCCGAATTTGGGTGGGCTTGGGTTGGGATTTAACTTGTATGGGTTGGCCTTGGGTTGGAAAATCCCAACCCGACCCTCAATTTGGGTTGGCCTTGGGTTGAAAAATCCCAACCCGACCTCAATTTGGGTTGGGTTGGGCAGTGGCTTCGGGCAACCCAACCCAATCCGAAACCCGATGATTTAATACATAAATATTTAATATAATATAATATTGACTAGGTTTGATCAAAACCCATATATTGGATTATTCATTGAGTACAAGTTAATGTCAACACTATGGTAGAACTTTGATGTGTGGTTAGCTTGCTTCTAATGGCCACCATTGGATGAGGGTATTCATCCATCCAACAATATACCATCACCCATATAAGAATGCAAAAAACTATTCTGTGTTGTACTATTGCAATGTAACTATTATATGTTGATTATTTCTCCTCTACCATGTTGAAATCGGCCAACCCACCCCGCACACCCCGGCAAACCCGACAAGATGTTCAATCCGACCTCGGGTTGGGTTGGGTTGGCTTGGCTTAGGCTTGGGTAGAAGATTCAACCTCTTGGGTTGGACCCGGGTTGACCCCTCAACCCTTCTAGCATGCTTAAGTTGCAACCCTATCCGGGAAAGGGTGTGCATTAGTCCAAGCCAGCCAACGATCCAAAGGACTAACTCCACTTCAACGTCTTCCACCGCACCCTCAATTACCAGTAGGTGCACCACCACCACAGGGATCTCCACCATCATCTGTTACCAAAAACTCTGATTTTTTGAATTAATCTCGATTAAAACACGACTAATTCAGTAAACGTTCGCTCGTGACTCTTTCCTAAATTTTTTAAAAATTCACGATTTTATGAAAACAAATTTCATGGTTTTCACGTTTTAATCCCAATTTACACGTTTTAATCCCGATTAATTGTGTTTTAATCCCATCATGTATTGCTCAAAAAACCTATTGTAACATCTATATATAAATATGTTCTAAAATTCTACCATTTGTTTCCTGACCTTTTCGACTTTTTTTCGATTTTTCAGACTTCTCCCTTAGTCGATTTTTTCCCGACTTCTGACTTGGTAACTATACCACCATCAACTCCAAACACAATAGACGTACTATGCAAACCAGCCAAATCTTGAGGACCCCAACACCCAGTTTGACTTTTCAGAACTCATGGTTAAGTTCATTAAAAGACAGGGTGTTTGATACTGGAACATCCAATGGCTTGTAACTTTTGAAGAAAAAAAATATTTTCAAAATAAATCAGTGTTGAAATTGTTCTTTTTTGGAATAAAACATTCATTTTTATTCCAAAAAATACATTTTAATCCAAAAAAAAATTGTTTTTTGAAAATATATAATCGGATATTTTAAATATGTGTTTTTGTTAAGAACTGATTAGATTCAAATTTTTTGAATAAGGGATAGTTATTTTTTTATTATGGATAAGATTTAAATATTTTTGAACAAGGCTAGCCTTATTTTTTTATCAGGAAACATTGTCATTTATTTATATTTGAAGACCCCTAGGCCTCCCATTGTAATAAATGAATGAGATTAATGATATGCTTATTCATTTTCTCTCTATCTCCTTCTCATGCTTGCATTCATCGACAACCAAGTGCTCACGGCCTCCCCCCCCCCGGGCTCCAACACCATGGCCAACTACCATCCGCATTCGTCCCGTATCATGAGATTTCATCGATAAGTTATTTGAGGGTCTAGCGTATTTGCAAATGAAGCACTACTCATTTAAAGATAATAAGTTTCCATAATGTACAGATTTTAAACACCCCCCCCCCCCCCCCCACACACACACACAAAAAAAAAAAAAAACACCCACAACAAATAAAATAAAATAAATTGTAGAACATTAGCAGAGAAAAAGTGACCACATTTGAATTTATTAGTTTTCAAAACATTAGAAATGATGCTTCCCTTTCATAGGTCACCACGGCTTTAGTATACCCCTAATTTAGCAAGCAAATGCTTACCGATCTTTGACCATCTCATCAATATAGGCATTCTCAGCTCCCATATCATAATTGTATAAGCTTGCCCCTCCACCTACACATTATCACATATTAGCAACAAACATAGATATTACTTGGCATAATAGTTCTACAACAACAAAAAAAAGAAGAGTTTGATCAAATTACCAGTGCTGCCAAACGAAGCATGTCTTACGGGTACATCAATTTTCAGGTTTCCATAATCTATAATAGAAGCTCCTACTTGCTCAATCCCACCTTCCAAATTATCTAGAGCTGATCTGCTCATTGATATGCCTTTGGCACCACGCTTCTTCACCATTTTCCCTTCATTAACATCTGTGAAATCTATTCTCTCTCTAGAAACATCACCAACCATAGAATCTGCAAGTTGTTCTCTTTCCAACTCACCCATATCTGAAAAGAATTGTTTGTGTTCAAGCAAAGCTCCAGAACTAGATCGAAAAGCTAATCTTCCGGTGCCCTCAAAGTTAGTCACTTTTCCTTCGGAATTTATGTTCACTGATCTCTCCTGTGCCTGCCCCAACTTAGCAAAAAGAGAACTATCTGTGAAAGAATCACTCAAGCCCACTTTATCTGCAACAAGATTAATCGAATGATCCGTAGCAAGAGGAGGAACAAACCAAGATGAATCCACGCTTTCATAGGATGATGTAGGAGCACCATTAACCAATCCTAATGACTGTGCAGATTCATAAACCAGTTTCTGATGGAGTAAGTTTGCTAACCCATGATTTGAGTTCTCATTTCCTACTAGTGATGCCCATTGGTTTGGGTCCTCAATGGAGAGATTTACCTTTATATCCCTTTTTTGCTTTTCCGCCGCAAGATTCAACTGCGCGAACTGTGATTCTATCATGCTATTTCGTAGCTGCCCATTGGGCTCGGACCAATTCCTCTCCAATGTGCTCATATGTGAATCACTAAGTTCGTTAGACATCCAATGTTGATGAGAACGATTACCAGAAGGGAATTGGCCCATCTGACCATGTTCCTGCATCTCCATACCTTGAATGCGTGTTAATGCATTTAGATGGTCCATATCCAGCCCAGGAGCACCTGCATAACTCTCAAATGGTAGCACATTTTGTTCATAATTCCCTTGCTGCATTTGACCATGCAATATGAAGTTCTGCTCAAGATGACTTGGCTGCTTAATAGACGAAGGCCTATGTGGGGATTGGATATAATCTAATTGGCCAAGTCTACTAGAATGAGTCTGATGCGGAGTAGCAGCCGCTCGAATGAACTGACCAGATTCATCAACTGACCATACCCCACCAATATGTCTCTCTTCTTCCATGGCTGTCTGATGCCTCGAAGCAATGGAAAATTGCCGTCGTTGCATCTCTTTCTGCTGAAGATCTAAAAATAGTTGTTGCTCCATAGGAGACATGTGTCTATGACTAGGATGAGATGGGGCTTCCAAGAGTTCATTGTGATGATCACGATGAAGGCCGTGCCCAAATTTTGCTTGGATAAGCTGATCCAGAGAAGGGTCATGGTTCCGTGGAAGATGGTGAACCTGTTGTTGCAATTCATGCAAGAGCCGTTGTCTATATAAGGTACGATCGAATGAGTTTTCTCCCCGGAGAGGGTCAACATGCGACGCTCCAAAACTAGGTTCATGTAATTGCTGATGCAGCAACTGCTCAAGACGCAACTGGTGTTGCTGCTGTTGATGTTGTTGTTGCCGCAATTGCATCTGACGCTGTTGTTGCTGCATTTGATGCTGCTGTTGGTGCATCTGCTGCTGCTGTTGGTGCAACTGCTGCTGCTGCTCCAACTGCTGAAGATGTCGCTGTTGTTCAAACTGAAGTTTTAAAAGATGCTCCATATCTGGCATAGAATGATTGATTGACTGTTGGTGGTGGTGTACAGAACCTTGCAGCTGATCCAGAAAAGAGTCAGTCAAATGCACATTTTGATGAGGAGACAATAAGCGTTGCTGCTGAAGCTGCTGGTTTTGAAACTGTTGATACAGCAAATGTTCTTCAAGATTGAAATGGGCAGACTCTGGTTCAAAGCGTGACAAGTGGCTAGCATCCATAGCATCCTGAAGCACATTTGAACTTGGATTTCTTGTATAGTTACCGGACCATGCACCACGAACAACAGAGGAGTCATCGTTTAAATTGAATTCTTCCTGTTTGTGCCTAAAAAGGGAGGCATCCCCTCCCAGTAAAGGATTAAAGCCATGGTCACTAACTCCTGATATATTTGACGACAGGGGCCCCTTCTGATGAGTTCTTTCAAGCTCAGACCATGACAATCCAAGAGGATTCAAATCATTATCTGTTGGAAGGTTATGGTTTACGCAGTTGGCTTCTCTCATTTCACTCCTCAGAAACTGGTGATCATCGGAATTCCGTGAAAGATCATGGAAATTGTTAGCAAGCTTACCTAACGGACACTGGATGCTACTTGCAGGCCTTCCGGTATACAACACCTCTGCAGAACATGAAGCAATCATCATAAAGTGAGACTCAAATGAAGGATCAGAAGAAGTAAATATAACATAATATAAAAAGCCAAACATTAGATATCTAACCCCCAGCGTCTTGTCCAGAAAAATCATTAAAGCTTTGTCTTTCAGCACCGGTAATGCCCACTGAGATTTCAGAGCTGGAAAGTGGCAAGTTTACAAAACGAGAATCTGCAGAATCTTCATGTTCAGAAATTATAGACTGAACCTGATGATTATAAGGACCTTCTGATCCAGAAGACGCCCAATGTTGGCCCTTTATGGGGAAAGAATTAGAAAATTCAGAAGCAATAGTAGTGTCATCCAGGTTGCCTTTTGTATTATCTGAAGGGTCAGATTGATCGCCAGGATTAACTAGAGGGTTGGACTGGGGCCTTAAACTCAATTTGGGGAATACTTCACCAAGTGGCCGGAAAGGTGTGCTTTCTGAAGCATCAGACAGACATACAGGTAAATCTGTACCAAAGTAGCCATCATCATACCAAGAGATAATATCCTCAACCAGAAAGGGACCCTGAATTTCTCCTTGAGGGTCACAGTAAAACAAACTTAGCTCTCCACGAGTACCCTGTTCTGGAAGCTCTATTTCACTATTGCTGTTCTGATGCTGGCTATTGTAACCTGGACTCTCCTGGATGAATGATGTATCAAACAAAGAATCTGAACCATCAGTTAGATTATTGCTTAAATCAAAAGAAGCAGTTGACTTGACTGCCCCAAACTGGGCATCCTTTTGAAAATCTGGAAGTCCAAGACGTCCATCATCATTTTCAACATTTGCTTGACGAACTTTCTGCTCAGACTGAGTAAGAAAAACAGGTACACAGCAAGCATCGTCCTTCGAAGCAGTTGAAGTTATACCACCAGGATCCATCCCATTAGGCAAAGCATTGACATTATCATTATGTTCTCCAACGTCAGAATCTGGTTCTGAAGAAAAATACAAGACTAACATTAAACATTTAACTGTAAATTACCGCAGAAATGTCAAAGAAAAGGTCAAAATACCCCATATAGGGCAACCTCCACTATTCAAGGGATCCATAGATAAGCACCATAGCTTGCATGATTGGTTAAGAACCTCAATGGATAGGAAAAAGAATAGAGTCTAGCATGCCCCTCTCCAGCAAGGTCATGTCTCCATCATTTACAAAGAAATCAATAAGCTATCAACAATCATGCCAAGTTACATATAGTACATAATAGGTTGCTTACCTATTTTACAGTCACTGATTCTCGCCAACTTCTCCCTATTAAAATCATAGTAAACTTCATTGCTTGCAACCTTCACCTTCCAAATATCATCTAAAGCAGCCTGCAACCCACATCAATTAAATGAGAAATATCAGTGTTCAAAAACTCGAAACTCGGACTCAACTCAAAAGTTAGCCTGAGTTGAATAAACCCAGTCAGACTCGGCACACTTCTACCCAACTCGGTCCGAATTGGTTGTGAATAATTCGACTCGAAATCAGGCCGAGTCGAATCTTTTTGGTCCGACTTGGCCGAATTTTACCGAGCTTTAGAATACTCACAAATATATCTAATCCTTGCACCCTTTAGGATGTTGTAGGAGGGGATGCGAGGGAAAAAAATGAGCAAGCAGAAATAATATTGAGGGTTGGAGGGCCAATGTCCAGATCATGACAATCAAGTAAAAAAGCACTGCAATTAATCATGGATATGATGACTTTGACCAACATTTATCTCTAATGTGATGCCAAAGAAGACAGTTTTAGCCCTTTACTAGTCCAACCTATAAAAACATAAAATAAAAGAACAAGCCAATGGCAAAGCATAAATTTGAATATCTGATGCTTATCGCATTGAACTAAAATAGACAAAAACTAGGGCCCACTATAACAATTTCCACTTCCGAGTCCAAACAGAGAATCCTAACGTGAATATGAGCAAATTCTTTAAAGAAAACAAATCGCCAACTCTTCGAATGGAGTGGGCTCAGCATCCCACTTTAAGAGAACTATGAGCTCCCATATTAAAAAAATCCATTGAACAGTATGAAAATTGATGCAGGAAACTTAATTGAGGTGAATGAAAAATCCAACAGGTACTTGATCACTAACCGCTAGTTTTAACTTATCTCTTGCCAAGTTCTAGTCAGATCAAGCTCTTCTTTTCAGTGTTTTAACAACCGGACAGGACCGTCCAGTTGAACCGGGTTGGACTGGAACCGGAACAAAATACTGTCCAAATATCAAACCGACCAGTTTTGTTACAAAACCGGATTTTTCAAATTTTATAATAAATAATTACACTTTTATGGGTTTGTTGTCGTGCCCTAAGCATCTTAAATCACTAATAACTACCTAGAGCAACAAGCTTTTTTTTAATGCTAATTGTTGTAACAATTTAGCATTTTGATGCTTTGGCGCATCTAGTTCAACGGTTAGAACAGCCGGTTGAACCAGTTTGGACCAGACCTGGATCATTTCAGGTTCGACCTTCGGTTCGGTTTTAAAAACATTGTTTCTCCAGTCATTCAGATGGGGAAGGATGAGGTCTTCCAGCTTTTTAGGGCTAAAACCTAAAGGGCGCTCACATAATTCTCGGATAGAAAACTTTCACACCCCACGATTTTAGGGTCTAATTGGTGTGTGGAACCCACCTCAGCTGCTTATAATGAATAAGGATATATAAGTTATCTATCGTCCAAGAAAGCGTTAAGAAATAAGAAAACTTCTCTTTCATTGCCAAAACCCTCTTCAAGGCCCTGTAAGTATATTATTTGATCAAAACCTAGCATCAACCATATCCACTGAGAAGCTTAACTTTTATAAATAAACGTTTTCACAAGAATGTGCCGAACACCACATTTGGAATAAATAAAACATAGTTACTGTGATGCCCTTATACAAGGGCTATAATTATGTGGGCGATAAATACAATTTTGAATCGTGAAGCCAATCACACCTCACCTGTCTCTTCATCCATGTAGCAACTACATAAACTGCCCTGGATTATTTAGACAACATAGGAGCATTGACATAAAGGAGATTAAGAATGAGAATGGCAGAATGCATTAGGAAAAAGGAGCTCATTACTCCCGATTCAAAATTGCCTAGTCTCTTCCAACACATCCTCAATTGTATTAATGCGACCTCTCCTTTTTTTATTTTTCACAATGCAACAAGGACGCATAACATGCAACAAAACATATAGCTGCAGCTGATTAAATCGAGAACTCGGCTAGCAAAACAAAACCATTTGCATCCCAACATACACATCACACAAACTTATGCCAAATGCATATCTTCGGCCTGTTATAGGGTCAAGCCAAGTGCAGACATAAGCCAAGAATCGGTCCATATTTGAACCAGGTGCCTGTTCAAAAACAACGTACCATGTCAATTATGCTCTGTACACCAAATGTGACAAGTCTACTCTTGCTTAGCCCATTAAACGTTATTGCAGGCACTAACACTTAATGGGTTTTAGGCTTTTAGTTGCTTATTAAGAACTTGGTTATGCAGCATCGTATTTACATATGTGATTTAAGGGCTTTACTTATTATTGAATGACTGGTAAGACATGAATGTGATGCCACATTTGATGATCTACTGCAAAATGGGTTAACAAAAAGCTTGTGAATGAGAATCGAGGTTACAGACGAACTGAAAATATAGGGCATTAACCAAAGTGCTCCCACTTGCCTCATTTTAGTAAGGGTTTTCTGCCAATGTAATCATACTTTTATGTGTTATTATAATTACATAGAAAAAGGAGGTGATATATTTCAAGGGTAGAAATTATGGTGTCATGTCAAGGTTTGAGAATTCAGGTTCGGAATCCAACCGGGTAAAAATGAACAAGTTCGGCTGGTTTGATTAGTCAAGGTCTGACAGTTTTGCCAAAAAAAATATCAAAAATATCATAAATTCAAGTCTGCTAAAAAAAATATCAAAAATATCATAAATTCAAGTCTGCTTCGATTGATTCTAGTCGGATTTGGGCGATTCATGATCAATTCTACTGATTTAGTCCGATTTACCAGATTTGATCGGCCGAACTGAGTCCGAATACTTTTGGTTCGGCAATTGATTCATTCGGATCGGCCAAAATCCAAACCGGTACAACAAAATGGGTCAGGTTCGGTTGAACCCTCAAACCATGTGTCACTTAATTGACTAAACTACATGTTTTTGATGTAATATCAAGAAAAATTCATTTCAAAGATGCATGATGTAATAGCATGCTAATATTTTATTTCCACACCATAAATTGCGTTGTACTTCCATTAAATTTTTCAACATCATCAACGAACTGGGTCGGGTTCGGTTGAACCCTCAAACCATGTCACTTAATTGACTAAAATACATGTTTTCGTCATGATATCAAGAAAAACTCATCTAGAACATGCATGATGTAAAAGTAGGGTAATATTTTACCATAAATTTGTGGTGTACTTCCATTAAATTTTCCAACATCTGATAATCTGAATGTTGTTAATCCTGCATTAATAGTCCAAAAGTCCAAATACATAGGTACAAAGGACAAGCAATAGTCGTAAAAGTAAATTGTCACCTAATTTATGGCATATATAAGCACAATATTCCACTTCAATCTTAGTTATAAGAACTTAAAAACTAACACCACCATAAAATCTCATAGCACTTATCAAAATCAAGCATGCTTAACATGCAAGTTCCCAACAAAATTGCATTGCACTTCAATGGCATTGTAAAGGAGGAGAGGGTTCCAAATTCGTCCATGGTTCCAAATATATTTCCCCTAGAACACAACAATGGTGGATCCAGGGGGTCTCCCGCTATAGTTGTGCATCTCTATCATAAAAGTTCTTGACTCAGTTAACAAGGCTGGCAATTGAAATCAAATTGCCTTATAACCCAATTAATGTGTCACAACCCCCCCTAAATCATGGTTCACATGGCTACCTGCAAGAACATTTACCTACAAAGCGGCTGCTCAACTCCAAATAACACTACATATAAAGCATCTTCTTTACACCAAGTTTGAGAAACTTCAAGCCCAATGCCTTTTCTGAAGAGCAAAGGACTTCGTTCCTCTGTGACAACACCTGTGATGTCCCTTAGAAATGCCTAATTGTATCCACCCACCGGCGCAAAAGTTTTCAGATTTCTGTGATTCACCTAGCGGGTGTGATGCAACCTGAGGATTGGGAGTAGAGATGGAGGAATGCTAAAATAAAGGCATGGATAAAGTACAAGGCGCCAAGAACTTGGTCCCCACAAGGAAATAAATTTTCTATACCATGTTCCTAACCCTCATTCTATAATAAAAACATACTCCATTAGCAGCTGCATACTACATTGACAAAAAAAAATTCAGGAAACAAAATCTTTAAAACTCCTCTTTCACCTTTGTCATCCTCTTTTCGAAAAAGTTAAACCAAAAAATATAAAAGCAATTTTATATATATATATATATATATATATATATATATATATATATATATATATATATATACCTTTGTTATGCTGGAAACTGAAGGCCACAGGAGAGAAAACACAGACAACTAGACATCTGCAAGGCTACATAAGAAAGAAATGGAGATGGAAAAGTATAATTTATGGCTGACGTATGTCCAATCTTTCGGCACTCAAAGCATCCACATTTCCAACCTTTAGGAAGCAACAACTTTCATAGAAAGCTACCACAAAGAAGTTATTTGTAGATGTTATTAAATCTGATAAAATTGTCAGCAATGCCAGGCTCATCACAACCATAATCACCATAACCATCAAGTCACATCCCATCTATTTGGGGTCCATTTTATAAAAGCTTCTTCACCATTGATTTCCGTCAAGGGCTAGATCTATTGGCTATTGCAATGAAAAAAAATTCATGTCTTTCCTAACAACTTTCATTAATGTTATTACATGTCTTTTCCTCCTCCCTGGACCTTCCACAATAATCTAAGACCCTTACCTTATCGGGGCCGCATATTCTCCACCTATACTTGCCCAAACCCTCTTAATTTATTCATCATTATCTCGTCCTCAATTGGTCACTCCTCATAATAACCCATACTACAATTGTCAATAGTTATACCCTCTAAAGCACAAGCACGTCCCATGGGGTCCCGTACCCGTGTCGAGCACGGACACGCACCGAACACGTGTCGGACACGCACGTGTCGTGTCCCACGTGACCTCAGGCGCTTGACAAGGGCAGGTCGAACGAGAGTGGACACGAGAGAGGAAGAGAAGGAGAAGAAAGAAAAAGAAAAAAAAAATATAGGTCAAACACCGTCGCCCTCTCTCTCTCTCTCTCTCTCTCTCTCTCTCTCTCTCTCTCTCTCTCTCTCTCTCTCTCTCTCTCTCTCTCTCTCTCTCACAAAGCCTAAATCCCAGCCTAAATCCCAACCTAAACCCTAACCTGATCCCCCCCCCCTTCTCTCCGCTCTCGGTGTTGTATAAAAAGGGTAGATTACACTTTCCCTCTAGAATTTTAGCTCAAAACATGCTACTCCCCTATAGTTTTTTTTTGTTCCAAATCGCACCCTAAAGTTTGAAATGTAAGCACAATACCGCCTTTTTGTCAACTACGTCATTTCCTGTAGTTTTCCAACTATAGGGGGGTTATGTGTTTTTGAGCTAAACTTCAAGGAAGCAAAATGTAATTTACCACTTATAATGGAAAAAATACTGAAAATTACTGAAAAAAAAAATACTGAAAATTAGAAGAAAAAAATTCTCATGTCCTCGTTGTATCCATGTCTTACATTTTTGAGATTTGTCGTGTCGCCATGTCTGTATCGTGTCGTGTCCGTATCCCGTGTCTATATTGGTGCTTCCTTGGTTATACCTTGAAATCACTATTATGCTTGCACAACAAAATCAATTCATACTCATGAAATCCGATAGCTTACAATATGTTTGTTTTTTTTGTTGTTCTATTACCGGAACGAATATAAGAGAAACTATTATCTTCTTAACTACAAAGGTTAGCTCATATGCTAGATTCTTTTAAATTAAAAACTGTCTTCTTTTGTTTGTGTTTCAACTCCATAGAGACATCCTAGTTCCACCCCTGGACACAATCATTAAAAGAAAATTCTGATAACAATGATGTTGGCCCGACGAAATTAGTTTATATTAAAAAAAAAGATAAAATTCATTCTCCCTTGACCAAGAAAGGACACAAGCCATTTCCTTTGTCCAACTCTAAAGAAAAATAGTAATAGCAGTTACATGCCGTCATGACGCAGTTAAGCCGGAAGTAAAAAAAAAAGAAAATCCTTATCCTATTTTGTACCATTTCCTTTGTGCAGGTAATAGATTTACATGTTGGGTAATCACCGTAGACATTTGAATATCATATGCAACCTTTCTTCCTTCAATTTATGCCTCACTTTTGATAAAAAAAAATACCATTTCCTTTATGCAGGTAATAGATTTACATGTTAGGTAATCACCATAGACATTTGAATATCATATGCAACCTTTCTTCCTTGAATTTATGCCTCACTTTTGATAAAAAAAAAATGAAGAAACAACTTCATTTAATTCACTATATAATTTCTAAAATGGCAAAAAGATGAGGATAACAACACAAAACAGATAAGAGGATAACAATATTAAAATTACCTCTTCCTCTGAATCAGGTTTCACAAAGGCCATTGGTGTTACAGAGCACGATTGTGTTAATGGAGGAACATCCTCGAAGCCCCTGGTGGTAGTATCAAAAGTTGACGGCATCTTGTGCTTCCTATATATATCAAGAAGCTTACCCCTCGGGTAGCGAAAAGTATCAGCAGATAAACTAAACTTCCCATGCAGAGACTCCCTCTTAACTATAGGTGCAGCACCGATGGGACCAGCAGAGGAAGACCTACTAAATGGCGGACCTCCAATGAAGTTTGACCTGCCCCGTCCTGCAGTAAACCCCACATTCGGACCCTCCACTCGTCCTCTCTCTACACCAAATCCTGGAGCAGCACGGTACACTGCTGAGCCACCAGAATGAACTTCCTGACGGTGGCGTGGCCTCCATTTTTCACGAGAATCAGATTCAGCCATGGGTCGATTGCCACCAACTGATTGTTTCTCAATGTGTGGATCCTCCTTGTCTACATCCATCTTTTTCTCCATTCGAGATTCCTTCTCTTTGTCTTCTGGACCCCATCTAGATGACCATTTGCTATCACGTCGATTTTCATTTCCTGAATTACGACTAGATACGTCATGCCACCTATCAGATAAGGGTAATGTCCTAGAATCAGCAGGTTCCCTCATGGAAATATTCTCGGAACGTCGATCATTTTTACGGAATTCATTTTCTCGATCTCCTTCCTTTCTGCGTTCTCTCCTACCAAGCAAGCCAGTTTCCCTCTCCTCTTCACGCCAACGACGATTAATTTCAACATCAGGCACATTTCTTCTCCATTCTTTCTTATCCTGAGATCCATCCAAACGCCAAGCATCTTTATGAACAGAATCCAATGAATTTCCTTGAGGCAGGGAATTTAGAGGGCGTGTGTCCTGCTAAAATAAAGAACGCCAATGCCATTAAGTAAAAGTAGCAGAAATCAGATAGTGCTAAACATAAAGAATCAAAAACATAAATAACTCAAAACATAATAGCCTACAAACCTATTTCTATAACAATATATAATTTAAAATGTCAACATGTGAAACTCGATAAAAAAATAGAAGCGTATGATGGCCAATAAGTAAAGAACATCTGAAATAAGGTGTCTACGTTCATATATGAACAGCATAACGAACATGTTCACAGGCACAAAGAAAAATCAAATTTAATGTACATAATTATGTGAACTGTCACATGGATAACGCATATCATATAAGAGACTTATAATATTGGTAGTGGGAAGTTATTTCACAGAGTTGAAATATGATCTCTTGAACAAGAATCAACCAACCAAACAATGAAAATTATGCATAGCAATATCATAGAACAATTTTTGTCACTCATACTAACTTTCATAGGTTGAACTCAAGGCTTTTGGCTTATAATTTGCGCCATTAGATACTACAATTCCACATATTCGGTCTCGCTTTCTACCCTCGTCATCTAGACTCATCCATAGTCCAGGGAAACTTTAAAGGATTGGTCCCTGGCTGCATGAACTATAACTGCCTAACCAACAAGATAAGACTCCACACACACCACCACCACCCACATGATAACAACAAAAAATTGGAGGGCTAGATGGACAACCTCAAAGACTGCAATGCCAAATTCTTAACCTTCCCTCTCAAGAGGTGAGAAACTTAAGAAGAGGGGTTCAAGACACTCATTTTCATTTCAAGAAGATTAATTCCAGAAGTACATTTCACACTAACCCCACCAATTTCGGATATAGCAGCTTGAAAAAGGACACCTTCAACATTAAGCCCTCTCTAGGGCACAAGAGTGGAAGACATATCCTCTTAAGCCACTCATTCGATATTTTAATAATATTAGGTTTTCTCAAGGAAACATGAAACATACTACATCTATCTATATTAATAAAATTTCCAGTTGCGACTCTTGCATTTGCCAACATTGAATACAAGGTGGCAGATCAGAGATGTATATTTCTCTTGCACTAAATACACTAAAAAATTTATAGACATTTAAATTTCCACAACCATTAGGCAAGAAAGCCCTATAAACAACGTTATGATTTCCATTTCAATCAACCATCCTTTTAGTTTCCATACTGCTTTAAAGGGGAAAGGAAGGGGAAAAAATGTACCATTAATCATTAAATAATAAATAAAAATAAACGGAAAATAATTTACGTAGAAAACATGTGTATCAATTCACAAACCACTACAATGTAATTCAAACGAAAAAAGAAAAAATATGATGCTTTATAAAGAAAAGGGAAACGACAAAAGAATATAACTTTTTTTGGTTGATATTTTTAACCCCCAAATTTCTAGAAAACTTGTGTGGCTCTAAGATTATGAAATCAACTAAAATCGGTTATGGCAGAAAAGATGGTAAATGAATAACCTTTAAACCGAACTGATTTCCAGTAGATACTATGCAAAAGTATCAAACGATGAAAAATTAGAATCACCTAAGAATTCGCTAATTAAAAGGACATACACGATGGCCACCCGATATTCCCAAAAAATAAATAATCAAAGTGAACATATCACGCATTAAAGATAACGAGTTTGTAAGTCTTCATAGAATTATCAATCTCTAAAATACTAAGACTGTCATCAATACAGAAAAGAAAAAAAACTAAGCCATGTCTCCCATAGTCCCATGGACAGTACTGACAAAAAAAGAACATAGAGAATATCTACCCAATAGAGTAAGTCTTGACAGCATTACATAATACATGTTGTATGATGCAGGTCAAATAGAACTACAATAATAAATGTTCAGATGTGAATTAAAATATATACAGGTAGGGTTTTTTTACCCCTGAAGCGGTCGAAAGGCCAACCTTGCCTTCACTGGGTTTGGCATACAGCCATTGGGGAGATAAAGGTATATTGTTCTCAGAAGTTGCTTGATCTGCAGCACAAACATATAAGAGATTGAAGTTAAACTTTTTGAATACACAGTGACATATAGCACACTACAGTAGAAAGCTATGTAGAATACAAAAAAGATCATAAAGCGTATACTACTACTGTAGCAGCTATATTTTGTGCATCTAGCAAACAAAGGTAATGTATGTCCTAAAAGGTAGTATTGTGCATATAAAGATGAAAAAATCACTAGTCATCATCTATTATCTGTTGATTAAAAAGCGAGATAAAATCTACAGTCTCAAGTACACCAGAGAATACAAAATGAGGCATAATGCAGCCAGATTAATCAACGGTGGAACATGGGGTATAAGAAGCTGTCTCCATCATGCCCTGGCCAATGACCACACCAAACAACATCACAGGACTGTTTATCATAGATTCATAGCAGACCACATTAAAATTCTCCTCTTTAATAGTTTACCGCATTCAACTTCCATAGCCACCAGTATTAACAAATTGCACTTTGGACTACAAATATTTTATTATTAAACCTAGCAGTTATCATCCGCATTAGCCAGAAACAGTGGATTCGAATTTCTGAGACACCACGTGGTTCCAGATTCTAACAGACATAACACCCATCCAAGCGGTAGGCTCCAAAGCTCACACTCTCACTGGTGGTTTCGAACACTCCCAGTGATCAAACTATGACAATAGATTGTTGTCAGGCTCAAATCTATACATTTGCAACTACAAGGAAATAGACAGAAGCATGCTTTCTTTACGTGGCATCACTTCCCCAACCCCGCAAATACAACAGCACGTCACTTTTGTTCATAGAAATATGCAAACTAAATACAATCAATTACCCCATGATCTACAGTACAAGCAAAGAGGGGGGAGACGCATGGTATCCAAGGTGCTGGCTCTACAAAATTCACAATTAAAGACAATTAACAGAAAGATCACCTTTCGATTCGTCAAGAAACCCCATAAGAACCTTACTCGCATCGAGTGCGGAAGCATCATTTGCTGTGAAAGGGAGAAATATTAATCGGAACTTTGTTGCGTGAACGAAGAAGGATTAGTATACTAACAAGAATTATAGCAGACTACAGAACAAAAAATCAAAAAAAAAAAAAGGCAAAATGCCACAAAATCAGCACAACCGCTGCTATTACTACTAATATCCAAGAATCAGATCCTTCAGAGATCAGTGGGTTATTTTATTTTCCACCGTGTTCTCCAAAATCAAGAAATCTGCTACGGTATTGCAACCAACTCCAATTCTAGGAGCAAAATGACCATTAAAAATTTCTCAGAAAAAAAAAGTGAAAAAATCTAAAACCATACTCGTTAGAACCGAACTACATGAAACTATAAAATGAGGAAATTTTGTAAGATCAAAAGTCGAAGGGAGAGCCCCTGACAACGAATCCCTTGGATTTTCAGCAAAAATCAACACATCCGGCATGACAGATCCATCGAAGCCGCAAAACAGAAGCAGAAATGGCCTTGATACCTTTGGCGGCCCAGGGCTCGTCGGTCGGCTTCACAGGGCCGAGATCCTCCGGCAGATCAACCTTGCCTTCAGCCATCCGAACCGCACCGGGACGGATTGCAGGGAGATCGGGAGGTGCGGGGCCGAATTAGGGTTTCCGGCGTCCGATGGCGAAAACACGGAGTATTAGATGGATCGATGAGGAGGAGAGACAGATCGATGAAGAGGAAATGAGCCGAATTAGGGTTTTGAGATTTGTATGAAGATTGGCAGAGAGAACAGAAGAGAAGAGAAAGAGAGAGAGAGCGAGGGTTTGGGTGGATAGAAGACTCCCAACAGCGAAACGAGAACTGAGATCGGAAGCGTGGGGGAGGACCGATTACCGATGTAATTTCATTTGGACTTAATCACGTAGAGTATTTATATATGTAGTTTTTTACAAATCGACGCCTGATCTTCTCTATTTTTACAAATTAATATTTACATATAAACTAGGGGTGGGACTTGGGCGGGTTTGACCCGAACCCGACCCGCCCAACCCGAACAATGGACAAACATGGGCAAAGCTGGTTAAAAACTTGGACGGGTTTGGACAAAAAAAGATCAACCCGATTTCAATTTGGACGGGTTTGGGCACCGATCTCCCCAACCCGAGGAACCCGAGGAAGTGACACACTAAGGTTGAATGCTTTGATAGTTTTTTTTATGGAAATCAAAGACTTCTTATTTGATGTTGAATGATAAGAATTCATTTGAAATATGTGAGGATATGGGTTGGACTTTATGTTTTTGTTATGCAAATCAAAGATTTTTTTTATCCAATTCAAAAATATGTTGGATTTTTTTTCCATTTATTTATGTGCACAAGCATTTTTAATTGGGCAACCTGCCCAACCCGCTTAGTATTTTGCAAATTGGGCAACCCGAGCAACCCGAGGAACCCGATGAACTAGAATGGGCAAGCACGGGTTGGGCTTCCACGGGTTCCCCGGGTTCCACGGGCAAAACGGGCAAAGGTTTGTGCAAGTCGGGTTGGGCATGGGCAGACCCTTCAACCCGCCCAACCCGCCCAAGTCCCACCCCTAATATAAACCACGGATATCAGTCAAACTTTACACATAGACCGCTACATATAAGTGGCATCCAAAATAAAAAAAATATTTATGTAATATTCCATTATTTGATTGTTATCTCACTTATCTAAAAGAAAATGATCTTTTCAACCGATTTCAGTTATTTATAGGCCGACACATGTCTATTGGATATGGACTTAAATCAAAACTAGCATTGATCTAATCCGAATCTAGCTTATACATCACCCAAACTATTCTCGAAATTTAGGGGTATTCATGGAATTTAGGAAAGAAATAAGGGTAAAATAAAAAATAGGATAAATTATACTTTGCCCCCTAAACTTTAGCCCAAAATCACTAAATCCCACTATAATTTATAAACTATAATTTGCCCCTTCAATTCAGTTTTATTTAGATAGAAATTATCACCAAAGGATATTTTGTAGTTGACAACAGGGGGTATTGTGCAAACATTTAAAACTGTAGGGATCTATTTGGAACAAAATTAACTACATGGGAGATTTTGGGCTAAACTTTGGTGGTTAAAGTGTAATTTAACCTAAAAAGTATTCTCCTATTTTTTGATGTCATCTAATTGCATGGATCTAAGTGATGAATAACATAAGCCTTTGGTCAGGAAATAAGTGGGGGTATAATGGATTATGATGATTTCGTAGAAAATATGTCGACGTTTGATTCCAAAATGTTACTGATAAAATTCAATGATTTGCATGGTTGTGTTGTAGAAATTGATCATTAGGGAGGGCTGATACAGCAGCTAACATATAGGAATGGATCAACATGATATCTAATGGCAATAGCAACAACAACGCATAGGTTCCACCACGAAGAACTTCTTCATAAAGTCAATGGCATTCAAGGGAAAGACTTTCCTTTCACGTATATATTTTATTCCACGAACTAAACTGATTATTTTTTTATGTTGATCAGAGTTTAAAGAGCTTTTTGGAGGGTTTTTTTGTGTATGCATGAAGCATATGGCTATTGAAAGAAAATTTCGAGTTGCTACCCTGGATTTGATGATCAAATGGTTATTTAAGTTTGGTACAACTGAGCTAACAAACAACTCAAATTATAGAGAGGTTTCAAGACTGTATGGTCACTGGGTATCAAGTATCGATATTGGCCACATTGTTAATACTGGATGTATGGTGTATCCATTTTTGACTGATAAAATAGGAATATCAAGCACATGTTTATCCATTGTTTTATGTGATATTTGTTTGTCAGTCAATTGGTTGGTATTAGTCGTCTGAGACTCTCATCATACTTGGGAAGTAAGTATTATGCAAGACCTGAGCATACTGAATTGTAATGACCAAAATACCATCAAATAAACTATTAGACGTCAACAACAGGTTTTCAATTATTTATTTTTCAATACTTATAAGTGAGAAATGTTGGAACTAAATCCTATTATCAGGGTCGTAGCGGAAGCAAAAAATAGATCCGAGGATCTCATGGTGTATGTTTCATTACAATTTATCTTTCAAATAATCTACATGCGAATCTATGATCTTAGTATATGTGTGGACACCCTAGAGGCATACTACGATCTACAGAAGACATTCATGCATCTAGTTAGATGTTTAGAACCATCATACCTTATGGATCTTTGATCCGAAGAGGACGAAACGATGATGAACCGCACATGAATTGCAATGAAAGTTGTCGGATAGCACATTGTTCTTTGCGAAGGGAGGAATCCTCGAAGTCCTATATCTAAGTGCAAGGACTACAAGCCGATGGAGGATTCTGTTACGAAGATGATGACGCTCCAAAGCCTTCTCTTCTCTTTCTCTCTTCTTCTTCCTTCTCCTTTCCTTACTCCTTTCTTCCTCTTTCTTCTTCCTCTTTTCCTTGGTCGAAACCACAAAGAGGAGAGAAAGGTAGGGGTCGGTTTTTTCAGGGAGAGGGGAGAGCTAGCTAGGGTCGGCCTCTCTCCCCCCTATTCCTTCTTATAGGGTCAGTCCTCTACTTGCACAAGCAAGCTAGGGCCTGCCCTAATAGGATAGGGATAAGGGGGGAGGGATAAAGCAAGTCGGTTAGGACTTCCTTTATCCATTTAGACACTTCGGACGAAAATGCCCTAATGTCGACACACCGCTAATAAAGAGGTAGAGTAAGATACGCTTATCGGAATCGAGTTTCGTCAGCGCCTATGAGCTCCTGGAATTATTTTGCTCATTTTAAGATCCATATTCAATATGTTCTGAGCCATTTTTCATTATTTACCAAAATATCCCTATGGCCCATAACACATATGAATTAGGTTCTTAGGGTTCGGGCTTGCGCTCCATCGCGCTACTTCATATCCAATGTGTCCAACCGAGTCAAGGAGAAATTCCTATACACAACGACATGGTGGAACCTTCAGAGTT
Source organism: Chamaelirium japonicum (assembly GCA_947650365.1). Taxonomy (NCBI): domain Eukaryota; kingdom Viridiplantae; phylum Streptophyta; class Magnoliopsida; order Liliales; family Melanthiaceae; genus Chamaelirium; species Chamaelirium japonicum. The sequence continues at coordinate 6,214,022 of OX393551.1, read as the reverse complement.
CAGGATCTCTAGCTCCAACCGGATCCTTGATTAACTGTTCCGGTAACACACCGAAAGTTTCATCAATCAGTCCTAATCCGATTACCCCGTGTAACCACCCAAAGTGAGATGCAAGTTGAACTCTAGTGATTCTAAACTTATGTTACTCCCTCGTAACCCCTATTCTCTACTATACTCTGATAATCCTTAGTCCCTCCTATTACTGATGTTATGATTCGATTCGAGAGGTGGGGAGCATCGTCAAACCACGACCGATCATCTGACTAGGATTTGATGACTTGTCATCTATAACACCACACACCTTCCGATGCTATGCCTAGCATCCGAAATGTCGTCAGTCATACTAACAATCACCAGGTCTAGGTTAATTGTGTGGACAAATTAACTCATCGAAATACATCCATCCAACACTGGACGTCGGATAACCTATAGGGATTGTATGCCACTATAGCGTCAGCCAGGCAACCCAACGTACTGTGGTATTGGATTATGGTAGGTCCGCACACGTTGGCACATCAAAGCACCACTTAACTCATTGGCTCAGTGTATATGGTCCTTTAGGGTTAAGGACAGATTATCTATAATAGTAAGACAGTTTATGTACTAGTGTCTGAATCACTGAACTGTGCACCGTCTTGGTTCTTGTTCAACACAATCATTGTGCTTGTTCAGGTAAATGGGAATCCCACGTTCTCGTGGTGGAGACTTTACCACATCCTATACCTGCCAACCGCTTATTCTCGGTGAAGCGACCGACATCACCAAAACTGTGAACTAGTTCTAGGCCTATGCAGAACCGGTCTACTGGATCTCCTAAGCATGGATCCACCATGCTCAGTGGCCTATGTGGGTGCAAAAATTGTACCGGACCGGATCAGAGTGGAATGGGCCCGCGCAATGGCCCAAGTGGGTAAGCCCGCCCGGGATCATGGGCCCACTCTACGGGGCTCGCAGATCAAGCCCTCCCCCTTATTGGGCCCGAACAACGGCCCAATAAGGGCCCAGCAAGGAGGCCCAGAACTAGTACCACGTCATCATCGCCACGTCATCACTGCCATATCGGGCACGTGCCTACGCTATAAAAGGACCCCCAAGGCATCCAGGAAGGGGGTTGGTCATTCGATCAGAGGAAGAGGGATTCCAGATACAGAGCCAGAGCCCTCCATTATTCCTCTTAAACTCTTTTAATTGCTCCGTGCAAACACATTGTAAGAAGCCTCTCTCGGCCTGTCGAGAGAACGCTCAACCCTTATTTACTCAAATTATAGTGAAGATCAGGTGGCACCTCTCGCCCGGAGACGTAGGTCGTAAGACTGAACTCCGTCACCAATCATTATGTCATCACTCCCTACTCTCTTTATCTACTCTCCCATCTCTCTAACTCTACAAACCATCAAATTCAATCAAGGCTGTGGGGTGGGATTCTCGATCAAGACGGCTCGGAAATTTCCCCCCATAATCTTTGGCGCCGTCTGTGGGATATCGATAGAGGTCTTACCCACACCTCTACCAACTCTTATTCAACTTGTGGTGACGAGCCACAAGTCCTCCTCTAAATCAACCTCAACGCATTCATCACGCCGACATCAACACGCTCGATGGTGAAGGCCAGCACCAACCCACCAAAAGTGGGTGCTGAACGAACAAACGATATGCTGATTGAAGAAGAACAAGAAGTCTCGGTTGCAACCAACCGAAGAAATATTCGGGAGCGGCTGGGGCCGCAAGACAGCCATCCAGAAGGGCACAGCGATCGGCGAGACCCGTCATCCTCGAGGCGTCGATCTGGCAAAGAACACGTTATTCAAGGGAGCGAGCCTCAGGCTATATACGAGATCTCGGCTGCTGACTACCAGCTACTAAATTTCCTTAAGAAGAATGCGGCCCTCGAACAAGAGAGGGATTCCCTAAAGAAGGCGGTTGAAAGAGCGGGGGTTGTGGCCCACAACTCTCTAGCTACTGATGAAGACCAACCAAGGACTTGCCCAGCCGTGAGTCATCATCTTGAAGAACCACATGTGCCGCGTATCGAGATACGTCAGGTATCCACACAAGCACCAAGGCAAACGGTGTGGGATCGCCTCGACGTCAACGGTGCGCCCAGCTATCACGGAGAAGGATCACCTCAGTCAACAGGGTCTACTAGATATTCTATCCCTTCGCACACGAAAGCAACAGATGCCCGTGAGCTGCTCAACCAACTAAGGCATACTACCGACGTGGGACGCCGCCATCAAAACCGTAGGCAGCTAGCTAATCACCTCGGTGGGGCCACTGCATCCCAAGGTTCTTGCAACACCATTTCCTATGGGTTGGCGAACACCGAGCCTGCCAAAGTTCAACTGCATCCAGGGAGACCCTGCTCTCCATATCCTAGCCTACAAGCAGGCCCTGACGCCCTACGAGTATGAGAACCATGTTCTTTGTCGTATGTTTGTGGGAAGCCTCGAGGGACCTGCCCTGGACTGGTACTACACACTGCCTACTGGTACGGTGACCACATTCAAAGAATTGGCTGAACTCTTCATGGACCATTACCGGCTAAACTTAAAGCCGGAAAAGAAGCTGGATACACTCTACCGGCTGAAGATGGGCTCCGATGAGTCTCTAAGGAGCTTCACGATGAGGTTTCATAATGAGCACTCTGAGCTCACCGGTCGGTCCCATAATGAGGAGGCCATCATGCTAGCATTCCAGAATGCTATCCGGCCAGAGCTCCACGTCTATACCGACTTCATCCGGTATCCTCCCAGTACCTTAGAAGCAATGTTCAAGCGCGTACAGCGGGAGATAGAGGTGGAAGACAATCAGCAGGCCAGAAGACTACGCGAGCCTCGCGAGTCTCGTGACTCCCGATATAAGAAAGATGATGAAGCTCCAAATGAAGCACACTACAAGAAGTCTACCCATGCCGCGTCCGACCAAAAGGTACAAGCCAAAAGGTACAATGAAGATCCGAAGGCCCCTCCAGCAGAAAAGAGGCGAACTCCAAGGGAGCAAAGGGTGTTTACTGAGCTGAACACCTCCATTGAAGACATCTTCGCCTACTTGCAGAACGAGCCCTTTTGCAAGTGGCCACAGCCTCTCCCTCCAAATTCCGACCAGGCGGGAGATACGACAGCCTACTGTGAGTTTCATCGCAGCCATGGCCACCCAACCTTTATATGTTAGAAGCTAAAGCATCACATCGAATACCTGATTCAAGAAGGGTGGCTCGATGGCTACCTCGCTAATAAGGAACCAGGTCGAGAGTAGGAAAGGCAGCAGCAGTGGAGAAAGAAAGTCAATGTAATGCATGGATGCATAATCGTAACGTCCGCTAGGCAACTTCTGAAAAAGTGTAACTGCTACTTTGTTGTATCAATAAAGTATCTCTTTTTTCTCAAAATCAAATCTCTCGAAGTTCGATTCCACCATATTAAGGCAAAAAAAAAAAAAAGGTTCCTGGCAACCCAGGTCAACCAAAGACCTTCGATTCCGCCCATTCAAGTCGGAAGCTCGAAGGCAATTCGGCTACGCCCTCTCAAGGCTAAAGTCCGATAAAAAGGCTCCTGGTAACTCAGGTCAACCAAAGACCTTCGATTCCGCCCATTCAAGTCGGAAGCTCGAAGGTAAGTCGGCTACGCCCTCTCGAGGCTAAAGTCCGATAAAAAGGCTCCTGGCAACCCAGGTCAACCAAAGACCTTCGATTCTGCCCATTCAAGTCGGAAGTTCGAAGGCAATTTGGCTACGCCCTCTCGAGGCTAAAGTCCGATAAAAAGGCTCCTGGAAACCCAGGTCAACCAAAGACCTTTGATTCCGCCCATTCAAGTCGGGAGCTCGAAGGTAATTCGGCTACGCCCTTTCAAGGCAAAAGTCCGATAAAAAGGCTCCTGGCAACCCAGGTCAATCAAAGACCTTCGATTTCGCCCATTCAAGTCAGAAGCTCGAAGGCAATTCGGCTACGCCTTCTCGAGGCTAAAGTCCGATAAAAGGCTCCTGGTAACCCAAGTCAACCAAAGACCTTCAATTCCGCCCGTTCAAGTCGGAAGCTCGAATGCAATTCAGCTATGCCCTTTCGAGGCGAAAGTCTAATAAAAAGGCTCCTGGCAACCCAGGTCAACCAAAGACCTTCAATTCCGCCTATTCACGTCAGAAGCTCGAAGGCAATTCGGCTACGCCCTCTCGAGGCTAAAGTCTGATAAAAAGCTCCTGGTAACCTAGGTCAACCAAAGACCTTCGATTCCGTCCATTCAAGTTGGAAGCTCGAAGGCAATTCGGCTACACCCTTTCAAGGTGAAAGTCAGATAAAAATGCTCCTGACAATCTAGGTCAAGCTAAACTATCAACTATACTTATCCGAGGCGATGAGAATAAGTCCAAGGCAGTCGTTGTCGCTTTGACATGCACCAAGTTCAAGGAGACATCCTTGGTACTCAAAGACAAAGTCCGAGGCGACCAATGCCTCGGCACTCTACAAGCCCAAGGCCCAGCCCTTGGCACTCGAAGACAAAGTCTGAGGCGACCAACGCCTCGGCACTCTACAAGCCCAAGGCCCAGCCCTTGGCACTCGAAGATAAAGTTTGAGGCGACCAATGCCTCGGTACTCTACAAGCCCAAGGCTCATCCCTTGGCATTCGGAGATAAAGCCCGAGGTGACCAACGCCTCGGCACTCTACAAGCCTAAGGCCCAGCCCTTGGCACTTAAAGACAAAGTCCAAGGCGACCAATACCTCGGCACTCTATAATCCCAAGGCCCTATCCTTGATACATAAAGATAAAGTCCGAGACGTCGTCGCCGACATATTGGCATTCGATCAAAAGTCCAAGCTTAGTCTTGTCACTCAGGTCCAAGCATTAGATTGTCAATGGCCATCACCTTTTCTCAACGACTAACGGTTCCAAACTGGTCAGGGGGTGCTTGGTCTAACTCTGTCAGTGCGTGTCTCTACTCTGGTGCAGTCGACGGTGGGTAACACGGGATAAAATGGTGCTTCCTTGATCCTGGCCAAGTCAACACCCTCACGTGACCGTAGTACCTGGCGAATATTGTAACCAGGTGCGGTAGTACATTGGGTGAAGACTGGCTGGCCATCATGTGGTGTCATCCTAGATTATCTCTAAGAAGCCCCCTCGAATATAGCATTGTCCCTCGCCGACATCCCCGCGCACCAGCGTTTTACCGAAAAGTGTCGGTTTCAAATGGGGCTGAAATTCGAAAAACACACTATTTTCAATACCGACACTTTTTGGCCTCTTCTAGTAGCCCCCCCTCGGTTTCGCACAAAAACCAAGTAAGGGGGGTGTTATGCCATCAACAAGCAGCCCCCCCCTCGGTTTCGCTCAAAAACCGAGTGGGGAGGGGGTGACGGCACACCATCAGCTACAACTACCCCTCAGTTTTGTCAGAAAATCGAGAGAGGGTGTGTGTCGGCATCAACAAGCAGCCCCCCCTTAGTTTCGTAGAAAAACCAAGTGGGGAGGGGGTGCGACGGCACACCATCAGTAGCCCACCCCTCGGTTTCGACAGAAAACCGAGAGGGGGGGTGTTCGACATCAATATCAACCCACCCCGTGGTTTCGTCAGAAAATCGAGAGGGGGGGTGCTCGGCGTCATCCAAACTTATTAGTCAATCCAATTCAAGTGGCATTCGCACACAAGGATCAGCCAAAGACGAAGAATTATCTTCCATTGGGTTCGTTGAATAGCATCTCAACCAAACCTATTGAGTTGGCTGTACAAACTTCACAAGCAAAATTCCTCCTTCTTATCTGGGGGTGGACTCGTGGTAACCGCCGCGTCATCGCTAGGGCCCGACTGCAGTCCCTAGTGAATACAGTAACTAGGTGCAGTTGGGTGTCGAACAGAGACGGATGAGTTACCGCGTATCGATGCCTCTTCAAGACGTGCGTAGGACACTCGGCCAATGCGTTCTTTAGAGTCATCTCTTTATGAAGGTGATTACCGAAAAAGTTACTCATCAAGGTGTATGATGTTTCACGTCCACTTTGACCGGTTTTTCGGTGCCTACACAACGACACCTTATACGCACTGATCCGACGTGCATATGAAAAGTTATGACTGTCGGAAGTTTTTGCGCTTGTTCGAGACTCACTAGTCCGCTGCGCCCGAGACTTCCAAATTGTCTTTGACGACTTTGCCATCACCACCTATCCTACGACACCAAATTTCTCCGTCGCCATCAAGAAGTTAAGCGAGTAGCCGAGCGCTCCCGGTTCCTCATCGCCAAGGCCGAGCAGGAGAAGCTTGCCGCCATCGTCCGCACGAGGTTAAAGAGTGGGCCGACCACGTTAGCACATTGTTGGGTCCACCCCTCGCATGCACCCTTGTTGTGCAGATGACACAAATAAAGGAGAGAGGGAGTGGGTCTGACCCATCCCCCGCGTGCGCCTTCGTTGGGCAGTCGACACGAGCAGAGGATAGAAGGGGAAGGGTCCTGACCCCTTGCGTGCTCGCCGCGCAGCGCAGCTTGTCCAACCCCACACTTGCCTTCCTCATCGCGCCGCCGACCGCACCCCGCTACCCTGCGCCCGGAGCAGCACGCCGACCGCGCCGGGCGCCCCGCTCCGCAGCCAGCCCGCCTGCGCCGCTGCCCCGCGCCGCTCCGGCCTCCGCGCCGCCTGTGCCCCGGCTTCTGCACCGCCCGTGCCCCGCGCACGCCGCTGCCTCTACGGGCCAAAGCAAAGAAGAAACAGAGAGAGAGAGAGAAAGGAGAGAGAGAGAGAGAGGGACGTCTGCTCTCCCACTGAAGCCAAAGAAAAAAAAAAGGGGGAGAGGGACGGCCCACAACCCCCCTCTTCCTCTTCTCCTTTGATCCAGTCGGGGAGGGCCGCCCGACTCGCGCCCGCAGCCCCCCTCTCCGATCCGATCGGGGCCAGCCCCCCAGCCCGCGACCGGCCGCCGACCGCCGCTGCTCCACCAGCCTCCGCAGCCCGTTCCAGTTGAGGCCCGGACCCCGTATGCGCCTGGCCTAGATTTCGCGCCCACCACTACTCCGCTAGCCTCCACAGCTCGCCGACTATGTTGCTCCATCAGCCTTCGTAGCTCGCCGCCTGCGCCGCACCACCAGCCCTCGCAGCCCTGCCCTCGTCTCGCTCCATCTTCCATCTCTATCGCCCAAGTCGGAACAATGGAATCCGAAGTGGGATTCCTGACCTTGTCTCACAGATCGACAGAGAAGCCCTCTCCACCGATCAAATCCTCGCCCATGGCGGCCGATCCGTCACTGGTGAAGGCCACACCCTCGGATCGGATCACGACACCAGAGAAGCGGATCCAGCCGCCACGCGCGGGCCAGGAAACGGAGCGTGGCCTTCTCGGTGAGGGAGGTGAAGAAGATTGCTCTCATACTTCAGAGACCCGGCAAAGGGTCCACAGATCGGCCGGGTCTTGCTAGGCCCGATGATCCCCTTTTATCCACGAAGGAGAAACTCCGTACCGACTCCGGATCTGATTCGATCTCCAAGGCCTTGAAGGCTAAAACCCCTGCCAAGCTCCCGAAAAAGTATGAGACACTGGTAGAGTTTTTTTAATTCCATGGAGAGCTCGATTCGATTGCTTCGGTTGAAGGGATCGATGTCTACATTCCCTAATATCTGCACCAGTATTCAGCATCTGACCGAACGGAGGTTCACTTACGGGCATCTAGCGCAACTGAAGCACATCCAGCCAGAAGCGATTTTGATTAAGAAAGTGATCTTGCTTGATGAGACTATTTGCTGTATGAAGCCAGAGCTTCAGATTGCTCTGCAGACCAGTACGATAGGGGACGGCATGAAGCGAAAAGAAGGAAAATGGGTCTCGGTACCCTCTCGGCATCCTCTCGGTCGGGAAAAGGGAAAAGGGTCTCGGTACCCTCTCGGTCGGGAAAAGGTAAAAGGGTCTCGTACCCTCTCGGTATACTCTCTGTCGGGAAAAGGGAAAAGGGTCTCGGTACCCTCTCGGTATACTCTCGGTCGGAAAATATACTAATTTTTTGAGAATGCCTCATCGCAAAACCGAGACTTTTTGGCTCGCACCAAAAGGGTCTCGGCGTCGGCAGAAGGCAAATGAGTCTCGGCATCCTCTCGGTCGGGAAAATGCAAAAGGGTCTCGGTACCCTCTCGGTATCCTCTCGGCGTCCTCTCGGTCGGGAAAAGGCAAAAGGGTCTCGGTACCCTCTCGGTATACTCTCGGTCGGAAAAAGGAAAAAGGGTCTCGGTACCCTCTCGGTCGAAAAATACACTAATTTTTCGATAACGCCTCCTCGCAAAACCGAGACTTTTTGGCTCGCACCAAAAGGGTCTCGGCGTCGGCAGAAGGCATAGGAGTCCGGCATCCTCTCGGTCGGGAAAAGGCAAAAGGGTCTCGGTACCCTCTCGGTATCCTCTCGGTTGGAAAACACACTGCTTTTTTGGAAACACCCACTTGCAGAACCGAGACTTTTGGGCTCGCGCCAAAAGGGTCTCGGCATCGGCAGAAGGAGACTCTGCTAATACGAACCGCGACACCGACGATTCTTGCCAACCATGCCAGAATCCTAAGGCGTTTGCACCTTGGAATCCCAGCCGACCCCGGGGGTCCTGACCCGACTGGGAGGGGGTAACTGTGGGTGCAAAAATTATACCGGACCGGATCAGAGTGGCATGGGCCCGCGCAATGGCCCAAGTGAGTAAGCCCGTCCGGGTTCATGGGCCCACTCTACGGGGCTCGCAGATCAAGCCCTCCCCCTTATTGGGCCCGAACAACGGCCCAATAAGGGCCCAGCAAGGAGGCATAGAACCAGTGCCACGTCATCATCGCCACGTCATCACTGTCATATCGGGCACGTGCCTACGCTATAAAAGGACCCCCAAGGCATCCAGGAAAGGGGTTGGTCATTCGATCAGAGGAAGAGGGATTCCAGATACAGAGCCAGAGCCCTCCATTCTTCCTCTTAAACTCTTTTAATTGCTCCGTGCAAACACATTGTAAGAAGCCTCTCTCGGCCTGTCGAGAGAACGCTCAACCCTCATTTACTCAAATTATAATGAAGATCAGGTTGCACCTCTCGCCCGGAGATGTAGGTCGTAAGACTGAACTCTGTCACCAATCATTGTGTCATCACTCCCTACTCTCTTTATCTACTCTCCCATCTCTCTAACTCTACAAACCATCAAATTCAATCAAGGCTGTGGGGTGGGATTCTCGATCAAGGCGGCTCGGAAATTTCCCCCCACAGCCTACTGTGTTCCCTATGGTCTTTTTATTATATATATGAATTAACATATACTAAAGTAGTATTCTAATTAAAGCAATAACCAAAGTTATCTTGATTAATGTTAATACAGAAAATCCAAACTCAGGAAACACGAGCTACAACAAAATTTATGGAGCACTATAGATTAAGTGATGACTTTTAAACATGTATAATTCTAAATCAAGTTACTTTTTCAATAGGTAAGTTGATTTGGTGCTTCAATCTCTCTTTATTTGCTAAGTGTTTCACCTTGGCATGTTGAACTCGCATCCTATCTCAAGATCATCCGCCAGACATAGGTATGCCTCCTCTTCTAATATTCTAATTGTGTCTGCAATTATTGTCGTAAGCTGAGCCCCTCTGAACTTTGTCAAAGAGCAATGCGGATGAAGTATTGGGTGGAAGGTGGAGGGGCGAACATGCTCAACCGGTGATGCAATAGGAGATCAACCGATTGGGATCCGACATCAGGTCTAAATGCAGCACATTATTTAGTGTTGTAACATGAGATACATGTAGGCTTTAGTCATTGTATGTTTGCCATTATACCAAAACAATTCATATATGTTTGCCATGTGATTTTAAGAATAACCTTGACCAACAAGTATCCTTTCATTCTAAATCAAATAACTCAATGTGTATAACATTATTGGCGTCCGTTTAGGCTTGCTTCTTCCACAAGAAATGGAAAAAGGGATTTGTTGCGATTTGCATGGCTACAACTTTCTCAACTTATGTAGATGAAAGTTCATTACCGCTACATATTTGCAATATTCTTAAAATTATGAATGCCTTTGTAAGTATCAAAGCTACATATAGGGGGGGGGAGAGAGAGAGAGAGAGAGAGAGAGAGAGAGAGAGAGAGAGAGAGAGAGAGAGAGAGAGAGAGAGAGAGAGAGAGAGAGAGAGAGAGAGAGAGAGAGAGAGAGAGAGAGAGAGAGAGAGAGAGAGAGAGAGATTTCCACCGTCAAATGTGAATGTGCATATAGATTTTGTGTTCCTCGTCTGGTCGCAACTTTGGATGTCATACCTCTTATGTTTTTATATTGTTTCATATGAGGACTGAGCAGTAAATTTGACATAAGCCACAAATTTTCATTTGTTATATAGTTCAACAATAGGGATAGGGTGATTCCGTCAGACGGTTGCACATGATGTGGATGTTTTCACTGAATGTGGGCACCTCCTCCCAATGTGCGTGTCAACAAGCGCGCGCGCGCGCACACACACAGGCTTCAAAATGCCACAGGGAGGTTCCTATGATATATGATCACTAGTGCATGCCGATGTCTGTCGGCACTGCAGTGGGCCGCCTTTGACGACAACACACCTGTCAACACTGTAGTGGGCCGCCTTCGGCACGACCAACTCCCCCTCCCATATAATCGATCAATCACAGTTGTCTCTGTTTGAATGGATTCCTCGAGATTGACTCAGGGTTTGGAACGACCGAAATTTCAGCAGACGGATTTATAACCGTTGATGCAAACAACGATCACGGGATGAATGGTCATATTTAGTGCAATTAAATGGGCCGGGATTTTAGGGGTTTAGTGCAATTTAAATGGATTGGGATTTGAAACAAAGGAGAGGAAGTTGGTTGACGGTGAAATAGAGTTTGTGCGTTAATTTTTGAACGAATGGTTAGATCAATATGTTGTCCCATATTTCCAGCTGCTGAAAAACAATAGTGATGTTTTTCAGCAATAGTGATGTTTTTGGGGATAGAATTTATGTCGACTAGGGTAAGGAAATCTTTTTTTTTTTAAATGACTTTTTTCTTTCTTTTTATAGGAGTGATCTAACGCAATACATATTTCTTAACCAGCTGGCAATATACATAGCCCTCTGTGTTTCGGGGTTCACTTGGCAACAACCGTCATTTGCTCACATATTAACAGTTCTGGAGTGAGCGAACAGCCAGGTGAATTTGGCAGCACAACTGTTGGTGAGCGGACCCCGAGCCAAAGTGATAGCACGGTTAGGGGCGACAAATTACAATATATATCCCCTAAAGTCTAATGTAGTGGTAGTGAGTGTCAACATCTTGTGCTCAAGGCTCAAGCAAAGATAACAATTGAAATCATTCAACAACATCCATTTGATGATGCCAAAGCCCTGAAGCAAAGCATTACACCTATTAGAAGCTCAAACATCAAGAGTAGCATCACCGGTTATAAAAGCTACTGCAACAACAAAAAGACACCTACCTACATCCGAGACATGAGGGGCCCATTGTTAACCATAGCGGGCGACTCCAGCTATAGCACAAAATTCGAAGGTAAACAAACATTACAAGGAAACAAAAACTGAAACACACAACAGAAACCTAGCTCATCCTCTGAGCAGCTTCCTTTGCTATCAGCCTTTCCTTTGCCTTGGTCTGCGCTTGAGATTTCGGGCCCATTATGCCGCCTCCCCACTTCTTCCGGACCTCGTCAAATTTATCATTGAAGTTGGCCTTGAAAAAAAGAAAAAACAAAACCCAATTCAGTCCATTTCAAAAATAAAAATACTTGAATTAAGTTCCTTAAAAACAGTGGCTGGTTAGGGTTTTGTATGGCTCCCACCTTGATAGCCTCCAAGATTTTGCTGAAATCTAGCTTGTCCTCGTTCTTCACTGTGGTCAAGCACAACACTGATGCAGTCTTCTTGTGTACGATCTATCAGAAATTTAGAAACATATCGGAATTTGTTCCAAACTTTCAACACACACACACACACACAAGAGAGAGAGAGAGAGAGAGAGAGAGAGAGAGAGAGAGAGAGAGAGAGAGAGTACCGTCCCCAAACGTGCTTTTCCTTTTACAATGCAGTAAGGGATCTCCATCTTCCTGCACAAGGCGGGAAGCCATACCACTAACTCGATCGGGTCAACATCATGAGCGATGACTACTAGTTGTGCCTTGTTCTGAAAATTAAAAAAAAAAATCCAAGATTTCAATTATCTGAAGATGACTTGCAAAGCTGAGACTCGTATGACTAGGATTCATATTTCAATTGATGAAGAGGGTTGGTCTAACGTTGCAACTTGATGGCAACTATTTAAAAAAGGGCATGGACGGAACGACTGGAAGGATTTTCAAACCTGTTCAATGAGGTATGTGACATGATTAAGTCCGTACTTCACAACAATCGGCTTCTTAACTTCAACAGTCTTTCCTTCCGACTCAGCCTGAGCCCTCTTCAGAAGCCTCTCCTTCTTGGCAGCTTTGTCTTCAGGCCTGTACTTGAGAAGCATCTTGAATAGATTGGTCGCTGCAAGCAAAACCCTGTGTCAGCTACCTCCCAACACACAACAAATAAAAAGAAACGGTAGCAACCGACATCATAACAGGTACTAAGGCATGTCTCTGGCACAAAAACCGGAGTCACAATATCATATGCCACAAAAAATTAAATATTAAATACATAGAACTCAAATTAGCAGCAAAAGAAAAAAAAGTATAAAAACCACATCAAGGATACAAACGGTGGAGACAAAATGAGATATATGAGCAAAGATGCAGTTGCACTCGTGGGAAAAAAAAAAAAAAAAAACCCAGCAAGATCAAGAGCCATTGGATGAGAAAGGAAGTTTTTTACATTATTACCTTATTTCATGTTACCAATGGGTGAAAAAAGAAAGTTCAGGCTCGATCAAGGAACGGAAAAGCGAAATAGTACGTGATATTTCAAGAAATATATTGGCTTTCCCACCCACCAAATCACCCCCACCGAAATACATGTTATTTTCCCATCGCCAAAATCTAGGTGGAAATCGATTTTTTGACCTTGAACTCAATAGCCTATAAAACTTTTAAAATTTTATTAAAATGCTATAATGATAACAACAAAGCAACAACCAAATTGTATGGTAGAATCTCGTCATTGATTAAGATGAAGATAGAATATCACGATGCTCATAAAGACGAGAAAGAAAGGTACTAGAATGTTTTTTTTTCTTCTGATTGAATTAAAAAGATACCTCCATGCAGATAGAAAATAACAATTACTGTTATGGATAAAGTTGCAATATTACCTTGTGAAGGAATTTGGTGAGTATTTTGTTGTTGAGAATTATATCATAAAACATAATTTGAAGAGTATGATTATATCAAGGAAGATGTAATTGGAAATTTGGAATAGCATGATTATATAGGAACTCGTACATGCAATGTGGGATCATGATTGTGATAATCTTGGGCTACATAAGAGTGTGGGTGAAGCAAAGTTTAAGTTGCAAGTATCACAAAATTCTGCTAGGATGATCAAACATCAAAATTGTTCCCCTAATTAACTTCACTTTAAAATACTACATCCATGTGCAACAAAACTTAAAACGCAGTTGGGTTGTGCAACAAATCTAATTAATCTAATTACGGTTAGTTCCGTAGTCTAAAATATAAGTTGAACAACTAGTAAAATTAAAATAATCATTAGCCCATCCATAGGCTGGGAGCAAGTATTGGAGCTCTTTAATGATAAAATTTAGTAAAACCGGTAAATATGGATGACAGACATGATAGGCCTTCTAAAGGGCATGAATATGCCTTATCACTCGATCAAGGTTATAATGGAGTGCACAATCGTAACGAATTAGATGGTGCTTCATGGTTGTTATGGTTGATGTACCATCAGGATATGATAATATAGAGTTGGAGATCTGAAAACATAACAACTAAAGGAGTGTTGGCCAGCATTTTAAAAGAGGGAGAAGCTAACAACCTGTTTGGCTGGGAGGAGTTCCATGTACAGTAAAGTTAGAACTATAACTGTATGAATTCCAACTACAGTGTAGATGGAATTCCATCCGTTTGCTTTGCTAGAAATTCAGTGGTTGCATTCCAAAACAGCGTTAGTTGGAACTATAATTGTATGAATTCCAACTACATTGCGGTTGGAATTCCATCCATTTAGTTTGCTAAAAATTCAATGGTTGCATTCCAAAACCGATGTTTGGTTCAATGGAGTTGTGGTGGTCTGCGACAGCAGGTAGTGGTCGGCGGCGGGCGAGTGGCAGCCAATGATTGTCAGCTATGGCGGGTGTCGGTGTGTTATGGCCGACAGCAGAAGGTGGTGATAGAGGTGGTTGATGACAGTGGGGGGGTTGAAGAGGTCGTGACTGATGGGTGGCTTGTTTGACCCTAGTCAAAAATAGGAGTTGGTGCATACCTCAATTTTGGGGTGAGTTCCAACTAGAACTGCAACTTGGATAGGTTGGGTTGGGTTGGAGGTCAACTCAAGTTCAATCCAATTTGTAGAGTCCTAAACCTGCAACCCAACCAGACCTTCAACCCGTGTTGCTCAACCCAAGAATAAATTTCCAAACTTGGGTTAGCACAAGTTAATGGGTAGGACAGGTTGCACGGGTTTGGATAATGCTTATTTTATTACTTGTCCAAACGGATCTCTTACATCTATCGTTAGATGGTTTGTGGCTCTTTGATTTGTAAACATGATCCATGCATTTCTAGGAATATGATTCATGGAGCCTATAAGGGGACATGTTGCCCTCAACTTGGGTTTGAGTTTGATTAGGTTGCTCGACAGCTTGGCCCAACCCAAACTGGATTCAGGTTGAATTTTTTCAACCCGAACCCTACCTGTCTTTCAATAAAATGAGCCCAAATCTGACCTAGTCGGGTTGGGTTCAATCCGCCCAAGTTGCGGTCCTATCTCCAACCCCCAAATTTTCTATAAAAATTGAGTAATGTTAGGGGAGTTGGAACTACACCATGAGTTGGACCTCCATCCAACCAACAATGGGGTTTACTACAAGAATACAACACTCCTCCTAACCAAACAAGCTATAAGAGAAATATAAATTGATTAGGGTACTTGGAATTGAATGTGTGATGAATATGCTTCTAACATAGAGTTATTAGGCACGATAATAAGAAAGACGTATACCATGAGGAAACAACTTTACCAGGGTATACTAATGAAGCCTACAAACTGGAAATACATCATCAGTATCATGCACATGTGAGGGAAAAATCCACGTATGAAGCAGGTGATCGATTATGCTCTCCCAATAGCAAATAAAGATAAGTAACAATACACAAGGTAAAGATGATTTCTTGAGCTCTATTATAATGCATGAGCAAATAAAGTTCAAGTCATTTAAATAGTCATTGGGTCTTTGTTTTTTGTTATAAAATGCCATAGGGTTTAGTCTATTTTTTATAAATTATAGATTTATAGATTATTGAATAGTTTTTGATATTTCTAGAGAGTAGGGATTTACATGCAAAAGTTCAGAGGGTATTTATGCGAATAATCAAAATTCAACAAAAAAAACTAGGAATTAAGTTTACGTTAAGTCATAGAGTACTATCATCAACCACATCAAAATTGGCAAAACTAAGATACAAAAAGTCATATTTTGCGTCAACATGAGAGATGTAATAGAGTAAAAGATCAACATACCAACATCATCAATTGATCCGGTATTTTATAGATTCTTCACTGGGATCACCTTGACAAAGTCGAGAAATCTTCCAAATTAGGGAGATTGATGTAGGAGCATATATGGGTCGATTCGATTTATTATACAATAACGCATGAGCAAACATAGATCAATTCATTTTATTTAAGGGTTATTAGCCTAAAGACCCTCTAATTCCGCTATAGTATGATGAACCCTTGTATCTATTGAGTTTAGCATTAAGTCCCTCCCTCACACCCTTTTTTTTTTTAAATGGTCATTTTGCCCATATAGCAGCTGTACAGTGATTTCACAGTACCAATAATTATTCTGGAGTGATTTCATTGTAGCAATAATTATTCTGGAGTATCAATTCAGGACAATAGAGTATCAATTCGGTTGCTACAGTCATTGTTTTAAAACTCAAAACTCGAACTTGACTCGAAAGTTAGCCGAGTCGAGTAAACTCGGTTCGACTCGGCCGAGTTTTATCCAAACTCGTTCCGACTTGGTCAAATAACTCAACTCAAAATCTGTTCGAGTCGAGTCGACTCGGTCTAGTTTTTTCAAGTTTTAAAACAGTTGCTACAGTGATTTCATTGTAGCAGTCGAATTGATACTCTATTGCCCGAATTGATACTCCAAAATCATTGTAACTGATCAACAAATTCTATAGTATCAATTTGGGCCAACAAAGTATCAATTCGGTTGCTAGAGTGATTTCACTATACCAACTAAAATGATTTCACTGCAGCAACCGAATTGATACTCTACCTAGCAGAGTATCAATTCAGTTGCTACAAGAATGGGCATTTTTGTCATTTGATAGGGGTTGAACAAGTCAACAAGAGCTTAATGTAAGTGTCCTTTCGGGATGGGTTTGAGCTCAAACCAACACATTATCGGGATTGGAGATTAAAAGCATCTCCTAAGAAAGACTTTTTGTCGAGTCCCGACCAGGCGGTTCAACCGGTTTGGATCGGAACCGGAACATGTTTCGGTTCGGTCTTTGAATAAACCGGTTTGTATGTTAACACAGGAATCAAACCTTGCCATTGAAGAATTTAGTAAATATCTATTTAAAAAAACATATTTTCATGCGTTTTAAACTTCAAACGGTTGAACCACCAGTTTGAACCAATTTGGGCCGAAACGAATGCCTTTTCGATTCACCTTCCGGTCCGGTTTTGAAAACACTGTTTAGACTACGTTTTCTAAATTTATAGATATATAGATTATAGAATAGCTTTAGAAATTTTCCAAGTAACTAGGGGCCATATTCTACAATTACAAAAGTAGGGACTTCCATGCAAAGTTTTGAGGGTCTTCATGTGAATAATTAGAATTCCACATAAACTTTGGGATCATTTCAATTAAATTTCTAAGAAGTTAAAATTGGAAAAGCTAAATTACAAAACTCATGTTCTGAGTCAACATATGATGTAATCGAGCAAAAAATCAACATCGACCTACATCATCTATTAATCCAGACTCAGATTCTTCATTGGGAACTCCTTGAAGGAGTCAAGAAATCTTTCAAACTTAGGGAGATTGATGTAAGAACAAATATGGGTCGATTCAAATTTTATTGATAAGGACTTTGGTTTTATCATTCTAGGCTTAAGTTTGATGTTAAGATAGCTTTTCAATTCTTTTGGATTTTTCTAGCAAGTAGGGACTTTGTTTTAGTAGTGTAAAAATTATAGCTATTTTTATGTAAAAAAGAAAGTGCTAGTAATTAATTAAAGAAAAATTGCCCTTTACCACCCCTATAGTTTGGACTGAAATCACTAAACCTCCCTATAAAAGTCACTTTGTTCATAAAAGGTGTTAAGACTAGTGACATAATAAACATAGTAGAGCTCCATCTCTTTGATTTCTCCTACATCAATAGACTCAAAGTTTCCTACATCAATAGACTCAAAGTTGAGCTTCGTAAAAGGTGTTAGGCCAGTGGCTCATTATTTTACCCTAGGAAAAATCTAGGGCTCTAAAAACAAGGTTTGTATGCATGATGAGTACATCAGAATTAAGTTTTGTACAGCAGATCGGACTTAGTTTGAAATTTTTGAAATTCTTCCCAAAGTTGCAATCGGCTCTCAATCTAATTAAGATCTTTCTCACATGTATCATATGGTAGCAGACCCCCATGATGGAGTGGTAATGGGTTGGGTTCGGGTCGGACCCTACCCCTACCAAAACCCATACCAATTCGAGTATGGCAGGGTTCATACTCAATACATACCCATTCGGATGTGGGAGGGTCCATACGCATTCGAGTTTCGGGTATGAATTGGATAATTTTTTTTTTTTCCATGGCGTATGCAATTGCTTGAGAAAAAAGATCAATGTATTACAAATTACAAAACAATGTTAAGAATCTCTTATGGTTTCTTATTATATTGGTTTTAGTAGGGCATGGGTTTGGGAAGAATTTGGATAGGGATATTAGGTCGGTTAGAATTTGTGTAATTTACAATAAGTTTCGACTCTCTCCACCTCTTTGATTTCTCCAATATATACTTCAAAATCAAGCTCTGGTAAAGGTCTAATCCTTGTATGCACTTAGCAAACTTTGAAATTCTTCCCCAAATAGCACTCAGTTCTCAATCTGCCCAATTTGTTTCTCACATGTATCATTTTAGTAGTAGAGCACCATCTCTTTGATTTCACCGACATCAACATCTCAAAGTCAAGAACAGTAAAAGGTGTAAGACTAGTGACTCAATAAGCTTACAACTAGCACATTATCATTGTTTTAAGTTTTAACCAACGAAAAATTCATGACTCTAAAACAAATGGATTGCATGTGGGTGACTACATCTAACCTGCACAAGATCCAATTAGAAGTTTGAAACACCAAACTCAAAATCGTGTTTTGTAAAATGGGTAGAACTCAGAACTCAAACAACTTTCTTAGTAGAATATTGGCAATATTAAATAAACAAAAATGCCTCAAAGATCTCTAGAGTTCGAACATGTCATGTCCATATCCAAGAAAAAAGGGATTCTACATATCAAGGCACCCTAAGTTGCTCCAAATTCTTAAGTCCAGATCAGTAGCGTATTATAAGAAGTCTGAAAATAGTAGTGTATTTTTTTTACTTATTATGAAATCTCAATTAAAAAAAGTTTAAACATTAAGATACCAAAAATAAAAACATATAAGTTAAATAGTATCTCAATAAATTGGAGAAATCCCTCAAAAACAAGGAAGAAATAAACTAGGTCATTCATGGGCCAATACAATTTACAAATTTACGACTACAAGAGAAGATAAACTAAAATCCCATGTCGTACGTATCATTACATTGTGTGATTACCAAGAATTTAAATCTTAATTTTGAACCCATATCAGGAACCCAAAAAATGAGATATTTCGCACAGAAATTCACAAATATTGTGTGCTTTTTGTGAGGCCCTGGGTTGCAGGAGGAAAGACCCTGGATTTCAGTGGGTATATTTCACTTCAGTGGGTGGAAAAAACAAGTTATTTTGCCAAAAACGAGGTATTATTTTGTGGGAGGAAAAAGCCTTAAATAAACAATTATAAACAGTGACCTAAAACTCTCCATGATTAATTTGTACAATAATAGTCAGCATTCTTAAGGAGGACCTAAATTACAGTATATCATCCTTACAAGAATTCAAATTATATACATATTGCAAGACTGAAAAATGAAATGTTTGGTATTTTTTCAGTTCCATACAAGAGAAAAAGGCGCATTATATTTTAGTTCATGAATAGAATGACGACCACACCACAATGTAAACAACATATTGGAAACAGATAAAAAGGAAAGAAGCTTCATGGCTACCGAGATTTTTGTCCAAAGTTCTAGTGAACTGGTTCAAGGCCGGAGGAACCTTCAAGCGCTGCTTAAGAATCCTCCTCTGCCTCTGAATCCTTACCACCTTCGGCCACTTCACGAACCGGTGCAGATCCCTCTTCGGGGGTAGAGCACCTCCAATCCCAAACTGCTTCGGACGCTTCTCGAACAACGGGTTCACAACCTTCTCCTGAGATCCAAACCACAGGAAAAGTGCAATTCAAATAACTTTGAAATAAGAATAACTTCACTGGCGATTAAAAGAAAGAAGGCATAAACCTACTGGCTTCTTCTTTGCCGGGGCAGCCACCTTCCCACCTCGTTTGGGAGCCTGTCATCACGACCGCAGCTCACAGTATTAATCACACTTTTTTAATTACTAATAAGTACGAAATATGAATAGAGAAAATCGGGAATTTTTTTATAAAAAAACGCTTTTTACTATAAATTCAAGAAGTTTTTGCAAAATATAGAAAATAGCTAATGTAACTACACAGGCCATTGATTAAATCATTTGACATCATGATTTGAGGATAAACTACCACCGATATAAACTCAAAATGAAGGTATAGCAAAGGTTTTCCATGGATCAAAGAGCGAACATCGAAGAAAATTACCAAATTTTCTCCTCCGGCTAGGGTTAGGGTTTATAAAAGAGCAAATCTAACTACACAGGCCATTGAACAACTCATTTGATGGCATGATTTGGAGATAAATTACCACCAAATCAAGACATTTCGTGCTCATCGAACCGCTTTTTACTTAATCGCAATATAAACTCAAATTAAAGTTATAGAAAATGTTTTCCATGGATCGAAGTACGAACATCGGAGAGAATTCCATACCATCTTTTTCCTCCTGCTAGGGTTAGGGTTTCGGAGACGGCGCCGCAGAGACCCTCGAGCAAAACTCCATCAACTAGATGTAAAGACATTTATAACCCAACGAGATCTTGATGAAGATGGCATTTTTGTCATTCTACCATGAGGGGAACCGTTGGGTCCATCTGGGTCGGGTCATGGATGAGTGGGTCTATTGGCACACCAAGTATTCCTTTCACACACCACGTACTCTTCACAACCCCCCCCCCCCCCCCCCCCCCCCCCCTCCTCTCACCACCCAGTTTTAATAGTCTCCTGACAAAAATGTTTTCGATCGGTTGTCTGCTTAACCGAGGGAGCTGAAAAGTATTGTGCTAGAGATCGGTTGGTTGTTTGATCAACCACCCTACTGCTAGTGTGATGAGCGAAGCTTTTCAAGACCGATCCCACAGACGGCACCAAACTGTGGGGGATAATCTTCGTACCGTCCGAAGACTCCGCCTAACAATCAATCGATTCGATCTCGACTTACAGACTTAAAATTCGATGTAGGGAGAATAAGTAGAGAACGGTAGACAAGCGTCTGGTATTGGAGTTCAGCTGAAGCCAACATCTTCGTGCGGTAAGGCGCAGCCTTAATTCACTCTTTGAAATGTAGTGGCCTTGATAGGCCGAGTGTCACTTGTATGTCTTTGGAGGGAACGGTAGAGAGGGATGGTTGAGCTCTGGAATTCAAAAGTTTGATCTGGGAATCCAAAAATCGATCCAGAATATTCGTTGGGTCTGCTATTTATAGGAGTTTGAAAATATTCGGATTTCGGGGCGGTTTCTGTGGCCACCTTAGGCTCCAAGCGGTGGCTGGTGGGTCCCGCTGTCGCCTCCGTGGACCCTAGGCAGCGCTAGAGGATCCCGCTGTCGCCTCCGTGGACCCCCAGGTAGGGCTAGTGGGTCCCACTATTGCCTCCGTTGATCCCCAGGTAGGGCTAGCGGGTCCCACTTCAGGGCGTTTGGTTGAATTTTGGACCCACAAACATACTTGTCTAAATATGAAGTTGGTGTTTTTTTCAGTGTTAACATTGGTGCTTGTAGCATTTGTTACATCAAGCCATTATGAAAAGAAAAAAAAAGATTGATTTACTAAAGGGATTCATAATTCCTTTACAAAGAGCTAATTCCTAATGTCAAACACATATTGAGCAACTAGCATGACACATTCAAAGTGTTCATAATAGTCTCAATTATCTCTAACAAACAAAATGTATATCGGTATTTACCGCTTCCAACAAGCACCCCCCAAAAAGGAGCATTTTGTCTCCAACTGATAGCACACTTGGTAAGGCATGCAATTTGTGGCCTTGGGTCAAGGGTTCAAATAAATGCTACGATATATTTTCCTCTCGTTTTGTAGTGGCTTGGCCTCCCTCTCAGGGCCGTCTCGATACAAACTGAGGCCTAAGGCGAAAATTCTAAATGAGGCCTTTTTATATATATTTTTTTTTCATAATGGGCCATGCCTAAATGATGGGTATGGTGGGTGTGGGCTGAGAGGTTGCTGGCCATGAGCGAGGTCACCAACTTGCCGGGCCGTTTTGGTAGCCATTTAACGCGGGCACAAACACAGACACGCAAAGAGAGAGAGAGAGAGAGAGAGAGAGAGAGAGAGAGAGAGAGAGAGAGAGAGAGAGAGAGAGAGAGAGAGGGTCTGGGTAGGGGCTATGGGCTGAGAGCTGCTGGTCGTCGGGCCGTGAGCACAAACTCGCCACTCGCCGGGCTGGTCTAGTCCCCGATTAGCATGAGCACTTTACAGATAATCGAAGAGAGAGAGAGAGAGAAAGAGAGAGAGAAGGTCTGCGTGGGGGGCTGTGGGCTGAGAGACAGCCATTCGTGAGCGCCGAGCACTCACCAACTCGCCGGGCCGATCTAGTCGCCGGTTAGCATCATCACAAACACACACAAACACACACACACAAAGCGAGAGAGAGAGAGAGAGAGAGAGAGAGAGAGAGAGAGAGAGAGAGAGAGAGAGAGAGAGGCCTCAGAGCTGTGGGCGATGTCGTTGTAGGGTGGAACATCGCTGCAGTGAGGCCAAGTCGATTCGTTTAACAATCAGAGAGAGGAGGATGCGTTATATACGGTATTTTTTTTTTCTTTTTTAGTAACCAACCAAAATTTAGGGTTAACCGCTCTGACAGCTAAAGTTCCAAAAATCGCACGAGATATTTTGATAGGTGTAACGACATTTTTACACGCGGGCCTGTGCAAGACTTGCACTACTGTTGGTGTTTTGGGCCCAAATCAAAGAATAAGGTCTAAATTTTAGGGGCTTTCTTCTCAAGTGGGGCCTTAAGCGGCTGCCTTAGCTGCCTCACTATTGGGCCGGCCTGCTTCTCGCCTTAGTGACAAGTCATTCGAACATGTGGGGTTATTAAAAATCAGGGCTTGTCTCTCGTTCTTGTGGCTCGATCAATGGTTTATCTTGTCCAACACACTAACACTAAAAATAAGACCAACATGTCATAAGGAGTACCCTATGGTATGATCATGTCGAGCACATTGCGCTTAGAATGTGCTGATAAAAAGGATAATCATCTTAACTTTGCATCACTTGGTCTGACATTGCATATGTTGTCAGTAGCCAGTTCGTTGCAGCTCCTCGCCCAATACACTACGGCGCTCTTCTTCGAATACTTTAGTATCTCAGAGGGACAATTACTTGCTCTTTGTTCCTTTCATTATTTTCCTCTCTCAGTTTTCGAGCATACTCAGATACCGATTGAGCTAGGGATCCGACTACGCACTACTCCACCACTGGTTATTATATATATTTTGGGGATTCGTTGATATCCTGGCGTAGCAAGAAGCAGAAAATGGTATCTTTCCACTACTGAGGTTGAGTATAGGGTCATGGCCTCCACGACCTAGGAGATAGTTCACCTTTGGCACCTTCTCAGTGATCTCGGTGTTGTTTTGTCCAGACCTACTCCACTTCACTGTGATAACCAGAGAGCCATTCAGATAACTACCAATCTGGTTTTACATGAAAGGACGAAGTATAACGAGATTGATTGTATCATCGTTAGACAGGAGTACTATAAGGCCAAGACGATTTCACTCCCCTGTGTTTCTCAGCAGAGCAAATACAGATTTCTTTACAAAGTCACATACTACACCATGTTTCAGGTTTTTAATTAGCAAACTCTTGGTGCATGATCCACCTTGATCTTTGAATGCACATGTATGTATAGGACTTATATGTAACTTGACATGCACATGTATGTATAGGACTTATATGTAACTTGTCATATATTGGCCCCATTGCCCTAATGAGATATAAATCCTTCTCTCTCCCCAAACCTTAGCTCTCTCTCTCTCTCTCTCTCTCTCTCTCCTTCTCTCTCTCTAGGGTTTTATCACACAGGTACGTAAAAACCACCCCCCGCAAGCCGGCTAAAGGTCAACGACCTCTCCTTCCCTAATCTACCCGCAAACAAAGCAAATGGATTACAAAGGAGCTCAAAAGTTACCCTCGATAACGCTATGCCTAGCTTCCCCCTTTGTGTTGTCTTGCCCTTCTATTCCTCGCCAACGGTACGTCGTGACATCTTTGCTTGCCTCGATGATTAGAGGACCCGATCTAATGCTATGAACTGGGAGATGTTGAACCTGGCCCGGTAACAAAGACACCCTCCACTAAGATCACAATAGCGGAAAAAGAAGAAAAGTGGAAAAAAAAAGTGATGATGGAAATGCTCTCTTCATAGAAACCTAGATGGAAGAAGCTCATTACAAGATCATGAATGATCTATGAAGAACATGAGCTTCTTCCTCTAGCTTTCTCTCTCAAGCTAACTCAATAAGTAACACAAGAATCCTCAAGCTAAAGAGAGGATTCAAAGGTGTGAGAGAGAAGGACATATTAAACCAAAGATTGATCCTTGGGATTTAATCAATGCCATAGTGGATGAGGGAGCCATCCTATTTATAGAGGATGTTAAACCAAAGGAAATAAATCCAAAATAGACCATGAACCAAAATTTAAATCCAAAGAAAACTAGGTCCAGCCTAAGTAGTGTGCACAATGCGATGTTGTGCGCACAATGTGTATGTCGTGCGCACGATCTGAAGGGAAGTCATGCTGACAACCCTCATGATTGTACTTAGCCTCCTTCAAGTCGAGCGCTCAGGACATGTGTCGTACATGCGACCAGGATGTCGTGCGCACGATGCTGACATGGCACTAACAGATCATTTGACATAGTTGACGTGGCCTTGTCGTATGTGGCCAATTGTTCTCCCATGATGAAAGTCTGTTATACCAGGTGTCATCCACGTGGTTATCACGTAAGCCTCTCGATCGTGTGAGGACACGTGCAAAGATCATGCAACCAACTCAAAACGTGCGTGCATCACATTATTGGGCATTTCTCTCTCTAACACAGCTAGCACCAAGAAAATTGCCTAAAGTAGTAGCATATGCTAGGGTAAGATGATGCATGCAATAGTTTTTAGGTACTTGTATTATATTGGGTCTCTGTTGCTTTGATGACTTTACAAGGCTAATTGTATGAAAAATTATTTCCATCAGAAATTTACTATTCAAGCTACTTCTTTTGCACACCTCATATTAATTAATTTTTAATAATGCTTAAGTTAATCCTTTTGTCCCTTCAAAGACAACTGAAAAGTTTGGAATCATATATAGAGACATCCGTGTTGACCTTTTATTTCTCTTGTGCTAGGTGTCCTTATTGAAGAGCATTCTTTTATGACTGTATGCAACTACATTGGCCTCCAATAAAGCTTAATTCCTATCCTCCTTTAACAAGTCTAATGTAAGAAGTATTCCGTTCAGTTTATGTCTACAATATATGAATATGCGTATGTTTGTTGGCTCTAAAATTTTGTTTACTTTTGTGTTTTCCCCTTTATCAATCATGCCACTTTGGCTTTGAATAAAAGAAAAAAAAGATAACAATTTTGCCTGATGGAAGCCAACAAGCTTGAATCTAGGACTTCTATGTTTGTTTCCATTATCTTGTCATCCTAGTTATCATTTAAATTTTTAATACTATCATGCATAATGCTTTTAAGGGTCTTTTTTTATTAGGAGGATGAGGCTACTTGAAAGTAATGAAGAAGAAGAAAGAAAGTTACCTAGCCAAAATGAGCTTAAAACTCATTGTGCGCCTAATAGGGTGATGTAACTAATAAAAGGTTTATGACCTGAACAAAAAACGGCCGTTAAGGTGATTGGATTTGGTGGATTTTTACGTCTTAAGTGTGCTAAATTGCGACATAACCTATGTATGTGGTTGGTGAATAAGTTTGATTCAGATAGTTGCACTTTGGAGATTTATGGTAGGAAAATAACAATCACACTGAAGGATGTTGAAGACATCCTTGGTTTGAATGCAACTGGCAATGATGTTGTTATTACGGGCCAAAAGGAAGAAATAAAAGAATTGTCTCACAAATATTGTGGTAGACAAGGAAATATTTATATCGGCCTTTTGAGTAGTAAATTATATCAAATTGAAACTGATGAAAATGACTTTAAGTTGTCATTTGTTTTGCATATTCTTGGATCTATACTTTATCCCACTATGAAAATTATAGATAATCGTTCTTTCCTTTTTGCTCTTAAGGATATTGAATGCATAAGACATATAAATTGGACAAAGTTTGTTCTCGATTTTTTGGTTCAAGGTGTGCGAAAGTTCAAAGAAAAAAGAAAACAAGGGATTAGTGGCTGCATACTCTTTTTTATGGTAATTCATATATTGTCATCTTCTTATTATTCTTTAAGTTTATTATTATAAATTATTTTTTTATCGTTTTTTTTTTTTAGATTTTCTACTTTTAGCATACTTCGATTTAGGATTGTGCTCATCTTGCTAGTCAATCCCTCATCTGTATTGCTTATTGGGGAGATTTTGAGATTAAAGAGAGGATACGGTGGCTGAAGGAAAATAGAGGATTTGATGATGCGAAGTTAAGAAAGAAAAGTAAATAGATATCAGTTGTCTTAAAGTTTTTTAATTTTTTATATTTCATTTAGCACAAGAAAATGTTTATATTCTAGGTGGTTGTAGTTTTTGATATTTGTCAAGTATTTCTCTAAAGAATTCTTTTCCCAAAGCTGAAGTATGAGAAACTGAAGTAAGTTCTTACATTTAAGTTCTTAGGATAACTTTATTAACCCTAGGATATCCAAGGAGCCTATGGAATGACTAGCTTAGACTTCATAAATGTCACTCATGACCAAATTGTTATTTATTTGAACAGCTACCAAACGTCACTGATGTCCAAACTATAGGTACAGAAGAATGAAGAGATGAAGTGCAATAAAACCATAATTGAGAATTTCATATTGAGGAAAGAACTTGATTGGCTTAGTGCTCAACTTGTATCAGAGGAGCCATCTTTCGGGTTAAGGCTATAGCGGAGTCATCTAGAATGGGCAAAGAAGGTATACATTCTTGACTTTCTCGATTCTTCAAGAATGCACTATATCCTCTATTTTTAATGAGTTATATGTATTGTCTAGGCAACCCATATAAGTGAATTTTTGGATGAATGTTATTGATTCAAGTTTAGCCTAAGGCAAACCTTGTTCTTGAGCAGGTTTCTCAAGCTCTTCATGGTTCGAGCATTCACCACAAAGATGGAGGTGATTTATGTCCTTTCATCTCTGAGTTATTTGTATGCCTCCAAGTTCTTATGAAACTGGATGGAATGAGGAAGAAGGAACCCTCAGAACTGAGCAAAATTATCAAGCTCTTCATGCACGCCACAAAGATGGAGGTAATTTATCTCCTTCCAGATTTGAGCTAATTCGAACTCCTTCAAGTCCTAATGGAGCTGAAGAGAATGAGGAAGAAGCATCCTCCAGAATTGATGGTACAAACTTATACGGATGTTGAAAGCTGAACCCGTGGATTCGAAGAAGAAATCAATTTTTATCTTCGAACTTACATGAGGAAGAAGCATCCCTCAGAACCGATGGTACAAACTTATACGAACGTATGAAGCTGAAGCCACGGATTCCAAAGAAAAATAAGTTTTTATCTTCAAATTTATATGAGGAAGAAGCATCCCTCAGAACCGATGGTACAAACCTATACGAACGTATGAAGCTGAAGCCACATATTCAAAAGAAAAAAAAAAACCAGTTTTTATCATCAAACTTATATGAGAAGTAAGTGTTGTTTAATCCCACAGATTCAGAATTATGCAAACAATTGGGTTTTATGCTAATGTTTCTCTATCCTTCTTCTTAGAGGAAGTAACCCTATGGAAGTGGGCATGGGAGGCTATGTGTGTTTGGCCTCTAGCTCAAGTGGTATATGGTACATTGTTTGGTGATTTTGCAGACAATGGATGAGAACCTTTTGTTTGTTATGTTGATTTTCAGACAAGTTTTACGTAGTTTTTGATCTGCAGTACAGTGATTAAGGCAAGTGTATCTTGTTTTGTTGGTTCTGGAAGAGAATATGTTGTTTAATCTAATAGGTTGTACGTAAAAGAATGATGAAACTGGAGTGATTCCTACTAAGGAGTTAATTCCTTCTAGCGGCTAGGATCAAATGTTTTTTTAATCCCTGGTCAGCCCCCATGAATTCGGGTCTCGCGGAGAGTATACAAGTCATTACCTAGATATATGGAGCTTTATTTGGTGCTGATCTAGTGCGTGTAGATTGATATGTTTCTCCCAAGTGATCGAGATACAACCCGTCAATTTACTTGGACAGAAGGTTGGGATCGGAAGTTTTTTTACATCTGAAAATCCGGTTATCAACAGATCTTGATTCGTATAGTGGGATTCGTTGAGAACCAGATTTATGGATGTAAAAATACATCCAATCCAAGCCTTTCATGCAGGCCCTTGTTTGGCGGTCAAAATATCGAGGCGCCCTCAGTTGGTTCCCCGTTGGGTGCTTCGTCAATCAACTCTCGGTGCCTTGCGACCAAGGCCTACAAAGGGCAAGCCACGCCTCTTTGGTTAGGGATGATGATATCATGACTTTTAATTTAATTTATATAGCTAGCAATTATCTGTATACACTCATACTGAGATTAATGATTATACTTTGGTGTGATCCTAACCGTTAATTATTCATAATTTTCATTTCAATATTAAAATAAAATCTATCTCAAATACATACGTACAATAAAGATGTAGGAGGGCTTCACCTTCAATCTTCATTTCAATTTTATCATCTCCATCATCATGCACTAGATAATGCTTCTGTCCACCTCCTTCATGACGATCCTCAGATACGGAACAAAGCCCTAATCCCGTAGTAGGAGACGACAACATGATCAGATGGGCTCTTCTTAATTTATAGGGTGGAGGGGATCGATAATTGCTCATGTAAACCGTCGGATCGAGGCCCACGCAGAAGATTAATTACCTACGGTCTAATTAAGGTGGTGGTGATTGGACATCAACTTAGGATAGCTACTGGACGTTGATAGGATCACTTATGGGGATCTAGTTACTACTGTTGTGCACTACAAAAAAAAAAAAAAAATATATATATATATATATATATATATATATATATATATATATATATATATATATATATATATATATATATATATATATATATATAGGGTTGTTACAGTGAGCTGTGAGCTGCCGCCCGGGAAAGTGAGCTGCGGGTATTTTGACCTCCCAAGAAGTTATGAAATTTGATAAATTTGGTGAGGTTGTTGCCTAGGATTAGATGATCATATATCCTCACCAATTTTCATCAAATTCCAAAGCTTCTAGGGGGGTCAAATGGTCGAAACAATTTCTGTCGTCCGCAGTCACCGTTAAAATATCCATAAATTGCTTCGACCATTTGACCCCCCTAGAAGTTTTGAAATTTGATAAAAATTGGTGAGGATGATCATCTTATCCTAGGCAACAACCTCACCGAATTCCATAACTTCTTGGGGGGTCAAAATACCTGTAGCTCACTATCCCGGGCGGCAGCTCATAGCTCACTGTAACAGCTCGCTCTCTCTCTCTCTCTCTCTCTATATATATATATATATATATATATATATATATATATATATATATATATATATATATATATATATATATATATATATATATATATATATATATATATATATATATATATATATATATATATATATATATATATATATATATATATATATATATATATATATATATATATATATATATATATATATATATATATATATATATATATATATATATATATATATATATATATATATATATATATATATAGGGGAGGGATACTCTTACTCTTGGCCTCTTACTCATATAGTTACCTATGATCCGGGTTGTCCATTAGATCCCGACGTACGGTTCGGATTAGATTGGGAGTTAAAGCAATGGTGTCCATATTAAATGCATGCTATAATGCGGCATGCGGTAAGTGCGGCACCGCACTACAACCGTCTGATGCACCGCTGCGTGCATGCGATGCACACAGCGGATGCATTAGACGACTGCGGTGTGATGCTGCACTTACCGCATGCCGCATTATAACTGTCATGCCCCAGATTCGACTACAAGGGTAAACCAGTCAAACCCGGGGGTGATGGGGTTTTAAGGGTAAGTAAGGGTTATAGGGTCACGAGGTTGATTTTATTATTTAATTATTTATTACTAATTTATCATGAACTACTTACTAGCTGATGAGGGATGGCTTTGAGAAGAAGCCTACCAATAGCTTGACCTGAGGAAAGGCCTACCAGGCATGAAGCTTTGAGGAGAAGCTTACCAGAGAAACATTACTAGTTCTAGCATTATTCAGAGCATCTAAAACATAGTTCTACAGTTATTACATAATCAACTGGAAAATAATAAAACTAGTTAACACTTTAATGTCCTTCTCTCTCGACAGCTAAGCTCCTCTAGGAAGCGCCTGAAAAGGATCTGTGGTACCTGAAAATAGTGTGCAACAACGGGGTGAGTTTACTAGGTAAACTCAGGGAACGGTTAACCCTAAACTAACTAGGGTAAACCATAGGCGTACCCCGCCCTACTAGAAGTCTACGAGGATGACAACCGATATATACACATACTGCAAATAAGGGAAATCAACTAGCTACACATGACAGTTCTACTATACTACAAATGCAACTAGTACATAAAAGATAAGTAATCATCCAGATTAAAAGCATAATTACCGAATGTTAGTTCTACATACTTCTAAAGTGAACTGACAGTTTTCTAACTGAGTCTGCCAACAGAACTTGGGTTCAAGTGTACCTGAAGAGCCAGAAATACCCATATAGCCATAAGGGGGCTTGGTCTTTCACCACGGGGCATTTCCGCTCACCTTGCTTTTCAGGGTCATTACCCAGGGGTGGACTACTAGGCCATTAGGGGCTTTACCGCCTGCCCAACCCTGTGACCCTACCTACTTGATTCGGATTATGCACAGGCGGTGGTTCACCTCCCATTCTGTGCACTCGGGTCCCCTACCCGTGCCCGTGAGTAGTGAGTCTTCCCTCTGGGAAGAGAACCTCAACTGAGGAAGTACAATCACTAGTCTCTCTATTGAGACCACCGGTCTCTCCACCGAGACCACCAGTCTTCGTTGCTCAATAGCAACTGGACTGCACCATGCGACCCATAGTCACCAAACACAGTCATTCAACAGAATATTAATAAATAATAAGTACAAGTATCTACTTGTTTGCATGCATTCTAGTGTGAATCTAGGTTAAGTCAATCACCGTTACAGCTATCAAAATGTTACATGCATGATTATTCAGAGGCACAGGATAGTATGCCCACCTCCCACATGCAGTACCGGTTTTCTGCCTGCATGCATTGGACATACTATGCCACATACGGTTTTATTTATTATTTTACAGATACAACTATAATCTACTCTAACTATAATAGAATTAATCATGTTCACCTGGAGAATAGTTCGGTAGTCCATGCTCCTCACGCCTATCGGTCCGGTGTACCGTCGAAGAAGAAATTGATCATCATGGTTTAAAATGTATAAGTTGTTACATTTATAAATTACTCAAACTAGGGTTCTAAAAAGGTTGGTTTAGGGATGAGGGACCCATGGGATCAGGTCTCGCTCGAATCCGACTTCGGTCAGAGGTTTTAGGGTCGAACTGATAAAAACCGGTCTACGATCGGTTCAATAAGGTAAAAGGGTCTTTAGGGTCCAAAACTAGGTTCAATACATCGGCATCGATGATCTGAGCATGATGCCACTGGTTTCGTCCAATTCCGAGATCGAACGGAGAATTGGCGGTCAAACCACGATGCACCGACTAGATCGGGCTCATGGCTAAAAAGGGATCCTAGATAGTAAAATTACTGTATCAATTCTAGTTCAACAAGTGAGTCTCTCTGAGATGGTTGAAATGCCGCTGGTTTCGTTCGATTCCAAGATCGGATGAAGAAATGGCGGCTGAACCAATTTCTAATCGGTTTACGGGTCTGGTTCAGGTGAACCAGACCGGTTCACTGCTGGGTCGGGTCTGGGCTATCAGGTCGGGTCTGCAGGTCGGGTCGGGTTTGCAGTTCGGGTCGGGTCAGCAGTATTAACATTTTCTAAATAACCTGGGATATATATATAATTACGGATTGGTCCCTGCACAGTTTCTTCTCAACGAAAAACCAGAGTTCTGGTTTTTGCCCGACGACGGCGGCGGGGTGACCGGGTTTGGGTGCGCCTGCGGTGCCCAGCCGGTCTCCCCCGCATCACCCCCATAGGGGAGGCACGGGAGGAGGTAGCCGGCGCGCCATCGGAGCCCGGGAAGGCTATGGCCGGAGAGGGTCCGCGGTTTGGGCCGGCATCGGCGGTGCCCGGTTGCACCGATGGTCTCCGGGGAGGGGCTCGGGTGCAGCATCAGTCGCCAGTGACTGCGCAGGTCGGCGGGCAAAGGAGGAGAGGGTGAGGTCGGGTTCGAGGGTAAGGGAGGAGGAGGAGGGTGTGGTCAGATTAGAGGTCCGGTTCGGGTGGAGGAGGAGAGGAGAGAGGGAGAGTTGACCTGTGGTGGCTCACCGAGGGCGGGAGAGGTAATTGGAGGGGGCTGTGGTTGCTCCTTTCTCTTCTCCCTCGATATCTTTCTTCTTCTCTCCCTCCTTTCTTTCTCTAGTTCGATCTCTATATCTCTCTCTCTCTCTCTATTTCCTCTCTCGTTCTCTCCCAGCCCCTCTCTCTCCTATTCAGTTCACGTAAAAAGGGAGGGGGTACTGCGGTTATGGCAAGTCGGGCTGGGGATATTGGGTTGTTAGAGCCTTCATAACAAGGAGGAGGAAAATATGGAAGGAGAATATTTGGCCTCAAATCTTTCCGATCTTCCCATCCGAATTTTGAATTTTAAATCCCAGGGAGGGTGATCGAGAGGGTCTAAACCCAACTAAAATGTTAGGTGAAAGGTCCTAGGGCTGGTTGGGCTCGGTCCCGGGCCATGAACTGGGCTCGGTTGGAACCCGGTGCAATCCGTCTATTTATCTCGCTGAAAAGAATAATTAGCCGTAAGTAACAAACCGGAGGTCAGAAATGGGCATGGAAAGATCCGTTGGAAAGGTCTCGTCGACGCGAACACATTGGCGCTTGGTACATATTTTTTTGTCTTGTAGATCTCCCACAATGAAGGAAATACTCTGAAATTTAAAATAGCAATAACTCATTGTCCGGGTGGACTACCGAGCTATTCTCCAGGTGAACATGATTAATTCTATTCTAGTTAAAGTAGATTGTAGTTGTATCTGTAAAATAATAAATAAAACCGTGTGTGGCATAGTGTGTCCAATGCATGCAGATGGGAAACCGGTACTGCATGTGGGAGGTGGACATACTATCCCGTGCCTCTGAATAATCATGCATGTAACATTTTGATAGCTGTAACGGTGATTGACTCAACCTAGATTCACACTAGGATGCATGCAAACAAGTAGATACTTGTACTAATTATTTATTAATATTCTGTTGAATGACTGTATTTGGTTACCATGGGTCGCATGGTGCAGTCCAGTTGCTATTGAGCAACGAAGACTGGTGGTCTCGGTGGAGAGACCGGTGGTCTTAATGGAAAGACTGGTGATTGTACTTCCTCAGTTGAGGTTCTCTTCCCAGAGGGAAGACTCACTACTCACGGGCATAGGTAGAGGACCCGAGTGCACAGGATGGGAGGTGAACCACCGCATGTGCATAATCCGAATCAAGTAGGTAGGGTCACAGGGTTGGGCAGGCGGTAAAGCCCCTAGTGGCCTAGTAGTCCACCCCTGGGTAATGACCCCGAAAAACAAGGTGGGCGGGAGTGCCCCGTGGTGAAAGACCAAGCCCCCTTATGGCCATATGGGTATTTCTGGCTCTTAAGGTACGCTTGGACCCAGGTTCTGTTGCCAGACTCAGTTAGAAAGCTGTCGGTTCACTTTAGGAGTAGATAGAACTAACATTCGGTATAATAGAACTGCCATGTGTAGCTAGTTGATTTCCCTTATTTGCAGTGTGTGTATATATCGGTTGCCGTCCTCGTAAACTTCTAGTATGGCGGGGTACGCCTATGGTTTACCCTAGCTAGTTTAGGGTTAATCGTTCCCTGAGTTTACCTAGTAAACTCACCCCGTTGTTGCACACTATTTTCAGGTACCACATATCCTTCTCAGGCGCTTCCTAGCGGAGCTTAGCTGTCGAGAGATAATGACATTAGAGGTGTTAACTAGTTTTATTATTTTCTAGTTGATTATGTAATAACTGTAGAACTATGTTTTAGATGCTCTGAATAATGCCAGAACTAGTAATGTTTCTCTGGCAAGCTTCTCCTCAAAGCTTCATGCCTGGTAGGCCTTTCCTCAAGGTCAAGCTATTGGTAGGCTTCTCCTCAAAGCCGTCCCTCATCAGCTAGTAAGTAGTTCATGATAAATTAGTAATAAATAATTAAATAATAAAATCAACCTCGTGACCCTATAACCCTGACTTACCCTTAAAACCCCATCACCCCCGAGTTTGACTGGTTTACCCTTGTAGTCGAATCCGGGGCGTGACAGCTGGTATCAGAGCCGGTTCTCCTCGGGATGGGGGGTCTAACTCTACACGAGGGCGTGTAGCCCTAAGGTAGGTGAATTGTGATGACCAAGATCCAATAGGCCAAGAGCCATAAGCCAAGACTCCTGAGGCTGCGATGCCAAAATGGATGAGGTGAGGTGAGGTGTACAAGGCCACGAGTTAGCCCCACATCGCCTGGAGAGAAGGAGATCCTGAGCTACTTATATAATTTCCCCTCCCAAACATAGAAGACGCGTTTTAAAGCCGCGCGCCGCTACGGAATTCGTAAGAACTCCGTAGTTAAGCGTGCTCGGGCGAGAGTAGTACCAAGATGGGTGACCTCCCTGGGAAGTTCTCGTGCGGGCACGGGCAAAGTGGACAATATCTTGTGTGTTTGGGGCGGATATTACACTTACCTACTCCATAGGTTAAATGGATGCCGAGTTGCACTTTTTAACGGAAGTTAAAACTTGGTCAAGTTAGGTTCACCGCTCCCAACAATTATCAAGAATTTTTTTTTGAGAAAAACATATGCCAAGTGGCATTTTTAGCATCCACAAAAAATATGTTTTTACGATACACAGTTTACCGTTAAATTTGTTTCAACTTGATCGAGTTGGTTTAAGTTTTTTTCTTCGGATTTTTTTTCATAATCCTAATCTATCCATATTAGATTGACCATACATGAATAAAAAATCTGATTAAAAAGAGCCATGTGGCATCTATATAGTCCATGGAGTAGGCTACCCTTTACCATATATATAGAGAAATGCTTGAATGCGGCATGCGGTGCGTGCGGCATCGCACCGCAGCCGTGTGATGCATGCGCTGCGTGCATGCGATGCACGCAGCAGTGCATCACACGGCTGCGGTGCGATGCCGCACGCACCGCATGCCGCAGCATAGCAGCCCCCCCTATATATATATATATATATATATATATATATATATATATATATATATATATATATATATATATATATATATATATATATATAGGGGCATGCTATAATGCGGCATGCGGTACATGCGGCATGTCACCGCAGCCATTTGATGCACGCGCTGCGTGCATCGCATGCAGGCAGCGGTGCATCAGACGGCTGCGGTGCGGTACCGCACTTACCGCATTATAGCATCTCTTTCTCACTCACTCTCTCTCTCTCTCTCTCTCTATATATATATATATATATATATATATATATATATATATATATATATATATATATATATATATATATATATATATATATATATATATATATATATATATATATATATATATATACGCCGCACGCACCGCACGCCGCATTTTAGCATTTCTCTCTCTCTCTCTCTCTCTCTCTCTCTCTATATATATATATATATATATATATATATATATATATATATATATATATATATATAATATTTCAGGGTTTTGTGGGGGGGATAAACATTTAATTGAGTGA
The DNA here is from genome assembly GCA_947650365.1 of Chamaelirium japonicum. Classification (NCBI taxonomy): domain Eukaryota; kingdom Viridiplantae; phylum Streptophyta; class Magnoliopsida; order Liliales; family Melanthiaceae; genus Chamaelirium; species Chamaelirium japonicum. The sequence continues at coordinate 6,178,272 of OX393551.1, read as the reverse complement.
AGAGACAAACCATTAGAGACAAACACAGCCGTTCATTGCTGTTAGGGTGAGTGTCATTCATTTGGAAGAGATAGATTAACAACTATGATTGATCCGATCAGTCCTCCAAAAATGGAAGCTGATTGTATGGACTGGATTAAATGGACAGCTGTGATTATATCCTCGGTTAAAAATGGAAGGTGATGATACCCATCCCAAATTCAATCACCAGTCATGTTGCCAGATCTGGGCTAATCCGAAAAAATCACAGCCGTCCATTTAAATCATGGTGTCTCCCTCCTTCCTATTATATCCGGACCCTGTTCCCTTTCCTGTCCCCATCCCCGGCCCCAACCCCGACCTCCACCTTCTCTCCCTCTCCCTCTCCCTCTCTCTCTCTCTCTCTCTCTCTCTCTCTCTCTCTCCCCCCCCCCCCCGATCCTCTCCCTCCTGTCCTCCACTCCGGCTCTGCCGGTGTCAAGGAAGAAGAGGGGGAGAGCACAAGCTCCTCCTCCCCCGGATCTGGAACAGCAGCCGAGGAAGAAAAGGACGGGGAGGGTACGAGCTCCTCCTCCTCCGGATCTGTAGCAGCGGCCGAGGAAGAAGAGGAAGGGGGATGGATCGAGCACCTCTTCCGCTGGATCTGTAGCTGCGGCCGAGGAAGAAGAGGAGGGGGAGGGAAAAAATTAGGTATGATACTCAACCCTAATCTCTTCCACCTCTCTTTCTCTCTCACGCTCTTCTACTCCCCTTACTCCCTGTGATGCAGCCGGTGGTGGTTCCTGCCGCCATCGACGGTGCGATTCTGAGTGTTGTTGCGAGGAGGAGCTCCGGCAGGTATGGTTCACCTCCCCTTCCTTCTTCTCTCCCTCCCTCTTCTTTGTTTCCCCCTAATTTCCCCTTTCACCTTCCCTTCCCTCTCTCGATTGCAGTGGCCGAGGAAGAAGAGGAAGGGGGATGGATTGAGCACCTCTTCCGCTGGATCTGTAGCTGCGGCCGAGGAAGAAGAGGAGGGGGAGGGAAAAATTTAGGTATGATACTCAACCCTAATCTCTTCCACCTCTCTTTCTCTCTCTCGCTCTTCTACTCCCCTTACTCTCTGTGATGCAGCCGGTGGTGGTTCCTGCCGCCATCGATGGTGCGATTCTGATTGTTGTTGCGAGGAGGAGCTCCGGCAGGTATGGTTCACCTCCCCTTCCTTCTTCTTTCCCTCCCTCTTCTTTGTTTCCCCCTAATTTCCCCTTTCACCTTCCCTTCCCTCTCTCGATTGCAGTCCGGATTTAGTCCAATAAGTTACAATTTTTAATCATGCTCCAGTTTTTGTGCGTTCCAATTCTTTGATGTTTTAGTTTTTGATTGAATATTAATAATTAAAAATTTAATTAGCCATTGAAGGAGCCAGATCTGCATTAGTTTTAAGATGGCTGGAGTAATTTTGTGGTAAAATTGGGATGCAAAATTCTCTACCACCTATGTTGTTGCAAAATTCTGAATATTATCTCAACCACATATCATCCTGTACATTTTCCCAAATTTGATGGTGGTTTTGAAAATCAATGTCATATGCTTTCTTGAGCAATTGAAGATGGACATTTACGAACCAAATCCTTTTTTTGGCTGCTCTGTTCATTTCGAATCTATGTTCAGTGACTCGAGTTTTGTGCTATAATCCTAGGTTGTATGAACCAAATCCTTTTTTTGACTGCTATGTTCTCTTCTGTTTTTTTTTTTTTTTGGTAATCTACCATATACTGTACTCTCTTTATCGATGTTTTTTTTTTATCTGTCATGTACCGTAGTTTTTTTTTTTGTGATATATAAAACCTTTGGTTTTTTTTTTTTTATGAATATGAATTAGGGTGGCAAAATGGAAAAAAATCAGACATTTGTACATGAAATACAAATAAATCCGTTGATTTGCCAAATCCTCTGTTTATTATCTGTTTGGTTATGACGATATTGGAGGAGCTGAAGGTGAGCATAAGGGTTTCGTCCCAATAAGGGTATGGAGATTGCTATTGCAGAGCTATGGCCTTCAGTTTCTATTTCTTTCCTTTCATACATTTTTTTTATAATCCATTTGCTTTTCTTTTAATTCAAAATGCTATGAGACTTTATCACATAGTGTTGGTTAGTTCCTTTGCCTAAGGATTCTGACTTGAATTTTCCACCCCAACATATGATCTTTGAAGGTTTTTGACAACAACTCACTCTAGAACGTGTTGTTTGTTGAGAGAAGGAATGAGAAAAAAAAAGAGAAAAGTCAGAGAAAGATGATCAGGTTTTTTTATTCAAATTTTTAATTTTATATCTAAAGCAATTTTCTGTTTTGTATTGTACTTCTTTTTTATTTCCCCAAGTGTTTTATTTTTCATATAGATAGAGGGTTTTCTGTTTGTGTGTGTGAGCAATTTTTTTAAATTTTTTGTATTTGAAATTTTTTCATGCATATTAAGGTTCAATTGCCCATATGAATTGAATCTTTGGTCTAAATATCCAATGAGGATGTGAGAAAGCTATTGAAAAGATTTGTGAAAGAATATCCATAGAACTGATCTATAATCGATTGATTAGGCTTGCTTTCTAAAATTTGAAAGCCACACAAAATCAGGTTTCAGGTAAAAGTGCTAAAAAAAAAAAAATCAGGTTTGGAAGTATATTGTTTGCAGAAAATTGTTGTGCACTCCCTGCAGCATCACTGATAATTGGTTCGCTGATAATTGTTGTGCACTCTTCATTTACTTTTTTTTAAATTCACTGATAATTGGTTCACTGATATATATTTTTTTAATTCAATCATATGATGGCAAAATGGTCTCCTCTCTTCTCCGGCAATGATCGACCTCGATCTAGCTCCGGCAGCGACAAATCCCCCGATCGACCAAGGTAAAAACCCTAATCACTCATTTTTCCTTCAATAAAAATTCTTCCATGAGCCTCACAAAATAGTGGAGATAGAGAAAGAGAGTGAGATAGACTCTTTTTTCTTGCTGTTAGTTTTTTTTCCGTCTAAATGCTGATGTAAATGGCCTAAAGGTGTGAAATTTGTTAAGTGGGATAATGGACTTTGGGCTTCCGATCCAAAATCCCGACGCTACACCTCTTCGACCTCTCTTGATGATTCAAGTCGGGCCGACATGTTTTCCATTTGGGTTAAAAAAATTTAGGCTTTTTTTCATGGTTTCAATTTGAAAAGATTAATTAGATTATTATTTTTTTGGGTACATCTGTAGAGGCAGAGCAATTGGTGAATGATGAAACTACTTGGGCCACTAGATTTTCCAAGGATACAGCCCGTGACAACTCGGGCAGAGGCTGCGTGGGGGGAAACTTATCTCACAGAGATCACATGTATATAAAGATTCCTTCGCGTTTTCGTTGAAAATATTTAAAAATTCTTCTATTTATGGATATGTACTATTTGGCTCCAAATTTGACTGTGTAGGAAATAATCATAGCATGGAACATGTAATTTCATTTTGTGCTTTAAAATACTCTACAAAATATATAAAAGCAGTCCCTTGGCGGACTCTTTGATAAGGTGTCTTAAATGTATTCTTGGTATCATAATTTAAAAGACAAAGAAAATAACAATAATGAACCCCAAATAAACATTTCAGTCACTTGAGGTCATTATTATTACCAGAATTAAACTTGATCACCAATCTAAATGATCGATTTTAATACAATATGATGCAAATGATCGACCCAATCGCATGATGAATCGTAGTCGGCCCAAATTGGCATGCAAAGGTTGTTTACTCACATTATTGGCTTGCTTTGCACCTCAATGCAGTTGTCCGTTTGGGCTTAAGTTCGATACATCGATCGGGCAATCCCAATGTGGCAGAGTTGTCGGCAGTGCAACCACAGAGAGAGAGAGAGAGAGAGAGAGAGAGAGAGAGAGAGAGAGAGAGAGAGAGAGAGAGAGAGAGAGAGAGAGATGCTGCAATGCCGATGTTGCTCCCAAAATATTATCAAATGTTTCAAAATACTATCACCGCACTCGAAATATTTTCACATTTGAAATATTGTTCTTTCTTGAAATATTGTTGCCGATCTCGAAATATTTTGTTGCTATCTTAAAAATAGTCTCCTCCCTCAAAATTTTCACGCCCTCCAAATTTTGTCAAGCCCTCGCCAAATGTACGTGCCGACAGGCACGGGTATTACTAGTATATATATAGAGTGTAGTGATACATTGCGGCCGGGTAACGTGCGGCTACCCCCTTCGGGGGTATTTTTGGAATTTATTTTTTGGGGATTGATCACCCACCATTGGATTGGACACACAAAAAATTTCAGCCTGATCCAAGACTTGTAGGCCGTCCAAATATGTTGATCTTTTATCGGTCGTTCATTTTTTTTGCCATTTTGATCAACACATTTGGACGGCCTACATGTCTTGGATCGGGCTGAAATTTTTTATGTGTCCAATCCAAGGGTAGGTGATCAATCCCCAAAAAAAAAATTTCCGAAAATACCCCCGAAGGGGGTGCCGCACGTTAAGGCCGCACGTTACCGGCCGCAATATATATATATATATATATATATATATATATATATATATATATATATATATATATATATATATATATATATATATATATATATATATATATATATATATATAATACGGGATATGAGCTGACAGCCCATTTGCTGAAATGGGCTGTCAGCAGCAGCCGTCCGATTGTAAATTTCTGACCGTTCGATTTTGTTTTAAAAAATCAGCAGCTGTTATACAGCTGTATTTTCTCTCTCTCTCTCTCTCTCTCTCTCTCTCTCTCTCTCTCTCTCTCTCTCTCTCGTGCGAGCAGCAGCCCCCGACCTCCCCGGCGACCCCGTCCTCCTCCGGCAGCCCGGCGACCCCGTCCCCCCTCCGGCAGCCCGGCGACCCCTGTCTACCCCGGCATCCCTGTCCCACCGACAGCGACAGTAGCAGCCTCCGGCAGCCCCCCGTCCACCCCGGCGGGCCTACCGGTGCTGCGATCGGCGCTGGGAGTTCGGGGGGCTGCCGGAGGCTGCTGCCGCCACTGCCCGTGGGACGGGGGTCGCCGGGGTGGACGAAGGTCGCCGGAGGGGGTGGCCGTGGCTGTCACCGAGGGCGTCGGAGGTCGCCGGAGGGGGACGGGGTGGCCGGAGGGTGACGGGGTGTTGCCGGAGGGGATCGCCGGGCTGCCGGAGGGGGACGGGGTCACCGGAGGGGTCGCCGGGGTGAAAGCGGGTCGGGTCGGTGAGAGAGAGAGAGAGAGAGAGAGAGAGAGAGAGAGAGAGAGAGAGAGAGAGAGAGAGAGAGAGAGAGAGAGAGAGAAAGAGAGGGTTCGGGCAGCTGTAACAACTGTTTAAATTTTTTTTTTTATTTGGACGGTGTGATCAGTCCAATTGAACGGCTCTCGCTGACAACCCATTTCAACAAATGGGCTGTCAGCTCATACCTCGTATTCTCTCTCTCTCTCTCTCTCTCTCTCTATATATATATATATATATATATATATATATATATATATATATATATATATATATATATATATATATATATATATATATATATATATATATATATATATATATATATATATAGGGGCATGCTATAATGCGGCATGGCACCGCACTTACCGCATTATAGCATCTCTCTCTCTCTCTCTCTCTCTCTCTCTCTCTCTATATATATATATATATATATATATATATATATATACTGGGTCCCTATGACATGTCATAGGGAGTACCCTATGACATATGGTGAATTAGTAATGCTAGAATGTTTAGAATGTGCCGAATTTTTTTGAGGGTGATCACCTTACCTTAGATAGAATGTCTACAAAAAATCAAAGCATTCTAAAACTTGTTGTGGCATCAAATGCTAGAAGCTTTATCGACCATCCATTTTAACCATTAAATTGAAAATCATATTTGATGTTTTTAGAAGTTTTAGAATGAGCCCATTTTTTGTGGGGGTCCTATCTAAGATAAGGTGATCATCCTCATAAAAATTCAGAACATTCTAAATATTCTAGGGTTACTAACTCACCATATGTCATAGGGTACTCCCTATGTCATAGGAACTCATTTCCCTCTATATATATATATATATATATATATATATATATATATATATATATATATATAAACAGAGGCCAAAATGGTAGCAAATAAGGCTTGCATGTAGAGTAGTGGGGTAATCCAACGTAGGTGGTTCAAGTCCCAACAAGACCATCCCGATGGATTCTATCTAGTACAATGGATTCCAAGTCACCCCTTAGACATAGATAGAACCCATCTCGATAGTCTTATTAGGGTAGTAGTGATTGGGCCAACCCAACCACTCTTTTGGGCTTCCTTACTACGCTTTTAAAATAGAGATAACATGGTCATCTAAGGGGTAACATGATATCGATATCATCCCATTGTCATTGGGCTCATCCCACCACTCTACAACCCCTAGTTATTACTATTTTAGGGTTGGTTACTACTTAACTAGCCAAGTACAAAAGAATGGTGACTTTCTTTTTCTACATGGGGATACAGAATTCTTCACTAGCTGAGATCATAAGCGAAGATCAAGCAAAGATAACAATTGAAATTATTCAACAGCATTCATTAGATGATGCCAAAGCCCAAAAGCAAAGCATTACACCCATTAGAAGCTCAAATATCATGTATCACCACAGGTTATAAAAGCACCAACAATAGAAAAGCCCGGCCTAAATCCGAGACATGAGGGGTCCATCGTTAACCTGAGCCGACTCCAGATATAGCTGGAATTGTAAAGGAACAGATATTACTCGGAAACAAAAACTGAAACACACAACAGAATTCTAGCTCATCCTCTGAGCAGCTTCCTTTGCTATCAACCTTTCCTTCGCCTTGGTTTGCGATTGAGATTTCGGGCCCATTATTCCACCTCCCCACTTCTTCCGGACCTCATCAAATTTATCGTTGAAATTGGCCTTCGAAAAAGGAAAAAAGAAACAACCCAATTCAGTCAATTTCAAAAATAAATATACTTGGCTGAAGTTCCTTAAGAACAGTAGCGGATAAGGGTTTTGTATGGCTCCACCTTGATAGCCTCCAAGATTTTGCTGAAATCTAGCTTGTCCTCGTTCTTCACAGTGGTCAAGCACAAAACCGATGCAGTCTTCTTGTGGACAATCTATCAGAAATTTAGAAATATATTGGAATGTGCATATAAAAGCGTTCTATCCAAACTTACATACACACGAGAGCGAGAGCGTGGGCGAGCGCGGGCGAGCGCGAGAGCGCGAGAGCGAGAGCGAGAGAGAGAGAGAGAGAGAGAGAGAGAGAGTACCGTCCCCAAACGTGCTTTTCCTTTTACAATGCAGTAAGGGATCTCCATCTTCCTACACAAGGCGGGAAGCCATACCACTAACTCGATCGGGTCAACATCATGAGCGATGACTACTAGTTGTGCCTTGTTCTGAAAATATATAAAAAAAAGATCCAATATTTCAAATATCTGAAAAAGACTTGCAAAGCTGAGACTCCCGTGCCTCCGGATTTAGATTTCAATTAATGAACAGTGTGGGTCTAACACTGCAACTTGATGGCAACTATTTAAAAAAGGGCATGGACGGAACGACTGGAAGGAATTTCAAACCTGTTCAATGAGGTATGTGACATGATTAAGTCCGTACTTCACAACAATCGGCTTCTTAACTTCAACAGTCTTTCCTTCCGCCTCAGCCTGAGCCCTCTTCAGTAGCCGCTCCTTCTTGGCAGCTTTGTCTTCAGGCCTGTACTTGAGAAGCATCTTGAATAGGTTGGTTGCTGCAAGCAAAACCCTGGGTCAGCTACCTCCCAACACACACACACACACACACACACACACACAATAAAAAAAAGGAAGCGGTAGAAACCGACATCATAACAGATACCAAGGCATGTCTGGCACAAAAGATGGGTTCACAGTTTCAGATACCACAAAAAATTACATACAAAGAGCTCAAATTAGCGGCAAAAAAAAAAAGTAAAAAAACAACCAAATCAAGGATAGAAACCATGGAGATAAGAGATATATGAGCAAAGATGCAGTTGCACCCAGGACAAAAAAAACCCAGCAAGATCAAGAGTCACTGGATGAGAAAAGCAGTTTTTAACAATATTACCTTATTTCATGTTACCAACTGGTGGAAAAAGAAAGTTCAGGCTCGATCAAGGAACAAAAAAGCGAAATAGTTTGCGAGATTTCATGAAATATATTGGTTTTCCCACCCACCAAATCACCCCACCGAAATACAAGTTTTTTCTGTTGGCTGAAATCTAGGTCGAAATCGATTTTAATACAGATATCAATAAGTATTAAAATGCTACAATGAAACAACAAAGCAACGATCAAATTGCAGGGTAGGGATCTCTTCATTGATTAAGATGAACATAGATATCATGATGCTCATAAAGACGAGGAAGAAAAGTACCAGGATGTTAATTTTTTTTTCTTCTGATTGGCTTAAAAGATATCTACATACGAAATAACAATTACTGTTATGGCTACAACATGTAACAATGTAACACATAGTAATAAATTGGGTTAATGTGGGAGAGGTACCTGAGTCCTGACAACAGATTGTTCCCGTGAACAGGACCTGCTAAATTTTTGTTTAGCCTAAGGTCTGTGCCTTTTCTAATAAACCCGAAATTATACTCCTCTGCTCACTTCTCCCATCTCTCGAGTGATACCACTCGCCGGCGCTACCTCGATCCCAGGTCCAACAGACCTTGAGCTGCAGCCACTCGCCGTAGCGACGGCGGCGAGCAGCGGAGACGATTGAGTACGGCTAGGGCTAGGGTTCGGTTTAGATCCCAGGTCTAGGATTCATCCCATGGCCCCATCAATCTTGGGTTTAGGGTTAGGTTTAGGTTCCGCTCGGTGGCGGCAAGTATCTCCAGCGGCAACGAGCAGTTTGGTGGCTCACTGGTTTGGTGGCATTGTAAAGAAATTTGAAATACAATGGAGGGTTTTTTCGTCCACAGTATTTCACAGTCCTTTAACTTAACTAATCTCTTTGTTAGGGACGGCTCACCAAGTCCGCCAATAAATTTGCAGTATTACCTTCTGAAGGAATTTGGCGAGTGCTTTGTTGTTAAGAATTAAATCATATCAAGGAAAACATAATTTAAAGAGTGATTATATCAAGGAAGATGTAATTGGAATAACATGATTACAGAGGAACTCGTAGATGCAATGTGGGATCATTATTACGATAATCTTAGGCTACATAAGAAAGTGGGTGAATCAATAAGTTGCAAGTATCACAAAATTCTGCTGGGATGGTCAAACATCAAAGATGTTCCCTAATTAACTTCTTCATTGTAAAATACATCCATGGGAAACAAGACTTAAAACACAGTTGGGCTGGGCTGCAAATCAAGTATGGATGACAGACATGATATGCTTACTAAAGGGCATGACTATGCCCTTATCATTCGATCAAGATTATAATTGAGTGCATACGCAAAACTAATTAGATGATGCTTCATGGTGGTTGTATATGGTTGATGTACCATCAAGATATGAGACTAGAGAGCAGGAGATCTGAAAACCTATGCAGTCAAAGTCGGTAGTCGCCTCTTGGCCGACTAGGATTAGTCGGGACTAATTCGGGACTAGTCGGCCAAAACTATCTTTATGTTACTGTACAAATTATAACTATCTTTATGTTAAAAAATAAAGTACAAACAATTAATTAAAGAAAAATTGCACTTTACTGCCCCTATAGTTTGGCCTGAAATCACTAAACCTCCACATAAAAGTCAATTTGTTCATAAATGTATAGTGACATAATAAATGTAGTAGAACTCGATCTCCTTGATTTCTCCTACATCAATAGCCTCACAGTCGAGCAACGTAAAAGGTGTTAAACTAGTGGCTCGTTATTTTGTCCAGGAAAAATTCAGGTCTCTAGAAAACAAGGGTTGTATGCTAGGTGAGTACATCTAACCTGCACAAGATCCAACTAGGCGTCTAAATCTCTAAACACGGAATCAAGTTTTGTAAAACGGGCCGGACTCAAGTTTGAAATTTTTGAAATTCTTCCGAAAGTTGCACTTAATTGTCAATCTAAATAAGTCCTTTCTCACAAACATCAATATGTTAGCAAAGCTCCATGATAGAGTGGAAACAGGTCGGGTTCAGGTCGGATCCGTATCGATACCCATACCGATTCGGGTATAGCAGGGTTCATACTCTACCCATACCCATTCGGGTGTGGGAGGTTCCATACGCATTCGAGTTTCGGGTAAGAATTGGGTATAATTTTGCCTCTTTTTTCTCCACAACATATGCAATTGCTCAAGCAAAAAAAAATCAATGTATTACAATACAATGTTAAGAAGCTCTTGTGGTTTCTTCTTATATTGGTTTTAGTAGGGTATGAGTTTGGGAAGAATTTGGATAGGGATATGAGTTCGGTTGAAATTTGTGTAATTTACAATAAATTTGGACTCCATCTCTATGATTTCTCCTACATATACTTCAAAGTCAAGCTCCGTTAAAGGTCTAATCCTTGTTTCACTTTGCAAACTTTGAAATTCTTCCCCAAATTGAATTCAGTTCTAAGTCTACCACACTACCCAATTTGTTTCTCACATGTATCATTTTGGTCCGTCTCTTTGATTTCTCCGACATCAATGCCTCAACGTCAAGTTCCGTAAAAGATGTTAGACTTGTGACACAACGCTTACAACTAGCACATTATCATTGTTTTAGCCTAAAAAAAATGAGTTCAGATCTCCTCCAATCGGTCGGCCCCGATCGGTGGGCCCGCACGCATCACATCCGCACGATGGCAGGCGAACCCAAAGTGAGTCATACTCCAGCCGACTGCATGTGACTGTGATGCATGCCGAGCCCACCGACCGAGGACGACCGACTGGAGATCCGAAGTCAAAAAAAAATCATCACTCTAAAATACAAGGGTTGTATGCGATTGACTACATCTAACCTGCACAAGATCCAATGAGAGGTCTAAAACTCCAAACTCGAAATCGATTTTTGTAAAATGGGTAGAAATTAGAACTCAAAAGCTTTCTTAGTGATATTGGCATTATTACATCAATAAAAAACACAACAAAATTCTCTAGAGCTCGAACATGGCATGTCCATAACTAAGAAAAAGGGTTTACTACATATCAACACACCCTAAGTTACTCCAAATTCGGAAGTCTAGATTAGTAGCTGATGACTCAGATGTTGTCAAATATGATATTGTGAGCATGTGATCGAAACCGGTTGTGTATTTTTTTTTGCTTTTTATTATGAAATCTCAATAAGAAACTTTAAAAATTAAGATACCGAAAAGAAAGAATTTAAAACAGTAACTCAATAAATTGCAGAAATCCCTCAACATTTTAAGAGGGGGGAGGGGGGGGGGGGGGTTTGCCTATAACACCAAACAGTATTTCCAAATGAAAAAAATTACTAGGTCATTCATGGGCCAACAATTAACAAATTTACGACTATAAAAGAAAAATAACTAAAATCCCATGTCATACATCTCATTATATTGTGTGATTGCCAAGAATTTAAATCTTGAATTTGAACCCATATTGGAAACCAAAAAAAATGAGATTCGCACAGAATTTCGTAAATATTGTGTTTTTTGTGGGGCCCTGTGTTGCAGGATGAAAGACCCTGGATTTCAGTGGGTATATTTCACTTCAGGGGGTGGAAAAAAAACGAGATATTTTGGGAAAAATGAGATATTTTGCAGGAGGAAAGATCCTTAAATAAACAGTTCTAAACAGTGGCCGAAACCTAGCCATGATTAATATGTACAATAAAAGCCAGCATTCTTAAGGAGGACCTAAATTATAGTATATCACCATTACCAAAAATCAAATTCTATACAAGAGAAAAAGGTGCATTATATTATAGTTCATGAATAGATTGACAACCACACCACAATGGCAACTCGTGTTAGTTCAATATCCCATGAGAATGGTCATCAGGACAACATAATCGGAACCTAACAAGGCAACCATGGAATCACCGAATCAGCATATTGAAAACAGATAAAAAAGGAAAGAAGCTTCATGGCTACCGAGATTTTTGTCCAAAGTTCTAGTGAACTGGTTCAAGGCTGGAGGGACCTTCAAGCGCTGCTTAAGAATCCTCCTCTGCCTCTGGATCCTGACCACCTTCGGCCACTTCACGAACCGGTGCAGATCCCTCTTTGGGGGCAGAGCACCTCCGATCCCAAACTGCTTCGGACGCTTCTCGAACAGCGGGTTCACAACCTTCTCCTGAGATCCAAACCACAGAAAAAGTGCGATTCGGATAACTTTGAAATAAGAATAACTTCACTGGAGATTAAAAGAAAGAAGGCATAAACCTACTGGCTTCTTCTTTGCTGGGGCAGCCACCTTCCCACCTCGTTTGGGAGCCTGTCATCACGACCGCAGCTCACGGAATTAATCACACTTTTTTTAATTACTAACAAGTACGAAATATAGAAAATCAGGATTTTTTAATAGAAAAAATGAAAAAAAAGAATTTAAACCCATTTCAAATGGGTTTGGGTATATTCAAGAAAAAGGAAAAGAACTATAAATTCGAGAAAATCTTGCAAAATATAGAAAATAGCTAATGTAACTACACAGACCATTGATTAACTCATTTGACAGCATGATTTGAGGATAAACTACCACCGATATAAACTCAAAATGAGGTATAGCAAAGGTTTTCCATGGGGATCGAAGAGCGAACATCGAAGAGAATTACCAAATTTTCTCCTCCGGCTAGGGTTAGGGTTTAGAAAAGAGCAAATCCAACTACACAGGCCATTGAACAACTCATTTGATGGCATGATTTGGGGATAAATTACCACCAAATCAAGACATTTCGTGCTCATCGAACCGCTTTTTACTTAATCGCAATATAAACTCAAATTAAAGTTATAGAAAATGTTTTCCATGGATCGAAGAGCGAACAACGGAGAGAATTCCATACCATCTTTCTCCTCCTGCTAGGGCTCCAGCTAGGGTTAGGGTTTCGGAGACGGCGCCTCAGAGACCCTCGAGCGAAACTCCATCAACTAGATGTAAAGACATTTATAACCCAACGAGATCTTGATGAAGATGGCATTTTTGTCATTCTATCAAAAGAATAACATATATGTAATTGGGTCGGGTCGCGGTAGGATAATCCCGACTGCGTTCCAAATCTGATCGGGTTTGTTTCGTAAATCCCAAATGAGTTAGATTTTCCATTTAGTCCATCCCATTGTCAACCCTATTAGGTTGCCAGCTGTTGGAGCCGTCCGATGCAATCACCCCCAAAAGATTAAAAACATCTAGCCCATGACCCATTTGGGCTGAGTGCATCAGACGTCACCCATAAGTAAAAATATTCTTATGATCCCTGTGCCGGAGACACTCATTTTTTATCTATTGTCCTTCTAAGTCCCGAATCCAGCAGAATCGACTGCTTTTCCACGGGCTTTGACGCACAACAATATCATTGATGTTCAATGTAGACATGTTAGGGTATGTTCCTTTGCAGGGAAAACAGGGCGGAAACCCATTAATGAGACGGAAATAGGGTTTCCGCCCTGATTTCCGGCGTTCTTTTAGGGAAGGAGATCGGGGAAACAGATTTTCCCGGTGAAACAGTTTCCTTGCCGATCGTGGAAACAAAGTCGGCTCTATTTGGGCTGAAATAGGGTTTCTCCCCACCACGAAGACAACAACTATCAAGGGCGATCTTCACGAGATTCCTCCCACAGCAGCTGCAGAACCTCTGGCTATCATTCCGATCAAATTAGGGCCGAACTTCGTGTGATTTGTAAGGTGTTCTCTAGCTCTATGCATTAGCTTTCCATTGATACTCTGTTTTTCCAGTTTTGATATGAACTCTAGATCCCTCATGGCTTTTCTTTGATTTTTGCCGGACACCCTCCACAGCCTTCGTCACCTCCGACAACCATTCCAAACCTTGCCGGATTTCTAAAGATCTAAGGTACACTCTACCCTATGTCCTTGCTAATATTTGTTTAGTTTATGAATACCAATTAAAACTGAAATTGTGGTTTTATCAACTGGATATGTGTTTTTTTGTGGGCTTTTTTATGGTTTTTATTCATTCTTTTCTAGCTTTTGCAACTCTATGGTGGAGTAGAAAGCAATCCATCCTATCCGTCTCTTGATTTGCTGCCTTCTCTTCCGGTGAAGAACACTTGATATTAGAATTATTTTTATGAGTTATCAGTTTTTCATAAAGGATCAGATTTGGTATATCAATTTCTTTTTATTGAGGTATTGGATGCATCATAGGATTTAGGGATGGATTAAATTGATGAATCAGATTCGGGATGTAACAATGTTTTGGACTATGTGATTCCCCTTTTTTTTTCTTCAAAATTTTGGATTTTATGTTCCAATCTTTGTTTGCCTCGTGGGTGTTTGATATATCTTGTTCTTCTTTTCGTCAATGCAATGATGTTGCTCAAAATTGTTAAATTTGGTCTATTTTATTTTTTTGATTTTTAAATAACTTGTTGTAACTGTATATTTTGCCATTTTATGTTTTAACCATGCTACCCACATGGTATCCTTTCATTTTTCTTGCCGGTTTAGACAACTGGTGTACATATTATAGTATATAGATTATTTTAATAGATCCACATCTTGTAGGATATCACTTAAGACATGGTTCTACTTCAATATAAGCTCAAATTTTGCAATATTATTTTTCGTTGTTTGTTTAATTGGGTTGTTCTAGATTCAGATGTCATTTATTTGGTATTCTGGTTTGTTTTTGCCTACTTATCATTTCAATTCATTCTTAGGCTCTTGGGGGTTCAATCAGTCTCTCGATGAGTAGTTCGGATATGGTCTTGAGCCATTGGATCATTGTTGAAGCACAATTATTCAAACTGTCGAAGTGTGGCGATGAGCAATGCTCAATATGCTATTTTTAGCTTTTCTCATGCGTCGATCATCCTTTGTGCATTGAACTTGAACCCCTTTCGGATGCTCCCTCTTTCACTTCTAGAGTTTCTCCAATCACTCCTTTAGTTGGAATATTGATGTGAAGCAATGTTTTAAATAGCTATAGCGTGCGATGTAGCGTTCTACTTGGGCATGACGCGTGGCATAAGCCATGTAGGGTGTGGCATCAGTCACACGCGCAAGTCGATTTTCTATACATGTTTAAATAATAACAATTCTGCCATAATTTAAAAAATATAGAAAATTGAAGAAAATTAAAATAAAGCATGGTTATATTGATTTGATAGGGAAAAAATGTTTTTATCTAGGTAACAATATAGTTTAACCAAAAAAAGGAAATAAAGCAGCTATAGTGCTATGCACTCACTCCATCCCTCTATGTTACATTTCATTACTTTCTGTCATCAAACTTAGATTCTTGTCTTACTGTTAATTCAACGTAGATAATATTAAACGTATTTCTATTAATTATTGTATGCTAACCATTGTTATATAAATTTAATAATGTAGATGGAGATGGAACAACAGGTTGTACTACAAGCCATTGTCGGTGCTTGTACCATATGGTTAGTAGTACTTAAATTGGTATTATGTCGCAAACGACAACAATACATACCAAGAGAACTACAGCAAGATAGATACGAACGAAGACAAAAATATCTCAATCTTTTGTTGCGTGAGAAAAATAAAGATACACATAATCTTTTATGAGTCAATCAGCCTACATTTGAGTTATTAGTCAAATCTTTGATGTCAAAGGGATTACAGTCTATAAAAAATATGAAAGTGGATGAACAAGTTGCTATGTTCTTAAATATACTCGGACATGACGACAGGTTGAGATCGGTAGCATTCCACTTTAGTCGTTCATTGTCTACAGTTCATCGTCATTTTCTGAATGTTCTGAACATTGTGATGAAACTTTATATGGACGTCGTTAAGCAACCCGGCCCTAATACGCCAGCGACCAGTGGGATTACCCCCAGACCCTGGCACCATTTCTTTCGGGTAACTTGTCTTTTCTACCCAATTTTATATATACTACTAAATCTAAAATTTTGATTGCTAATTATATTGTATGCATAAATTAATGTAGGATGCAATTGGTGCAATTGATGGTACATATATTCCTGCAAAGGTCAAACTTGAGGATCAACCTCTATATAGAACAAGGAAACATAGGATTGCGCAAAACGTAATGGAGGCTGTAGGTTTCGATATGAAATTTACATATGTCTTGGCCGGTTGGGAGGGTTCAGCCAACGATGCTAAGGTACTATCATCTGCTGTAAGAGATGTGCCCACTAAGCTGGTTATACCTTCAGGTAATAACTGATATAGTGCATATGATTTTAATATATGCTTATAGGTGTCTACTAAGAAACTATTAGAAAATAACATTAATTCTTTCTATTAATATTGTTTCAATCTAAATATACAGAAAAGTATTATCTGGTTGATGCTGGTTATGGTCATTATCCTGTCTTTTTAGCACCATACCGATAAATACGGTATCATAGATCAGAGCGTTGTCGTAGCTACAATCCTGCAACAGCACAAGAGTTGTATAACTACAGGCACTCTTCAATGCGTAATATTGTTGAATGTGCTTTTGGTGTGTTGAAGAAAAGATGGGCTATACTGAGGACAGAACCTTTTTTCGATATTGATGTACAATGGAGGATTGTACTAGCTTGTTGTGCGCTGCATAACTTTATCTTAACTGTAGATCCCACTGATTTATTGGAAGAGGAGCTCGACATTATTATAGATGATGACTCTCCTCCTGGGGGTGGGGGCGCGTTGGAGGATATTACATTGCTTGAAAAAAATAATGCCTGGGACAATAAGAGGGATCATATCGCTGCTGATATGTGGTTGGACTATGGTCATGGGCATTGATTGTAATTCAATAATTGAGTCATGGACCATATTACTGCTCATAATTCTATCGATATTTTGCTTTTATGAATGTCAACATTGTGCTCTTGTTTAATATTTAAATATTCAAATATTGCATTTTTCTTCATATGTATATGATATTTGTGCTTTTATTCTAATAAAGTAATCATTTTAGGATGAGTCTGCCTAAAGAAAAGAAAAATTATATTATCTGGACCCCTGAGATGGACCGTATATGCATGGATGCATTTATAGTGGAGTATGAAAAGGGGGGGAAGGCTGACAATGGTTGGAAGCCACACACATATCAAGCTGTTGTGAAAGTCATGGGAGAAAAAACAGGTATTCAAATGACAAATGAAAATTTAAAGAACATGACAAAAACATGGAGAGCTTGGTACAATGCTATCATTACTTTGACCAATCAAAGCGGGTTTGGGTGGAATGATGCCAAAAAGATGATAGAGGCTGATGACATCACATGGACTGAATATTTGAAGGTAAATATTTTAAAATTTAAAATTCTAAATATTTTACTTTTTCATGGGACTATTTTTTTTTTTGTAGAGTCACCCCACTGCCGCACAATTTAGGCATAAGGCAATAGTCGATTTTGATAAAATCTCACAAATTGTTGGGAATGATCAGGCAACCGGTTCTCGTGCCATAACAGGACATGATGCCATTTTGATTGATGAAGAGCATCAAAGCCCACAACGCAACCCAGTAGATAAGGATACTCAGTTTGGTTATGGTATTCATAACATTGCTGATGATGATCTTGAGCCATTCCCTTCCTCTGTAACTTCGCCTTCGTCTGTACCTGTACCTATACCGGCACCGGCACGTGCACCTGGATCATCGTTTGCTACTGCTTCAGCCTCTAGTAAGCGGAAGAGAAAGAGTAAAAATAAAAATAATGAAAATATTATGTTAGACCAGAGGATTCAACTAATGACTCAGGCTATTGACAACTTATGCCCAGTCCCTGACATCAATCGCATCTGGGAGGAGATCTTGAAAGTGGAAGGCCTAACTGAAGATGAAGCAATAGAGTGTGTGGAGTTTCTCAGTAGTGATAAGGCGAATGCCACATTTTTTTATACTTCACCTATTCACAAGCGGAGGCAACTAAGTAACATTAAATCGGTCATGAACATTTGACTTTTTTTGTTTGTTAGGTCGAAGTATTTGGTTTATGTTTCTATTTTGCTTTTAGAAATAAACTATCAACTTTCTATTAGACATGCCTATTGGTTTGACATGGAATAAGATTTGGCTTTTAGAAATTATTTCTGTCGATTTGTCAATAATATTCTTGTGGTTGGACATGGAATAAGATTTTGCATAGAACCATTCATCAACTCGAATATTGTATACAATCTTACAGTGAGGATAATGTTCATAAGAGCATTAAGTATGGTGTTTGGGCCAACACTGTCAATGGAAACAGGAAGCTGGATTCTGCTTTGTCGTAAAGCAAAAGAGAATGGAGATTCCTGTCCGATTTTTTTGTTCTTTTCGGTAATTTCGAACTTACGTAGATTCAATTAACTCAGTTTTGGAATAACGACAAACTATTTATTTCTAGAAAAATTTGAGGTTTGTGACTTTCTCTATGGAGTTCTTGTCCTTTTTCTTCCATTGGATTAGCATTTGATGTTTTGTTTATGAAAAACATTGTCAGGTAAATGCCAGTGCTCAATTCTGTGGAGTGGCTGAAATGATTGGACCTGTTGATTTTGAGAAGAGTGTTGATTATTGGCAGCTAGACAAGTGGAGCTGTCTGTTTCGTTTGATGGAGTAATTCGAAACCAATCAAAGAGTGTTTATAAGACTTGTTTATTGGATGGTCTGTTAGATTGGTGTCTGAATTATGGCCAAATAATCTGAAAAATGTCATCGGTCATGTGGTACACAAGCAACAATGGTCAAGTTTTTATTAACCTTATGCTTTTCGCTCTCATGACAGTCAGAATGGAAAGTTTAGCTATGGGTATGCAAGCTCTCCGGGTAAAAGGCCTTCTATGGAGGACTTCTATGAAACCAAAATCGATGGTGTTGATGGGGAAACTGTCGGTCTGTTTGGAGTCTTTGATGGTAATTTTTTTGTTTTTGTTTTTGCCTCAAGGGTAGGTTGAATATTTTTATCAAATGATAGATCTGTTATTTTGGCGTGAAAGGTAATATTGATTTGAGCACATTCTAATCATGTACATGTTTTGTATGATTCCACTCCTACTATAAAATCTAGTGTTACTATTTTATTTTTGTGCGACTAATATGAGTTGGAAGCTTGGCCGTGTATTGAATGTTGTGTAGTCGTTTTTCCAAATAACCGTTGTCATGTGATTTAGGTCATGGCGGTGCTCGAGCAACAGAATATGTGAAACATAACCTCTTCAGCAATTTGGTCAGGCACCCAACGTTTATTACTGACACCAAGTGAGCCATAGGTGCTGTTCTTTTTTTTTTTTTTCCATTTTGTTTGTGTTTCAAATATATCTTGTTGTGATATCATTTAAGATAATAACCGATCATATCGGTCCTGTTTCTTATCCTGCAGCTGAAGCATACAACCATACTGACTCAGAGTTTATGAAGTGTGAGAATAATCAGAACCGGGATGCTGGTTCAACTGCTTCAACTGCTATCCTTGTTGGTGATCATTTGCTTGTTGCGAATGTTGGGGATTCTAGGGCTGTTATATGTAGAGGTGGCAATGGTGGGTTCCCTTTCTAGAAGATTGCTCATTGCTCCTTAATTCTATCCGTATGTACCCAAATTTTGTTTTGTACAAATTGGAACTTTTCCTCTTGGATGAAATATGTATGATCAAATGTAGTCATTTAGAATGTCATCTCGGCCTTGTAGGAGAAGCCCAATTTTGTGCAGGCATTTAGTATATGGTGTCATAGTCAATGAATATCTCAATGTGATCACTGCTGTAGTTCTGTGCTTTTAGATGGTTTGAAAAGTGCAAGCCGCTATGCCAAAACTTTAGTTTGCTGCCTTTTTGAAGAATAATCCAGCACCGTCCATCATGAGCATTGCTAATCATTAGTCCTGCATGGTGAAGCCTGTGGTTTTCAGGCTGAAATGTTTGATTTCTTCCTTTCGTTTCTCTGCTATAAATAACAGTGGAAATCTAATTAGATTTCCACTGTGGTTGATTTCTTCCCTTTATTTTCCTGCAAAAGAACAATGAAAATTTAGTGGTATGGAAAGAATTTCTGCAGAAATGAATTTCTGTAGAAATTGTTTCTTTTATTTTATTTCCTAGGAAACTAAAAGAACAGATCCTTAAAGGACCGGATTCTGATCCGAATCTGACCCAATCCGTAATATATTGATTTGAATTGAAACCATTGTCTTGTGGGGGCCACTACGATGCTCAGTGTGGCGCGCCATGCTAAGCGTCCCCACGTTGGGAATCTTGCGATGCAGTAAGTAAGCCTCCCCATCTAAGGGGAGCATTGCTATTTGAACACAATAGGTGAGATACTCGTGGACATACTTCGGTGGTCAAGGGGCATCGGCCAGCGCTCAGTGCATCACAGTTCGCACCGGGCCCTGGCCAATGAGTGCAACTTCATAGGCTCATAGCAATGTGGGGATGCCAAGCGCCAGCGGTATGGCGTGCGGTTATAGGTATCCCCACGGCGTGAGAGCAACCTGGGCGGTGATCGGTGGTGGTTCTGGACATAGCGTCTAAGGGGCGGATCTAAGAGTTGGCACCGCCGGGCTGTAAAAAAATCCTGTTTTTTCAGTCCAGCCCAGCCCTGCACACAGTTAGCCCGGCCCACTAGCCCAGCAAGCCTTAAAGTTAAAGCCCACCCTGACCCGGATCTCCTCTAAAGTAAACCCGTTCGGTTCGTTGGGAACCTTGGGGTCCTTGGGGAGCAGGCAGCGGCGCAGGCTCTCTGCTCTCATCTCCCCGATTCTTCCGGAGTCTGGACCGGCACCAGCAGCAGCCACAGCACGACAACAACACCGAGAGTCAAGGCTTCGACTTCGAGTGACTGTCAAGTGGACTCAGGGCTGCATGTGAGTTTTCCCTTCCCCAGAGCGTCGTGTTGTGTGGCGGTGCTCACTAGTGCAAGGGGCAGGTCGACTGCATGCCATGGATAGTAATGGGCAAGGATGATCCTCTGAGGTTGAAACATCAGGTTAAAGAGATAGGTGCAAACTACAGCCCTTCTTTTGCATTCCGGTCAGGGACAAGTAGGATTCACCATTCAGGCTGGGAGTAATGGACGACTGTGATTAAATTTTATCTTCCACCAATCAGTTAACCTAATGTTATAACCTCAGGGATCCCGTGCCTAGGGTGTAAAAAAGGAGCCCATAGCCCCGAACCTGACCCAAGCACGTTCCAAAAGCAACTGCCCAAATCCAGTCCGAAAACACCATGGCTGGGCTCGGGCCGCCACCTTGAGCCTGCAGTGATCAGGGAGATACTTTTGGTCCTGACGTCAACGGACTGGGTCGAGCTCTGGTCATGATCTTCCAGAACTCAGACCAATGAGTAAAATGGTATTGCCATTTGCACCCATAAAATTTATAGGGGCACCTAACTTAATATTGAGAAAATATCCATTGCGTTCTCACCCTCCCCCATCTTCATTCGTCACCACAAAACCACCAGTCAATCGGCCACCACCTTTGGCCATCAACAGTGGGCTGCATGGGCACAGCAGGAAACACCTGGGTGGGGAGGAAGGAAGGGGAGGACGAGGAGGAAGCGACATGAAGAGCAGAAATCAACATAACTGGGAAATGAAGAATTAATGATATCTTTATCTATACACATAAAATCAAAAAAATAGCTTACAAAACATATTATAAGAGAAGAATTAATACAGGTTGTCAGAATAATAATAGAAAACAATTTTTTCTCACACGATGCACAAACACCACTGTGACTAACGGGCCTTGATAAGCTCTTAAGGGGGGGGGGGAATACCTCAAAAAATTGCTGAAAATTGCCGCAGAAAAAAAAATGACTTATTGCTACATGCCTCTTATAATGAGTTTGACTCGGAAGCGATAACACCACAGCTGCGACAAATAAATAGAATCAACTATCAAATTCTCTATAAAACACGATCAAAATACCTGATAATAAAACATGATAGTCCCTTTTTTTTTTAAGGACCCCTCGCCATCTCATCTGAAGGAGGATTAAGGCGGACCCTACTAGTTATTTGATCAGTGAAGGCGGGATTCGATCCCAGGTCTCTAGTACAACCACCAGGATACTTTACCGGCTAAGCTAGCAGACACCCACGATAGTCGATAGTCCAAATTTACCACGCCACCAAACTAATCTGGTTGGAAAAGGCATATATTTTCAAAGAGTACCAACTTACTTGGAATGGTGCGGTCTGTCTGCCTCTCAGATTTTGACGAGAGCATTGCTTCCTAGTCATCGTCCGTTCCGAAGTACCGATCTCCAAACTCGCCCATTCCAGGAACAACACGAAAATCCTCATTCAAACCGGACTCTATCTCAGATGTCACAATCTTAATTCTCGGGTATCTTTGGCAAACAGTATGCACCCCTTGAGGAGCCTAGTCATGTAAAGAAACGTGAGTTCGGCGTGCGGCCACATCATGAGAAACACTGGAAAAAGGTGTGATAATTTTAAGCCGCTGCCTCAAAAGCATTTGTATACACCCAATCAAAATAACCTAAACAAAGATTCTAAGCACAGCTCTCCAAAGCTTCAATCATGTAATGGAGCATCTGAAGAAAAAATAACATAGATATTATAAAATATTTATTTGAAATAAGATTTACGGAATAGGTTTCAGCCTAAACGGAATAAATTCAAGCTGGGTAAAAGGGCCTTTTGGTTATATCCATAATTCCTTATCATTTTGGTTTAACCCTTTCGTCCCAAGTTGCCCGAGCAAAAGAAAGAAGGGGAGGAAAAGGAAAGGAGATGTCCACTAAAAATGCTTGGATTCAATGTGACCAACCAACCCATCTCAATCCCGAGGTACTTCTTTTGCTAAAATTTGTTATATTTCTAAGTTGCTAGAAATTAGTGACGCATATTAGGTCTTGCATCACATTTGTAGCAGATCAAGAAATATTCATGCAAATTTAGGGGGCATTAAGTTTACTTGATATTTTTCCAGAAAAATCAACAAAGTTAAAATATATGCTTCAAAATTACATAAATTCAATGAGAACTTAAATATCATAGAAGATACAAACCTTTAGATCTGTTTTATAAAATAAGGGGGACTTAGTGATCAGTCCCTATAACAAGTTCCGACTTGCAAAAAGGATGTGAACGAGTCTCATTTCACATCAGGTCCTTGGACAAGGGAAGTCGGAATGAATGTAAAAAGGGTATGGGTGAGATACACCTATCGTGGTTGTGTAAAAGTACTCTTCCAAAACAGTAGCGAACAATCAAGAGGGACTTAATCCTAACGAAAAGCATTAGCTGTCCTTAACCTTAAACTGAACTTGTTATAGGGACTGGTCACTAATTTCCCCTAAAAATAGTGAAAATTATACATTTTTTTCAAAAAAATGTTCACTTAACTAAGTAAATTAGACATGCTTGCATGATCTTCAATAAATATAAACTCTTAATAAATAAACGTGTTCTTTAAACGTATATAATTTTTAATCTACAAATAAAAAAAATAGTTTTAACAGTATAAAATTTAATCACATATTTTACTTCAGTTTAAATGATAGCATGAATTTTTCACTAGCCTATCCTGAGCTTGCCTTTAGATATTGAAGAAAATTTTGAAAGATATACGTATTTATATTCGTTTGAGAAAACAACAGTGGCATCGCAGGTGCAAATATCAAAAGGTATCAAAAGGGTTAAATGTGAACTTGTGGCATCATAGGGTGAAAATTACCAAAACCTTCCTTTACTATAGCACTAGAGTAACAAGGGATTTGCTTTATTATATAATATATATGGACTATGCAAATCCTAGAGTGAATGCTTGAGAAGGGTTAGAAAGAGGGAAACATCTAAACCTGGATGAAAATAGTGCGAGATTTGCAGGGATTTACACTTCAGAAGTTATAGAATTACTCGGAGTGGAAAGGAAAGAATTCTGCAAGTTCTTAGCACTTATCAAAGCATAATTCACATTGTAAGCATGATCCATTACAAAGTATTATGCCGCAAGAATATAAAGAAACCAAGATGAATGTTTAGAAAGATTTGTGACTTACAGAAATTAGATTGAGAAAAATAATATTTCCTTCCTGTACACCCTTCCGAAGAAGTAATGAAATAGCTTGAACAGCTGAGTTCCCTGCAAATAAGATTTTTTTTTTTTTGTTCATTTATCAAACAGAATTGAGCAAGGGAAACTACTTAAGAAAATCAGTTACTTTCCGTATGCTTTTAGATCAAAAGAATTATGTGATCATTATGATTGTAGTAACAGGTAAGCAATCACTTACCTTGGAAGGTAACAATGAGACCATAAGAATTTTCATACCACATAACAAATATTTGGACTGCCCTAATGACTTGTTGTGTATACGCACCAAAGCAGAGCACAAGGCAGAAATGTACCATGCAACTACAAACCAAAGTTCAGAAGTTGTTCCGCACTATAGCCTTTTTTGGAAGTTCTGAAGATTTAGTTTAAACCATTTTTTATAAAATTTTGCAAAAACATGTTATTATATTACATTTAAAGAGAACTATATATAACCTTGCATTTCGACCATTTCACCCTTTTTGTATCTAGTGCATCCCAGCCACTGTAAAGCTTCTGTGACATGTCAAGTGGCCTCAAAGCACCTTACAGCCTTTCCATATCAATCATGGTATGTATGTTAGAAATTGCAATAAATCTGTTGATCATGCATTAAACACTGCTGCTACAAAACCACATTAGAGGACCTTCATCACGAAGGTAGAATTGTAGCTAAGAGTATAAACTTTTTTAAAACTAAACTTTAAGACATGGGTTCCAGTAGAAAATAGATAATAATACTAATGTTTTAGAATAAAATTGTCCTCAGAGGTTGTTAAAATGGGATCGCAGACACAGTATATAGAGAAGCACAATGATGTTAGTAAGTGCAATTAGCTTCCCTATGCAAAAGATGACAGAAAACATCTCCAGTTAGAAGAATTGTGAGAAAACAAGCGAAAATAGGAAAACATTACTCGTGTTCAAGCAGGAAAGCGAATCCAAATAAATGTGTACCTTGAAGATAGAATTTAAAAAATAATAATAATGTCAACCCTCTATGACTAGCCGAAAACCTGACCAAGGCAACCTTGTAATAACTGGGCATGCCACGAAACCTAAAAGGTCAGTTGGTGGGTAGGGAGACCTACCTCGTTGGTTAACGCAACTTAAGCTCATGCAACCAAGTAGCAACCTAGCTCTTCATGTTTATATCTATTCCACATAATAAATGGATTTTTACTTTTTTGTCAATTGACATATAAAGCACATCAAGGAATTTCGAGATTTTAAATTAGGCTAGTCTGCCCTAAATAGAAATGAATGGTGAAGAAGGATTCATAAAGCCGACCCCAAGTAGATGGGACATCGCTTGCTGGTTATAGTCATGGTAAATCAGGCTAGTCTGATTTGCTATTTACTAGACGAGTTGGTGTTCAAAGAAGGTAGGGAGGAGAAGCACTTGGGAGACCTAAAGGGGTGCATGACTTAGGTATAACCGTACAAGACGACCATTGAAATCCGAGAGTGTAATGTCTTTTTCCCCCACAAAAAAGGTATCTAAAAGTGTGGGAATTTTGAACAATCACAGAAAAAAAGTCACTTTCTCTCACATATTTCTTCAAAGTTTATAAAAAAATGTCACTTTTTCTCATTTGAGCCTACAAGAACAATATTTTCTTTTAGCTAATCATGGCAAATAAAATTCCCTAGTAGATTCTTTCCAAAATATGCAAACCTAACACATTTGATGTAGGTGCACTTTGTCGAATGGTGATTGATGGAGGTTGGGATGTAGACGGTGAAATTCTTCTGAATTTTTCTTTGTAAAGGATAAATGAAGCATGTGTTTTGCTGTCCAAGGCAAAAGAGGTTATTGAAAAATTTTCCTCCATCTAGTTGCATGTATGTTGGGTTCAAAAGGTACACTTCAGCCTTCCCATGCTTCTTTAGACCATGCTTTCACATGTAGAGAATGCCCTTATTAAGCATATGTTGTAAACCTCAATTATCCTCCAAATTACCAAAAGTACCACTAATAAACTTATGGATGTGCATCTTGATTCTTCAATATGTGCCATTCATTTGGTAGCAAAAAAGGGGGACTTAGTGATAACTCCTTTTAAGGAGATGCTTTTAAGCCTAAGAACTTTGAAATGCTGTGGACGGAATTGCCCTCCACAACATTTCAAATTTTCTTTTGAAATGCCACCAAACCAGTGAACCACCCCCGTCGGAGCTCCACCGAACGCCGCCACCGAACCACCGAACGCTGCTGCCGCTCGCCGCCACCACCGCCGAACCTAAACCTGCGATCTACAGGCCATGGGATAAACCCTAAATCTGGGATCTCGCCGAACCGCCACCAAACACCGCCGGATCTGCTCGTCGACGCCACTGGGGTTGCTGCTCACTGCCATCGCCACCTCTGCTGCAACCGCCGCCACTGTCGGAGCTGCTCGCCGACGCCAGCAGAACTGCTGGTCGATCCCCCGTCGCCTCTACTGCTGCAGCCGCCGCCGCCGGAGCTCCTCAGGAGAGAGGGGAGAAGAAATGGGGGGCAGTTTCGGGTTTACCAACAAAGGCAGGGACCCAAGGCTAAATGAAACTATTGGGTGTCCTTTTCGTAGGATGAATCTGTTGTCAAGGACCTCTCACACATTAACCCCAAAAAAAAATTGTATCGTTCATTCAAAGGGCTTTATCAAATGGGTTAAATGAGTAAATAACCAATTCTAACAATGTTTAGAAGTCGGACCAGAAGATTAGATCCTATTGGATGAAGACCTACACCGTTTTAAGTTTGATTCTTTGCTCAACTCATTATATGTCTAAAACCTGTATAAACCGGTTTAACACTAAAACTGGTTAGACCACTTGATCGACTAGGTTAAAGTGAACTGCAACCAGTTTTTTTTTATGAAAGTCCAATATATATTAAAAATTTATTTGGCATTCTTTAATTGGTTCAACATTTCAAACCGTTGGTTGAACCGGCTTGAGCCGGAAGGAGTACTTTTTCAGTTCTATGTCAGTTTGGTTTTTAAAATTTGTTTAAGAGGGACCATGCGTTTTGTCAGATTATGTTCTCTTACCCGAGCCAGCACTCGATCCACTACAACTTTTTCATAACCAAGAACGAGGGGGTTTTGGTGATAACTGAGCACGAGAGTTTGAGGTTCTTAGGGTTCTATGCAGCCACCAACAAAGATTTTTAGCGTGCTGGTAGAGGCGATGTTCTAAGACTGAAATAAACTATTTTTCAGTTTTGAATTTATGATGTGTAAAGATTGTGGGAATAATTATTGACATTATCAGTCAATTATTACTTAATAATCCTGACTTAGCATAAGAGGGGCAGCAGTGTAAAAAATGCCGTTCAATTTTCGAAGATAATTTGGTTGGGGAAAGGCAAAGACATATTCTCCAATGACCCCTTTCCTAGACTGCTTGCAATTGAACAGCCGGAAACCCCCAAAAGAAATTTTTCCAGGCATTCATTTTCCTCACCTTATACCGTGAAACTAAATAGAAGCTAAAGAAGTATTCGAGTTTGACATCAGGGCATACTGTAAGTGGAATTTTGTGTCATAGGTCAACTTGTCTGATTTCCTAAATAACAGACCAATAATTTAGTTTTATCTGCAAAATAGACAATAGAAAGAGCCAGTAATAAGGTATATACACATTTACATAGAATTTCAATGGTAAAGCAAATCACGTCAAGGATACAAATCTCTCCCCAAAATTTTATGGGAGATTTTACTTCTTTCTTTATAATGAAGTTCCATACATCATGTGCGGCTAAAGGGGTAGAGTCATGCAAATAGTATTAGGACAAAATGAAAGTTGTATAGCTAAAATGCGAACATGTAAATATAAAAACATTCTTTAAATGAACCAACCTGTGCCTAGTATTGGATCCAACAGCAGCACATGCCTATTTGAGATGTCTTTTGGAAGATTGTGATAGATTAACTACAAAACATTCAAGAGGTCAGAAAACAGTCAGAACAAGTCCAGATAAAATTTGAGGGGCTTTGCAAACCTGCTGACCGTTATCTCCTTCCCTATGAATAAGGATCTTTCCGATCTTGATCCCTTTACAACATGCCCGCAGTGCATTCTCCATGCTTTCACCACTGAAAACGGTTAAAATGGATTTAAATCTGAAAAGCAAAGATACCAAGCACTTTTAATTTTTATGAGGAAATGTGTACATGTGTGTATTTGTCTGTGCATTTGTGTGTGAGAGGGAGAGGAAGAGAGAGTAAAGTAATGGAGATTGGAGACAGGCCTACATTTCCTATTTCCTACATATTGTTTACAACTTCCATACATGCAAAGTATGGGATGGCTGCAATCGTGAATGCATAATGGATCAGACCACCACCTTAAATACTTGACTAATTACTTGATGATCTCAATATTCTAACTATATTTATATGTGATGATTGTGCATTATTTTATTTTGACCATACTCTGTTGAAGGAGTCCAACCTAGTGTTTAATACATTTCTATAAGAAATTTCTAGATAGAGGAGTCTGAGTACCAACTTCCACAAGTTCCTGAATAGCATATCTTTGTTGAATGTCAAGATTACATGTCAGTATTTTAAAGATAGTACAGGACTGCATGATTGAACCAGTTCAGACCAGAACATGACCATTTGCTCCTGTGAGATTAAGAAACCGGGGTGAAACAGATATGAAGCGGCCGGGTTGAATGTCGAGATTACATGCCAGTATTTTAAAGATATTACAGGACTACATGATTGAACCAGTTCTTACCAGAACAGGCCCTAATGATCATTTGCTCCTGTGAGATAAAGAAACCGGGGTGACCTATCAACAGATATGAAGCGGCCGGGTTGAATGTCGAGATTACATGCCAGTATTTTAAAGATATAACAGGACTACATGATTGAACCAGTTCTTACCAGAACAGGACCATTAGGTCCTGTGAGATATAAAAACAGGGATAACCTAACATGTATGAAGCGGCCAATTCAGTCATCAAACTATTTGAACCGTTCTGACTGTCCACTTTGAGTTAAACTTGACTGGTCACATGCTATAGGCATGTAGCTGAAGCAGTGGAAGTCTTTTTTTTAAGGAAAAAATCAAGAAATCGGACAGAGAATTAACAGTAGACCCAAACAAAATACACAGCTAACCACTAAAGCTTCTTTCACATGTTTTATAGATAACTCATAATAACATATATAACATCTAACTGCACATTCATGTTTACGATTCGTCCGAATGGGTTGGCAATGAACCAGTTTGGACCAGACCGAGCACCTTTCTGGTTAGATGTTCGGTCCAGTTCATGAAAGTCCTATGGAATGTGAAATATACATAAATTGAAGAATGAAATGCTTAAAATTACCTTCTAATCACTGAGATACCGCATAACCTTTTACAGAATTCCACACCAGTATATACAGATCCTGCATATTTTAAAATGATATATGACCAAACCAGTCACCCAGATAAATTCATCATATACATCTTACAAACAAGTTGTTATATCAGACAAAAGATGCATCCATCCATAGAACTTTCCAATCTGAGTGCTTCCCAAACAATGTTCTTACAACAAAAAAGAAGAAGAAAATAATAACAATTGAAGGAAAACAAGATTACATCATTAAGTGTATTTAACAAGTCTGGTGAAAGAATATGCCTTCAACGATGCAAAATATTTCCAGACTTTGTATGTCCAGTCAAAAACATAAACAACTTCTTAATTTTGCTTGGGGTTTCATTAAACAAAAGTGAATCGCACCACAGATGAATGTTTGAGATGACGGGTAGGGGAGCACATATATCCATATATAAAGAACATCATCATTTGCATTCACGACTTAAATAATCCAATAATCCAGCAATCCATGTGCATTCCCCTGATAATAGCAGGATAACACTACTACAATATCCCAAATATCATAAAGACAGGAAGTCCATGGACAATTTTCTACCCCTTCTCACCTAAACGCAATGGCAATCTTGAAGTTACATTTACCAACATACTACAATGATGTTAAAGGGCAAACCGCAACTGGTTTGTAGGAGAATCTGCAACCCAATAATATCATCATCATCCAATATCTCGTTAAGATGGGGTCGACTATGAAGCAAATCCTAGTTAAGAAGGCTACACAAAATACTGTCAAGCTGTTTTCTGCAGGCTGTAAACCTGATGTCAACCCTCTAAGTTTGGTGTCAAAAATCAAACCTACACTACTGACGAAAAGATGGGCTCCCAAGAAACCTAGAATGCCAATTGGTGGATAGGGAGGTATACCTTATCAGTTACACAGTTAAACTCATATAAGTAGGAAGCAATCCTCCAAGGTTCACTGAAACTAGGGAAGAATCTAGACAAAGATGACGGAAGGTAAGATTGCTATATGGAATCACATTCATCTGTGTGGCACAAATTATAAGTCAAAGATCTGAAATGAAACAATATTCCCAAGGGGACCA
Source organism: Chamaelirium japonicum (assembly GCA_947650365.1). Classification (NCBI taxonomy): domain Eukaryota; kingdom Viridiplantae; phylum Streptophyta; class Magnoliopsida; order Liliales; family Melanthiaceae; genus Chamaelirium; species Chamaelirium japonicum. The sequence goes on along the minus strand of OX393551.1, from coordinate 6,147,735 downwards.
TTGCAAATTTGCAATGCTTCATTTGATTAAAATTTCAGATCCTTGTTGTAACTTGTGCACCATAACCTAACCCGGTTGTCGTGAGAAATGGGAAAGGGTTTGTTAAGACGGTCTCGTAAACGTCATACAACAACCTAATCTACTATGGTGAGAAATAGGTAAGGGATACCTTGAGTGCCTATTGCCTAACATAGATGTAAGTTGTTAGAAAAATATGGAAAAACCTTACAAGTTGACAGAAATAGGCCCTAACAGGAGTAGCTAGCAAAGAAGGATTCATAAAGAAGCAAACAACACTGAGAGAAGATGGTGTCTAACTGAGAGTTTCGTGAGGAAAAGGGGCATCAAAAAGGGTGTTGATAGGAGGTTGAAGAAGAGGTGGGTTTAAGGGAGAATGGTGTAGGCAACAATTTCTCTTCCGCTACGGGCCAATGGAGATAAGAGGTGGTGTTCAATAGCCTTCTCGAGGTGATGATGTCTTCACCTTAGTAGGGTCACTAGGGTGTTACTAACCTCCAATTCACTCCCGAGAGGAAATAATCACAGGGTACTTCATAATCCCTTCACTAAGAGGATTTATACCTCGGCGGTGAAAGAGAAGTATCCTTCCTCTTCTCGTATTTTGATCAGAAGACCAAAAATCTATATTCCTTCTTGTAGTAGCAAGAGGTCGGCTATCACCCACACACTACAGCTGTGGATGTCATGGGCACAATGCTTGTCTAAGGGAACTCTATGTTTTGCTACAACTATAGAGGCTTTGGACTTGAAATTCAATTATCAGACGAAGCGGATATATAGGCTCCTTCACTCCCAATCCTTCATATCGCAATTCTTCTCAAGACTTATATTCAAAGCTAGATTCCATTCGACGAGACAGTTTCAGACAAGGTATTCAAACTTCGAAGATATGGAGTTTACACTATGGAGAAGGAAATTGCATCAGACATCGAAATGTCCAATCACCAGGAAACAACATGGGATAGATATTGGCCATGGAAGGATCTAATGATACAAGGGTTGACGACAACACTTCTCTAGTTGACTTTCCCTCTGTTAAGCTCTTAATGCATTTATCATGAAAGCTTGACATGGTTTAGGTGGTCATACTACTGGTTTTGAATGGAGTGATCCATAGACTCTTGGGGTGTTCTTTTATTCCTGGATATATGTTGATTCTTGTTAAGACACTTTAAGAGGGAAGCTAATAGTGTTTTTGTTTTGCATATTTTATAGATCTCCAGTGATCCATCCAAAAGATAATTTGTGCATTTGCTGGAAATAAGACAGCCATAGGCGAACGTAAAAGAAGAAAGGAACAATTAACTAGAGTTCTTGATACGCCATAGTCTGCAGAAAAGGGATTACTATTTCTTTAAGTGAGACAAATATTAGTATATATCCAAAACATATGCAAACTGATCTATGAAGATTACTACATTGCTCTTACTAAGGTTTTCTCATTCAAAGTATAATCAAGACCAGCTGCTTACCAGTTGGAGTTATCACCTGCTTTTCTATAAAAGGAAGATGGCCAAGACCATGCTCAACAACCTAGCCATGGGAGAGCAAACTTAATAACAAATCAGAAATCTTATCAAAGATTACTTTGATATATAGAACTGTATGTCACTGACCAAGCGAATCAATCGGTCTGAGTAAAATATGAAATCATGCTTTGTTGTTTGAGCATCACGTATAAGAGTATGCATGCCACGGATCTGGAAAAGGCTCATGGGAGTCATTAAACATCAAAGAATTACAGAAATTGAATGTCAAATAATAATAAGCCAAAACATCCATAAGCCACCAAGAAGTTCGACATAACTCCAACAAAGAAAAACAAAAAGGTATAACTAAATGAACAGACTATGGTGAGTACCTGAAAAGTCGATTGAATGACATAGAGATTTGAATATATTTTACAAAGATTATGTTGACCAAGCTTTGTATGAATATGTTGCACGATCAAGTCAATTGCTACATGATTATCTCCACCACGAGGGATTATAATATCAGCATACTTCTTTGTCGGGAGTATAAAGTCATCAAAAGCAGGCTTCACAAATTTTGAGTACTGCATCAGTGAACCACAGACAATGAGTACAACAATTACAACACGATATAGACAAACTAATATCAACAATAAACATATCATCTCAAAAAAAAAAAACATAAAACGAAGAAGCATAGTCTTTAAAATGTTGTTCTTCAGAATTTAAAAAACAAGTTCAGAAACAAATAGAACCACATGATTATTAACCTTAATCATAACAATTCTAACTAGCCTTATTATGTTAGGTCAGATTAAATCTTTTCACACTTCATTCTGCCTCAAGCTACATGCCCATCAATATAAGCATTTTCAAATCCCATTCCACCACCCCTTCCAAATTTTATAGGCCTTCCTGTAATGATCCTTGCACAAAAAAACCAAGTCCCGTATCCTACCAAAACCTCCTCTGGTTTCCACAGGAATAAAGCAATACCATCTCAAATGGCTTTTAGCCAATTAACCCTCTACTAGTGTAACTCCTAAATTACGATTTGTGTAACCCCTTCTGACTTGATTCATCTTTGTATAATCACACATCTGTTGAAGCATTCTGATCTCTGCAGCACTTCACTTGTGTGCATTATTCTCTAAATTTTGCAATATTTTGACTCAATCAACATCCCCATTTCACTCACCTAAAATCTGTACAATATCAGCCATTCTTGCTTGTAAATGAAAGTACGAATATAACAAACAAATTTTTAGTCTGAGTATCTCTTGGCCATCATTTTTTATATACACTCCGCATAATATGAATTGGTAGAGGTGATTCTTAAGCCCTTGTCCTCCAATATGTCTATGATTCCACTATATAGTTCACCCTTGTTTCTATGGATTGGTAGAGATGATGTTTAAACCCTTGTCCACCAATATGTCTGTGATTCCACTACATAGTTCACCCTTGTTCCAGTACCAGTAATACCACATCTTTGGGACCACTCAAAGAAGATCTTCCTGAATACATCTGGCAAGTTAAACAATATTGATCATGAAGGGATAAGAAAACATACCACAATGGCTTCCAGTCTTATAAAAAACTTGAACAAATCCTAAAGCTGGGTATGTGGCAGATGTAGTTACTTAATTGGACCACACCATAAATGTCAGGTGAGGTCCAAAATACATATTTTAAGCCAAGTGAGGTTGTCCCTGCCTACACGTATGTAAACAAAGGCCATAGTAGGCACCAGCTATGGCTACATTGTCTACAACCGACATAGTTATTTAGGTAGGAAATTTCTAGATCCCAATCTGTGAATGATTTTACATTCACCACCGCTACTTCTAAAATTGTTTATAACCAATCCATACATCTACAGTGAATGCTTTCCATTACCTTCTTTCCATAGCACCTGCCAAAGTACATGTGGTATTTATACTTGTTCCAAGTCAACAAAACCGATGCGGTCCTATTCAAATTAATATCAATTATTTAGGTCATCATCATGCCAACCAGAAAATAAGCTAGTAGATTTGTCTTTGAGACAATGTTTTATCCTTGAGCTTAAATGTCACAAGCTTGATAAAATACAGAAAGAGAGGAAGGATGATTAATATGACCCATCTATTCTCACTAACCTTGAAAGCAACAAAAACATTAGCTAGTATCAGCTTCTGGTGGAGTCTAGGCAAGACTCTGACTTTAGATATGCATCAAACCTCTGCCATGTAGCTGAAAGGGTATAGGAAATCAGTTCCTGAGGGAAATCAGTTGAGAACATGGTTTAAAAACCCTACGGTTTGACCTGAAACTCAGCCGGGTTGACTCGACTCGGCTGGATTTCGGGTCAACTCGCCCAAAACCCGTTAACGATATGTTCTGACGAGTAGGTCGAGTGACTCGACCGGGTCGAGTTGAGTTTCTTGACTCGGACAACCCGCGAGTCTTGAAACACTAACATTTATTCCCTTTGATTCCCGAGTCACGAGGGGTACTAATTGCGAGTCGCGATGTATCGAGAGATTTCAGCGAGAGTTTCTCTCCTCTTGAGAGAGAAGGAAAGGAAACCCTAGCCTTGTGTCGCCGCCTCAGCCTCTAGTGTCGCTCCCCCTCAGCTTCTGGTTTCATGAGTCCCTACACTGCCCACCTCAGCCAAAGGTGCCCTACTCAGCCACCTGTTCTACTGCGAAGGAGGAGAAGTAGATCAAGAGGGATCAGGTGCCCATGATCCCATCTCCTCTCTTACCCCTTCTCTCTTTCTCTTTCCATGCTCGATTCATATTTATTATTGTTGTGTGAATCTACAACATTTCCTCTCTTTTGTTTATAGTCTTCTTTATATCAACCAACCTGAAATAAAAAATAAATCAGTTAAATTCATCAGTTCCCTTTTTTCAATTATTCATTTCTTATGTCTATATTTATTATTTACTTGTCTTACTTTGCTTATCATTGGAAGTTGGAAATATGTACTTGAACTTGTCTTATTTTAGTTTATATATATATATATATATATATATATATATATATATATATATATATATATATATATATATAGGGATTTGCTTGAATGCGGCATGCGGTGCGTGCGGCATCGCACCGCAGCCGTGTGATGCACGCGCTGCGTGCATGCGATGCACGCAGCAGTGCATCACATGGCTGCGGTGCGATGCCGCACGCACCGCATGCCGCAGCATAGCAGCCCCCTATATATATATATATATATATATATATATATATATATATATATATATATATATATATATATATATATATATATATATATATGGGAAATGAGTTCCTATGACATGTCATAGGGAGTACCCTATGACATATGGTGAGTTAGTAACCCTAGCATATTTAGAATGTTTTGAATTTTTATGAGGATGATCACCCTATATTAGATAGGACCCCCGCAAAAAATCGGCTCATTCTAAAACTTCTAGATGCATCAAATATGATTTTCAATTTAACGGTTAAAATGGATGGCCGATAAAGCTTCTAGCATTTGATGCCCCAACAAGTTTTAGAATGCTTTGATTTTTTATGGACATTCTATCTAAGGTAAGGTGATCATCTTCAAAAAAATTCAGCACATTCTAAACATTCTAGCATTACTATTTCACCATCTGTCATAGGGTACTCCCTATGACATGTCATAGGAACCCAGCCCTATATATATATATATATATATATATATATATATATATATATAGGGGCATGCTATGCTGCGGCATGCGGTACGTGCGGCACAGTACCGCAGTCGTCTGATGCACGCGCTGCGTGCATCGCATGCACGCAGCGGTGCATCAGACGGCATGCGGTAGGTGTCGCACTTACCGCATGCCGCATTCAAGCATTTATATATATATATATATATATATATATATATATATATATATATATATATATATATATATATATATATATATATATAGGGGCATGCTATAATGCGGCATGCGGTAAGTGCGGCACCGCACTACAACTGTCTGATGCACCGCTGCGTGCATGCGATACACACAGCGGGTGCATCAGACGGCTGCTGCCGCACTTACCGCATGCCGCATTATAGCATGCCCCTATATATATATATATATATATATATATTATATATATATATATATATATATATATATATATATATATATATATATATATATATATATATATATATATATATATGGGAGGGATACTCTTACTCATGAACTCTTACAAGTAAGAATACTAATGATCCAAGCCGTCCGATCAAATCAGGCAGACGACTGAGATTAGTCCTCAATCCAGCGACTTAAAGACTTCAGTCCGCGCGAACGAGACCCCCGATCGAGCGACGACAGCCCCGACCACTCCCCCTCCCCGACCTCCCCCTTCCCCTCCGCCGAGCCACCCCGCCGGCGCCGATCGCAGCCTCGACCTTCCCCTTCTCCTCCGTCGAGCCACCATCCCCTTCCCCTTCCCCTAGGCAGCCCCGACTATATAGGGTTTAACCAATGTACCCGATCTCTTTCCCTCCGTCGAGCCACCCCGTCGACGCCGATCGCAGCCAAGACTGTCTCCTTTGGCGTCGATCGCAGCTCTGAACGGTAGGGTGCTTTGATTGGTCCGATAGGCGGGGCTGCGGGGAAGAGGCGAGCTGTGATCGGCGCCGGAGGGGAAGGTTGGGGTCGCGATCGGCGCCGGCGGGGTGGCTCGACGGAGGGGAAGGGAGAGGTCGGGGTTGCCGTCGCTCGATTGAGAGAGAGAGAGAGAGAGAGAGAGAGAGAGAGAGAGAGAGAGAGAGAGAGAGAGAGAGAAAGAGAGAGATGAGAGGTCCAGCTATAAACCAATCAGCCTTAATCTGAGCCATTCATCGGATCCGAACGGAGGGCTGGGATCATTAGTAACACTATTAGTAAGAGTCCATTAATAAGAGTATGGCTCCCCATATATATATATATATATATATATATATATATATATAACCGAGTCGGAGCGAGTCGAGTTTTTTTTTTGAGTTTTCGGAGTTACCCGACTCGGTCAACTTTCGAGCCGAGTTGAGTTTCCGGGTTTTTGAACCATGGTTGAGAATGGCATGTCCAAAAACATGCATCATGCATGCATATAGTATTATTCTGGTTCCCTTCCGTTTTGTTACTTCATCTTGATCAAAATATTCTCCTTTTCCAAACAGTCCACCAATTATTATTACTAGAAAGCCATGCGGACCTACAAACATAATGCAGACAGCCCAATTGTATGAAATATGAATGATATGTGGCAACTTGAAGTGCTAACTGGTCCAGCATGAATGAGTCAGATTGGTAGATATGACGCAATACTAGATCTAGAGTCTAGACTAATTAAAACCCACATTAATAATTAAACAAATAAATTCAATTTTATTAACTGAATGAGACTATGAACAAACATTTCTAATAAGAGAATTCTCAAACATGGTCAAGTTTTATGTTGTGATGTGCACTGTCTTAAATAAAATTAATGTTAGTTTCTAATAAGTAAAGGATGGCAACCTATCGAATATAAGTTTTTGATGATGAGAATTCACTCACCTGGTCTAGTACAGTTCTAATGTCTCTGCCTCTCTCTACAGTATCACGCCTTATCCTCCTTGCTAACCGTACATCAGCATCTGCACAAGAAGGTACTTATCAACAATATACACCCAATCATCTAACTAGAAAGCCCGGCGAATTAAAATAGAGACAAAAATTCTAGGAATGCAATATAAAAGTCAAATATAGTCCAACTCGCACCAAATGTATTGTTAACAAGTATATATGACATGGATATAGATACAGCAGCCTATATGAACCGCACTCAGCCAACCCATGTTCAGCTCATATCCATCGGTCATTTAGTCAAAAGAAGTTCAATAGTCATTGTGAAACTTCTTATGAATTTCTTAGTCAAAGCATGTTAATTACATTTAGTCAAATAGTTCAACCTCTATCACAGTTTAAAATTCATCCAAGAAGTTAGATACTTATTTAATTTATGCAATGCTTATGGCAATTATAGGTCCTTTACATGCATTAACTTCCATCACATACAAAGTCCTGCAAAGTGCATTAAGCAATCTTAAATTTGAGACGCGCCTAAGCTTCTCTAGTTGTCGCTGTAACCAGTTCAAGATCGTGAATCAAGATGCATATCAAAATCAAATTTTGGAATGCACATCACAATATAAAAGCTATTCTCTAGTTTTCACTTCCATCTCATGCTCTCTGCATACTACTTGCAAGTTTGTACTGCTTTCTAATCTAGAACTCGGTATGCATCATTTTAATGTGCAGACAAGCACTATAAAATGAATAAGAAAAAGGTTCTTTTCAGATCAATAGAATTGAACTGGAAGAAAATTTATCGGCAAAACCATGAAGATGAATCCATGCAGAATGGATCACCAATGAAGCCCATGGGGATCATAGTCGAGGATTGGATATGGAAGAGGAGATAACTTATTTTCATGGTGAGGTAAAGGGCCATATTTGTCGATAAGAGAAAAACAGTTCTAGAAAGGGGAAGCTTGTAGTGATTGAATAATAGAGGACAGTTTCCCCATAGGGGAGCAGCAAAGATTGGTGCAAGAAAGAAAACAAGAAACCAAAGGTCACTAGCTGGGAAAGGTTGGAGAAGAAACATTGGCCTTACTTTCAATCATGTCCAGATCATGTAGCCAAAGCTACATAATGTCATGACAAGGCGGAAGGTTTAGAAAGGAGAATAGTGAGGAGATCTATCAATTTCTTACTCGGTGACTGTATGGAGAATGATGTTCAGCTCGTTTCACACATGCAATGTTCTAAAAAGTGCTAGGCGCTAGTCGGGCGGTGGGGGGCCTTCTAGCGCCTAGGCGGCGCCTAGGCGTTTTGGTATTTTTTAATTATTTTAATTATTATTTTGATATTATATATAATATATATGTTTTAAAATTACTATAAATTCAAGATTATCCTAACCATTATTTCAAAGAGCATGTATTATTTACATAACCATAAACTCAAGATTAATAAGACCAAAAACAATCATGATATTATAAGATAATATCCACGATTTTAATAAAATCCAAACCACAAATTTAAAATTACCAACAATAAAAGGAAACATGATATAACGATACCCAAGCTTCTAGTACAATCCAAAACAAAAAGTCACAAAATACATCATTTATTCTATAGACTGCAGTCCTAGACTCCTAGTACTCTTCTAGTCTTCTTCTTCTCCATATCCCTCCAAAACTTGATCTTCATCAGACTCAAACTCCAACTCCTCATTACACTCTTCTTCCGTCTCCTCATCCGATACAAAATCTTCTTCATGAAGCTCTCTAACTTCACGAGATGAGCTACCACCAACATTTCTAGAACTTCTCCTAGGTACTAGAGCACTATCCGCTCCCGCTGCCTCTCCAACCATAATGCCCCAAGTAAGTCCCGAACCGGGGTCGACCTCTTCATCATTTTCTTCATCATCACCACCATCAACAATCCATCCTTGAGCCTTACTAGCTTCAGCCGCAAGTAATACATCTACTCCTCGCTCCTTCTCCCTTTTTTTCTTATTGATGATCTTGGCATTGAACTGAACATAGACTAGGTTGTTCAACCTTGTTGCATCTAGCCTATTCCTTTTCTTTGTATGAATCTGTAGAAAAGAAAACAAAAGTGTTAATATTGTTAAATGTCAATCATGTAAAGTTTTACTTAATAGTACTAGTTAGTAAATTACTTAATACTTACCCCTCAAAAGTGCTCCAATTCCGCTCACACTCGGAGGAACTAGTTGTTAAGGAAAGGATCCTCATCGCCATTTTTTGCAAGTTCAATGTTTCAACACCATAGTTGGACCACCAACCAACTACTCATTAAAGAAGGACAAGATAATGAATTATGAGTAACAATGAATTATATATTTATATATAAAGGTTATCACATATTATGAAATCATCGATACAAGAACAAAATTGAAAATGGATAAATATTTACCCGGATCATAACTTTCATCATTGTTTTTGTATCCCGCCATGGCCAATTTTCTTCCGAACATTCCGCTAGCATTCTTATACTTCAACAACTCAACATTTATGACTTGATTTTGGACATCAAAATCATCGGGGAAGAACTTCTCAATGCACGTCAACACCCCATTCATGACAAGCGGATCCCTTCCTATGTTGTCATCTTTGAAGAAGTAATAAGGATTCAATAGGTAGCCCGCCAAATGCAATGGACCATCAAGCCGCTCTCGGGACTTTGCATCAATAATATCTAAGATTGGCCTATAGTTTGCCTCATTGAATTTGTAAGCATCTTTAATATCTTCCTTCGCATCTTTTAGTCCTCCATACAAAAATCCCATTGATGGCTTCCGATCCCCATCAATGAGGCGGAGAACCTTCACTAAAGGAGCAAACACTTTCAAGCATAATGTTACACCATTCCAAAATGGCAAACTTAACACTGTAGCCGCCGCCGATTTTTCCTTCACATGCTTGGACCATTTACAAGTGTCCCATTCATCGGAGGAAAACATAAGCCTTAACTCTTTTTTCTTATCCATCAAACTTTGCAAAGTTAGAAATGAAGTTGCAAATCTAGTAACCCCCGGCCTCATTATGTCTCTTTTCCTTGTAAACTTCCTCATCAAAGATAATGTCTTGTGATGTGCATATATGAAGATAGTTAAGGCCTTTGCCTTCTCAATCACCCCTTTGAATCTAGGTGTCTTGCCAATTCCTTCAAGCATGAGGTTCAAAGTGTGAGTGGCACAAGGAGTCCAAAAGATGTTTGGTCTCTTACTGTTCAATAAATTCCCCGCCGCCATATTGTTAGAAGCATTGTCCGTCACCACTTGAATGACATTTTCTGACCCTACATCATCAATAAACTTATCTACATAATCAAATATATATTACCCGGTGTGGGCCTCCTCGGAGTCTTCCTTAGAAGAAAGGAAACACGTGCCTTCCTTGCAATTTACACACAAGTTCATGATGCTCCTTCTTTTTCGGTCGGTCCAAGCATCGGTCATAATAGAACAACCATTCTTTGCCCACTCTTCTTCTTGCTTCTTAAGTGATTGCTTAATCCTCTCAACCTCTTCCTTCAATAGCAGCTCCCTTAATTGGTATTGGCTTGGTGGTTGGTAACTCGGGCCAAATTGACCAACAACTTTAACAAATCTTTTGAAGCTATCATTATCAATAGCATGAAATGGAATGCCGACTTCATACACCCAACGTGCCATAAATTGATGGACATCATGTGTTCTTTTCTTCCAAAGCAAATCATTAATATTTTGTTGCCGGGTCCTTTTGCTTGTATCCATTGATGCATCGGGATTGATAGTGGATGCATACCTATCTATAGGTCCAAGCTCACGAGGCCTCTTCATCCCAATGGTCTCTATCTCTTCGAGTTCATCTTCGTCAACAACATGAACCTCTTGCCTCACTTCCTCCAGATCTTTTTGCTTTTCCTTCCTCTTCTTTTGTACTGCTTCTATTGCGCCCTTGCACTTTGCTTTGTCTGCTGTGGTAGATTTTGAGCATGCTGAAACACTCCCTGGAATGCCGACAATGTGTTAATTAAGCCTGTAAATGCCCCCGCTACAGATCTTGTTGCACAACAAGCATTTCACCTTATCTAAATTGTTCGGATAAACCAACACTCCATAATCCCACCCTACATCACCCGAACTGCGCTTCAAAATAGTTTGATCTCCCGAAATAGCATTGGTAATTGTATTAGATGCCGCGGAAGAAGAATTTGCCATAAAGTTTGAAGTGTTGATTCTTTTGAACGACCTGTAAAACTTATAATAGAAAAGAAAATCAAAGACAATCAAAGTAAACCAAAAATTACTAGCTAAAGGCTAAAGACAAGACAACAATCAAAGTAAACCAAAAATTTTCATTTTTTTTTTGTAAATAGCTATTTCAAAATAAACACCACATGAGTTGCTGTGCTTACAAGTTATAATTTGATGCATATATATGTTCATTGATTTCTTTAAATGAAAAACAAATGAAAGAATAATTTGATGCCTTAATAGTTAATACTCTTTTATTGTTTTATTTTGATAGGTTGCACAAATAACACAATTCAGCGAGGGGGCACAATTCGGAGTTCAGAAAAAAAAATTTACTCTGTGAGCGATGTCGGCCAAGGAGAAGAGGGTAAACCCTCTCGATAGGGCTGAGCGTTGAGGTCGGGCTGAGCGTCGAGACAACGAGATCGCGACGATAGGGCTCAGGGCTGAGCACTAACGAGTGACGCCACTGAGGTCGGCCGGATAAAAAAAAAAAAGGGCTAAGCGTTTGAGATCGGGCTGAGCTCTAATGTCAGCCGGATTAAAAAAAAAAAGGGCGTCGAGGTCGCTGCGATCGGGCTGGCGCTGGAGAAGGAGGCGGTCGGGGCTGCGCAGCCTGGCGCTGGAGAAGGAGGCGGTCGGGCTGCGCAGCCTGAAGCTGGAGAAGGAGGCGGTCGGGCTGCGCAGCTTGGCGCTGGAGAAGGAGGCGGTCGGGGACTCGGGGCTACGCAGCCTCAGCCTGGCACTGGAGGCGGCGATCGGGCTGGCAGCCTAGCCCTGGAGAGGGACGCCACTCGGAGCCGACGCCAGAAAACCTAAGCCTGCGATTGATTTTTGATTTTTTGTCATTTTGATTTTATAACAGATAAGAGGATCAACCGATTTAAGTCAAAACTGATCACAACCGTCTGTTGCACCAATCGGCCCCTACTCCAAATGGCATGCAACGAACGGTTGTGATTCAATTTGGGCTGTAACTTATACCATCCAGCCCTCCCAGCCCGCCTGGCCCGCCCAGCCCGCCTGGGACTGCCTAGGCGGCCGCCTAGCCCCGCCTGGGAGCCTGGCCGATTTTCTCCACCGCCTAGGGGCTAGGCCGGGCGGTGGGGGGCCGCCTAGCGCCTAGGCGCCGCCTAGGCCGCTTTTTAGAACACTGCACACATGCGAGAAGTAGATGTGAAGAGAAAAGGGATGATCTCCAAATTTTTAATTACAAGTTTTCTAAAAATCATAGGGCTAATATTTTTATTAGGGTTTCCAATGTAATGAATAAAAAATATATGTTGAAATCTCTACTAAAATTCATAATTTAATTCCGACCGAACAAAAAAGCAAAAATCATAAGTCTGAGAGAAAAAACATGCACTTTAGGATACCTAAAGGATGAGACCAGGGTCAAGATTCTACGGATGGTGGGAGACAAACTTATGTCTCAGTAACAGAATTGAGATTAATTAAGCAAATTAATAGAAAGAGGATAAAGTGGCCATCAATTTTATTGTGACTTGTTTGCCACTATGGTGCCACATCGCTGTTATATTGTTCTACATATATTGGACCGTTACATTTCAAGGTAGATAACATGAGTTACTACATATCCTCCAGCTTATGATCTCCAAGTTTTCAGCATCACAACTCTTGACTCCTCATGAACATTTGAGAGTGTTTGCAAGAGATCAGTTCATCCTCCAACAACAGTTGTTGGATTAAGCACTATTCCTTTCTTAATAATGCAGTTGTTGAAAAAGGATTTAGCAGAACCCAGCAATTCAAGCACCGGTAGACATCAGAAAATCATCTTACTCTAAGGAATTATTTGGATTGTGTTTTAAAGAAAAAAAAATCAGATAGTGATGATACCATACAATAATGATACCTTTCCAGTTACCAGTAGCCAAGCAATACATTGTAAAACAATTTCGGTCCTTTGGGTTTTGGGGCAAAAAGATATCACATAGTGATGGTACATGATAACAATACAATGATGGATAAAACTGTTGCCTACTGTGCCTATGCCGACAAACATTTATCGCTTGAAAATATAAGCAATAATGACAAGATACATTTGGGAAACATTATATTTTTCATTAAAACAACTTTTAAGTGCTTCAATATACATGTTTGAAAAACTAGTTCTGATTTGGAATATTTAAAACAACATTTAGTTATAGTGGTCAAGAAGCATATAGACAATAATGTTTCATCAAGTTTCATTTAGTTACAAGCTGATAAAAAAACATGCATCTTGCTAACACTATTTAGTGACAAAAGAATATATGGTAAAGTAGTAACTTGATCACCAATTGTCATTATCTAGCTCTTCAACATCCCTTATTGTCCATAGGCCATTGGATTAATGCACAAACTAGTCATACATATCTCAGTTCATGACGAAGCCTCTCAGCACGTTCTTGGAGATAATTCTTGCATGATCCCCTAGGTAGGCCAGGTGCGCTGAGTGCACTTACTAATTACTATACAAGTGAGCCCATTCAAATTTACTAATGTGACCAATGGGTTCAAGTTTCCCGATCCAAGTGGGGTTTATGAAAGAATGTCCAAGAATACAGGATATATGGAAAAGTTTAAAGTGGAGTATATTATATTTCATGAGGTTGTTCACGAAAGTTCATTACAGATTATATTCATTTTTTTACTATTCATGACATGTTGAGCCGTGTGCAGATTTATTACCGAAATCTGATAATTTATCATAAATTTGTTACATAGAAAAGCATAATCATAAAGTTCTCAACCAAATTTATCTGGTAGAACTATCGTCATATGTATCGACCAAAACGTTATTTTTGCACGATGGGCAGAGTGGGATATTCTATTCCAGTGAAAGAGCCACATGCTTATAATTTTCAAACGTGTGGTCATTTGACATGACTTGGCCAATTGTACATATCCATGTTCTGCTAACCTCTGTTACCAAAAACTTCAATTTTTTTAATAAGTCGCGATTAAAACATGACTTGTTCAGTAAACGCTCACTATGCGACTCTTTTTCGATTTTATGAAAAAATTATGATTTTATGAAAAAACCATGATTTTCACGTTTTAATCCCGATTAATTATGTTTTAATACCAACATGCACTGCTCAAAAAACCTGTTGAAACATCTATATATAAATATGTTCTAAAATTCTACCGTTTGTTTCCCGACTCCTTCCCGATCTTTCCGACTTCTTCCCTAGCCGATCTTTTCTGACTTCCGACTTGGTAACTATGGTGCTAATGATGTTGCATATGCAGTCAATGCATTAATGCGGTATGATAAGTCAACAATATTGTGGTTATATCAGTCACAATAGTCAAAGCGGCCCATTGGGGTTTTGGAGGCCCTAGTGCTTGGGCAAACTCCTAGTCGGGTGGTTTTTACTAGGCGAACATTTAGTGGTTAGGCGCTAGGAGCACTTAGGGCGACCATAACAAAATTGTACCATTTTTAATTGATGTTTTTTTGTTTTGTTAATATGTTCCTTTCCTACGTTCCTATGTTCTAGCTTTTTCTTCTAATTTTTTACTTTTCCTTAATTTGTACTACTATTTTTTGTTTTTTTTTAATAAAGACATTTTTAACCTTTTTTTTTCTCGATTGAAGTTATTTTTAAAGAAGCATACAACAACAAAACTTGAAGATGACGAAGAAACATTGCTCCAAAAATTCAGATGAAGAATATGTTGAAGTTGGTGGTGATTATTTAATCGATAAATACCCACCGCAACCCCACCCCGGCGCACGCGCGACGTAAGTTCACATGGTCTCTCAATTTTTATTTCAACAACATCTCCATAAACTATGTTAAAGGTGTTTTTGATGGATTGAAAAAGCAGAGGGCGTAAAATGATTCAAACACCACTTCCTATTTAGCATAAGTTAGAAATTAGAAAAACTCAAAAAAATAATGATTGTAAAATGACTCTTATACCCATAGGTTTACACTTGCTTCTCTCTCTCATCAGTCCCTAGTATCTCATTTATTTTCTTTTATCTTATATCTTATTTCTCTCTCATCACTCTCTAAACTTATATATTTCCAATATATTTCTCTAGAATCCCATTTCTCCTTATATAAAATCATGTCTCTATCTCATCTCTCTCTAAAATCCCTTCTCCAATATATCTCTAAATTCTCATTACTCTTTCTGAAATCCTATTCATCTCCCTCTACAATAATGTTTCTCTCATCTCTTTCTCAATAATCCCATTTCACCCACTATATAAAATCTTGTCACCATCACAGCTCACCCAAAAATCATGTCTCTCTTATCTCTCTCTCTAAAATCACTTCTTATATATATATATATATATATATATATATATATATTCTTATTACTCTATCTAAAATCCTGTTCATCAAACAATATTATTTCTCTCTCTTTCTCAAGAATCCCATTTCTCCCTCTATCTAAAATCTAGCGCCATCACAGTGCTTCGTAAAATCATGTTTCTGTATCTTTCATTTTGTCTAGTATCTCTTCTCTCTCTCATCTATCTTTATAAAATCACCTTTCCCTCTGTCATGTCTCGAAAATCCCTTCACTCTCATCTTTCTGTAGAAACCCACTGCACTATCCATCTGAAACCCCATTCTCTTACCTTTCTCTAAAATCAGGTTTTCTTTCATCTCTCTCTAAAATCCCATTGCTCTCTATTATGTTTCATCTCTCTCTAAAACCATGTTTCTCTATAAACTCTATGATATCTCATTTCCTCATTTCTTTCTCTAAATCCCATTTCCCTCTAACTAAAATTCCACCTCCAACCCATCTCTCTAAAATTATGTTTTCTCTCATCTCTCTAAAATCCCTTCCCCCTCATCTCCCAACAATCCCTCTCTAAAATCCCTTTTCTCCTTTATATTTCTAAAATCATGTTTCTCTCTCCTCACTTTCTCTAGAATCATATTTCTCTATCTAAAATCACGTCTCGTCTCTTTTGCTAAAATCCCTTCTTTCATCTCTCTAAAATCCCATTTATCATCTTTTTATCTCTAAAATGTGTTCTTTCGTCTCTCTAGAATCTCGTTTCTCTCATCTCTCTCTAAAATCTCGTTTCCCTCATCTCTGTCTCAAATTTTGTCTCAACTTTCTCTCTCAAATCGCTTCTCTGCCACTCTCTGAGAGGAACAACAGCCTCACAAAGGACTTGGGTGTAAAGTGAGAAAACAATTAGGCAGGTAATGGGAGAACGCGGGAAAAAAGCACCTATTCACAGAGAGATTTTTGAGAGGCAAAATCAGTATTCCACTTATGTATAATTGTGGGAAGGGTATGAAGATAGGAATATATATCATTGGCCACACCAACCTTTTCAGTTAATTTAGACAGCTGAACGTTAATGGATGGAGTTAACATGCAAAAGAAGCATAGTTAAAGCGGTCAAATTGTACAAAATAAGAATTGAGGAACCAATGTAAAATTAGTTGTACAATTCAAGGATCCCCGTATGTAATTATCCTTTTCCTAAAGTGACTTTGTGTTGTTTACAAAGATTGAGTTTAAAACTCAAAATTGTTTTTTTGATAAATTGATTATTAATGAGCTTATAATGATTTTGTGATGTTATGTACGGTGTGAAGGTAGTCACTTCGCTTACGGTGGTACCTTTCAATTCAATATTCGAGTGAATATTTACTAATTTCATCTACATGAATCGTTAAAAATTTATTTTATATTTCTTGTCATGCTTAAATTTTGGTATGTAGAAAGAATGTGATAGACTACGATTTTATAGTAAGGATAACACATGTAACAATAGAATAGTATCTAATTTTATATTTCGTGTCATACTTAGATTATAGGTGGTGCTCCACATAGAAAGCTCAAAATGCCTAGGAGTTGCTTACTAAACTGACATTAGTTAAAAGTGTTAATTAATGTTCAAATTTTTATTATCCACTTTTGCAACGTGTTAAGATCTATGTAATTTTTGCTTTCTTTCAAACTGAATGAATAAGGTTATATAGCAGTTTTAAAGAAGTGGGATACCTGCCTTTCTAACCTCTTGCCGAATTTTTCAAATTTTCAAATCTAAGAGATTCAGCACCAATAAGAGCCAAAGGCTCAATGCCACCAAGGCATGTATCATGATGTAGAAATATACTTTGTGGATCTATATTTACTACAATTGTTGGCACCATGTCCACTTAGGAACTTTTTAAACATTTTGCAGGTTTTGTTCATGGCCCAATGATCATATCAATAAGGCTAGTGTATTTTGTCAACTATGTTCATTCCTATTAGTGTCAGCACAACTCCGTGGAATTTAAATTTACTTATGCAAGTCCCTGACAGAAGAAATATTAATGTTGCGCTCTGTTACAACCCCAAGAACTAATGGTGCTTCGCCTAGAAAGCCCAAAATGCCTAGGAGTTGCCTACTAAACTGACATTAGTTAAAAGTGTTAATTAAACTTCAAATTTTTATTATCCACTTTTGCAACGTGTTAAGATCTATGTAATTTTTGCTTTCTTTCAAACTGAATGAATAAGGTTATATAGTACTTCTAAAGAAGCAGGATACCTGCCTTTCTACCTATTGCCGAATTTTTCACTTTTTCAAATCTAAGAGATACTGCACCAATAAGAGCCAAAGGCTCAATACCACCAAGGCATGTGTCATGAAGTAGGAATATTCTTTGTGGATCTACATTTACCACAGTTGTTGGCACCGTGTTTACTTAGGAATTTTTTAAACATTTTGCAGGTTTTGTTCATGGCCCAATGATCAAATCAATACGGCTAGTGTATTTTGTCAACTATGTTCATTCCTATTAGTGTCAGCACAATTCCGTGGAATTTAAATTTACTTATGCAAGTCCCTAACAGAAGAAATATTAATGTTGTGCTCTGTTACAATCCCAAGCACTAATTCTCGGGAATTAGATTCCTCAGAATCTACCAGTGTTTTTTGACACCTGAAAAATCATATGGGAAATTAAATTTTTTCTTCTTTTGCGCCTGAGAATTCCAATATTTACCAATGATTTACAAACTCTCTACATAAACAAATAAACATTCGCATTCAACTGAATCAACTCAATTACAAAATTAAATAAATAAAAAT
Source organism: Chamaelirium japonicum (assembly GCA_947650365.1). Classification (NCBI taxonomy): domain Eukaryota; kingdom Viridiplantae; phylum Streptophyta; class Magnoliopsida; order Liliales; family Melanthiaceae; genus Chamaelirium; species Chamaelirium japonicum. Next base: position 6,129,354 of record OX393551.1, on the reverse strand, counting down.
GGTACAGCTACGGGTAAATGGTGCAGAAAAAAATTAATCTAAATGATAGAAATGGGAATAAGTGCTTCCTTATCCCAATACATATTATATCATAAAGACTAAGGATTTAAATAAAAAATGGATAGAAACAAAATCTGCAATTTGAAGGAAACACACAAGCAAAACAATATATTCTCTAAAATTCGTAGGAAACCCATCTTGAATTCCTTTTTTCCATTTCTGTATTTATTTTTGGTTATCTAACTGTTTCTGGACTGCAGAGGGAGGAAAAAGATACCATTTGGGAGAGAGAGGACACTCGGACCCCTTTTTCACGAGACGGGCAAGAGTTCTCTCCCACGGGAGCGGAGTCATGGGATTTCTCTCTCCCACGTGGCCTACAAGGGGAAGAATTCCAAGACCCCTTTCCCATGACCATGAGGCGAAAAGTCTGATCACTCTTAGTTTCCTTTAAAATCTTTGGTGCTGATCTTTTTTGGACCTATAAAAGGGCAACTGCCCTTATCCTCTTAGGTCTGCATAATTGCATAAAAGCATCATTAGCATTTTAGGATTAAGTCCTCAATTCTGGAAAACTAAAAAAATCCCTCAAAAGGGGCAAAACCTTAAAAAATGCACGAAAAGAAGATTATTTGAAACAAAACTCCTATAGAACGGGCTAGAATAGGGGCTAATAGCCTAATAGTGACAAAGCGAACTCCACTTAGGCTCAAATTTTGCTCTGGGCGTAAGAGATGGAGAGCCCCTTCTATAGCATGATCTCATAAATAAAACGTTGCCATTTAACAGCCAGCAATTCATATTATCATACAAATAAATGAAAAATACTAAAAGCTAAGCCCCTTTAATGTCTATTCACTTCAATAGGCAAATTTGTCAATGGATGTGCCAATAGATAGGATAAATACATAGTACATCACGTATATAATAACCACACACACACACACAAAACTTATAGTCGTATACATGTCTATCATATGAGAGAATCTATAGTACACACATACAGAAAGAATAAGAAACCTGTATCAACAAAGAGTTTCATGTTCATCAATCCCCGAACACGAGGATCATGGAATACTAGAATCCCTTCTAAGATGATGACGTCTGAAGGATTGACCTGGAAAAACATTATGAAGGACGGAATAAGAACTTGCTTAAAACAAACTAGTCCATTGGGAAAAAAGAAAATAAGTCAAGCAATGTAACTAAGAAAGGTGTGTGTGTGTGTGTGTGTGTGTGTGTGCGTGCCGGGGGGGGGGGGGGGGGTGGCTACTTTTACAACTTAAACATCAGTTGAGTTGTAAAGACCAAGTAACATTACCAAAGCAGGTTACAGTTATTTCAGAGCTATAATAATTTACCAGATTGACTAAATTTCATTTTAGAAACGGCAAGCACTTCTGTACAGAATGAAGCCGCACGTGAATTTGGAGAATTGTATGCAAGTAAATACCCAAAAGTAAATGTGAACAAACATTAAGCATGAACTGATATTAATGATCGTGTGTCTTTGCTAACGGACATACGAATTTCAATCATTATGATTCAATTGCTAGTAGCAGAAATACATTTAGCATTGTTTCAAACTTTCAAATAAGTAAAAAAAGGTATGTAGGCAACAAGTACAAAAAGGTTGGCTAGGTTGAAAGCTCAATTCAAGAATTTAACGAGCTGTGGAACTTCAAGTTATGTTTAGAAGGGAAATGTTTGAGTGCTTTACGGAGATTCTATTATCTTTGTTCTCAAAATTCCAACTTCATAGTTCCCAAGATGATTCAAGAACATATGGGAAGAATAATATAAATCTATAAAATTCATTCACAGCAATTGAGCATGTTCGGGTGTACCTTTCGCGCTGGTAATAGATTCTTATATGTTTTGAAATCATACTTTGGGATATCAACAGCCTGACCACGCCTCAAGTTATCCATACAGCTAAGTAGATTTTCAGTGTCGAAGGCATCTGAAAATAAGCGAACTTCTTGTAAGAATAACTGGAATGTCAAATTATAGACACTACTAGATCGCTAATATACTCAATTGGGACCTATCTACATATACTGATATACATACATATAAACACACAAATACATGCATATCCGTACTTAAATATGCACATATACATGTCAGCATGCGCAACCGAGCTTATTTATGTATGAAGGTATTCTTATAGAACTATGACAAGCTAAGTTATTTATTCAGTAGATTAAAGAAAAAGATGTTGATTTTATATAATACTTAAATTGATAAGACGGTCAGTTTCTGGATACAACAAAATGTGATGAAATCTACTAACAGATAGATGCAGATAAAGCTACATAGATCAAGGTACTCAGACTGTTAAAGATTAAGTTATTGAGCCAGTGAAAAAGGAAAGTTTTCTGATACAAAAGAAAGTCTAAATCAATAATACGACTAGTTACTGGGTACAATAAAATGCTTTAATTCCAAACCAATAAGCTAAACCTGACAAAAAGAAATAGCAGTGGTTGTATAAGCCCATGATAAAGCCTTTCTTACAAGTAATAATTTTGATATAGTAGTGATGCACATCATCCTTAAGTGATTAATTTCAACCATAAAATATGTACATTGACATGGTATAATCACATGCAATAAAGAACCAATGAAGACCACAGGCAAGGAATCAAGAGGGCTTATATCTGAGTGGGAGAGTCAGATATGAAGCAAAAATCATAGGCAACCTGGATGGATGTTGTATGGGAAGATCTAAGAAGGCATTATAAGCTGATTTTTACCTTCTATAGAATCAAGTGACAAAGAGATTGCAAATGATGGGGACACCACATATACTGTTACATAAGAAAGCCTGCTTCATGCTAATTAGTCAACCCAAGTTTCAAATTTCCATCAAACATTTTTGGAACTAAAAGGTCTTAGTCCCAATGTCCCATATTGCCACAATGCCTCTGCATGAATGCCGCTTCAGATTTAAACAATTCCTATTGTCGTCAATATGCAAGAGTTTGAACTGGAGAGAAAAATGCATAACAATGTAACCGTTGCATTGTGTGTTGCCAGACTCAAGCGAGTTGTAGGCGTGTGAAGTGTGTAGCTGTGTGGTCCATGCAACTATTCTTCGCCATCATGCATTGAGTGAGGTATGTGGTTCGTGCCATTACATTTATTGTTCAGTGTCAATGAAAAAGATTTGAAACAAGTGAACTTATTAACTATTGGGTAAACAAAATTGCACTTGAGGTAATCGAGCGGCACTAAATGAACAACCTGTCCCTTGATGTATCACTAAAAACTTCACACAAAAACAGCAATGTACAAAGAATCCTCTCTTCGGTTATTTAAGGAGATACAAAAATAAAATTTCAGCTTTCCTGTAACATCCGCCCCAAACACACAAGATATTGTCCGCTTTGCCTGTGCCCGTACAAGATCTTCCCAAGGGGGTCACCCATCCTAGTACTACTCTCGCCCGAGCACGCTTAACTACGGAGTTCTTACGAAATCTGTAGCGGCGCACAGTTTTAAAACGCGTCTATGTTTGGGAGGGGAAATTTATAAGTAGCTCAGAATCTCCTTCTCTCCAGGCAATGTGGGGCTAACTCGTGGCCTTGTACATCTCACCTCACCTCACCTCATCCATCTTGGCAACCCAGTCTCAGGAGTCTTGGCTCTTGGTCGTCACATTTCCTCTCAATCTGTTCTAGCAGCAGCATGCAATAAGCTCCAATGCCTTCTGTCTAGCAAACCTGAGACAAGTTCTGAGAACATGAAAGGATTTAAAGATATACCAAGCTGAAACCATGCGAACACATAGAAGGCTTTGAAGTCTACGTCTCTAAGAAACAACTAGGGGATCTTAAAGCTCAACTAGATGGCTACCACACCATTGTTTCCATCAATTGTGCAAACTTAAGAGCCATGTTAAGGAGATACCGAAATCATTCAAATTTCAAGTGCAGTATATGCTCGGAATCAGTTGTGTGTTCTTGCCAAATAAAGGCCTTCCAAATTTAACTCTTTTAATTAAAAATTTTATTAGCACGGTAGACTTCATGTATGTGCTCACAGCATGTTAAAGTGGATGCCATGTGTAGCACTAAGATAAGGGATTGTATTTAGCAACATGGTTGGAGCTTAGAGAAGACTTCATGTACATTTTCACAGCATGTTAAAGTGGAAGTCATGTATGGCTATGTGGTAAGGGTACATGTTTCATGTTTGACAGCATGGCTGAAGCTTAGGGAAGGCACCCTTTCGCAGATCACTAGACCTAATAGAGGGATGTTAGGCTAGACAATTCTACAAACAAACAATCAACAAAACAATTAAGGGCACATCTGACTTGTGGTTGGGTGGCTTAAAAGCATTTTAAAGCGGCTTAAGTGCGTTCAAACATGTTTGGTAACTACTTAGGAGGCACAAAAGCTCTACTCGCAGAAACGCTAGATCTGAGCTTTGTCCAAAAGCACTTTAGTACAACACTTTGCTACAAGCCCAATCAAACTAGGGACAAGGTATCAACAATGAAGGCTAAAATACAATGACCGCTAGCCCAGCCAACAAGCATAAGATGCATTTGTAAAGACAAAACTAGACGAGCAGGAAACCTTCAAAAAAGCTTAGAGTATAAACATTCTTGAGAGAAATGGAAAAGAAATGTTATTTTCATAGTACCAAAACTCGGCCTGACTCGACTCGAATTGGCCGAAAATCGGGCCGACTCGGACCGAAAATCGGACCGGCTGTGACTCGGTCTATGACTCGGTCCGACTCGGGAACTACTCGGGCTATTTACTATTTTGAGTTTTGGAAACACACACACACACATATAATAATAATAATAATAATAATAATAATAATAATAATAATAATAATAATTACTGAGTCTCTAGAGTCGAGTTTTTGAGTTACTCGACTCGGTGGATTTTCAAGTCAAGTCCGAGACCAATCTTCCTTCAAACACATAAATATTGAAATGAGACAGAATTAAGAATGAAAGTTCATGCAAGAAAGAATGTGCACCATCATCAGCTTCTGAATCCATCTACATATTAATACACTCTCAATCAAAGGTAAAGACTAGTCCCTTACACTTCATCATATTCTGGTAAATAGCTTGAACTTGTGTATGCCATCCTAAAAAGTATGCTTGTGTAGTTAATTTCGCGAACTGGTTGTTTCTGCTGACCTTTAATAGATCCAAAGGTTGGGGGCTTGCTGTCACCTAATTGGTGTTTTTGTTCACCTTGATCTCATGCATGGGGCACAAACCAAGAGCACATATCACATGCACTAAAAAACCAAAATCACGGCATCGTAAGTGAAAATCATTACAAGATAGTAATAGGTCTTGGAAACTAGTTTACTCGTCAACGACAGGTCCAGCATGCTTAGATATCCAAGGGATGCTAATGCAAATAAAGGCGCAAGATGATGATATTTCCTATATCTTTTAAGAATCCTAATTCGAATATAATTCATAGTTAGAATAGAATTCTAACTCGAAGTAGAATTTCTACTTAAAATATGATCCTTTGATGATTTAGGAATCCTTGATGAACTAGGGTTCCTATTAAAACTAAGTTTCCTAATTGAGAAAGGACCCCCAGTAATGAAGCGTCCCCCGAAAGGTCACTAAGTTGAGTAAAATACTATAGTTGTTTTTTATTTTTTATTCTTGTTACAATTTCGGAGTAATTTTTGGTCATATTTTCAAATGAGAATGAATTCTCAGCAATCATGAATAAACTCTCATCAACCAACTGGGACGCTAATAAGTGGCGCATGCAAGCATTGAAGATGTCCTCGAGAGAACCACTGAAGATCAATCGAACAAATGGGGATTCATTAGAAATATATCAAGCTAGCAATTTACCATGGATCCCAAAATCTTATCAGTAATCAATCCAATTAAATATCTTCTTTCAAGAGACGATCTTTTTGGTCAGAAGACTTAGAACTCTCCGGCGAATGGTCCTAGCATCCCATGATGATTGGCATTACAATAATCAACCATCTAGATAGTGAGGGTCATGATTAAAGACTATATGTTAGACTATATGTTTAATGACAATTTTTATATGAGACAACGGATCTGATCCGGGTCTACTCCAAACAGTTGATCCAATTTGTGAATAATCCAGGAAGAGAATAGAACTAGCAAACAAGCAGATTCCGAGAAGACCATTGAATCGGCATCCATCATCAATAAATGAAGACCTGGTAGTCGGATGTGAGGTGAGTCTTTAAATGAATCTTAAGATGAAATTTTTTTGAAGCTAGGGAGAATTAATGTAGGTTGCATTAGATCCATCAATTTTGTTGATTTTAAGCGTTTATGTCATCTGAGAATTATATGAACCTGTAGGTCATGTAGTTTTTTTAATGTCCATCTTTCAACATTAATTGAAACTCGTACTTCAAATTTCACTCTTTGTGCTAGATACCCAGGTGTGGAGCTTACCCACGCCCACTTAAGGAATGTGCTAGTCACACGATCACTTAAGTGATAATTTGCACAATTGATTAGTTAAACAATAAGGAACAATGTAGACCACTTGGCTAAGGGTTAACATTAAATTGGTCTTTAATTATGCGATTAGGGAACCAGATCAATCCAAAATCAAAAAAATTTGGGCCCTCATGTTTTATTCTCCTCCACTAGTAGGGCCTAGTTTTTTTTGTTTTTTTCGCTAAACTTGTGTCCCCGTCTCTCTATTTCCTTACGTAACCCACGTTGGTATGATTCCTTCTAAAAAAACCCACCAGTGGGGTTGTCATAGTGATGCAGGCAAGACCTAACTATGCCGCTGCATTCACTAAAAAGCATGGGTTAAAACCTAATAAATTAAAACGCGATAATATCACTAAGCGAAACGAACTTCAGCATATAACAATATTAATCGCAGCAATAGATAACTAATTTAAAAGAGAGGCTTACATCAGATTTTAATAGAAAAGGAAATTATGGATGCTTGCTAGGGTTACCGATAGACTAAAGGTGGCAATTATGATGATTTGACATGTATTGGGTATCAACTAGAGATGAAACGAAGGCATACACGGCTGCGATGCGGAGCGGAGGCGATGAAAAGAGGTGAAAACGATGTGGAAGCAGAGAAAAAGTGAAATAAAAGATAGATAATGCTTGGGGTTTCCGCCGTGGGTCGATGCGAGGATGCACCGATGACCCCGCTCACGGAGCAAGGTCGGACGTCGAGCGAAGCCGGATCCTTCGGAAAACAAACTAAACCTAAACAAGGCGAAGTCGCGGATCGTCTCGAGGCGAAGTCGAGGAACCAGCGGGGGTCGGGGACACAAGTCTCTCGCGGAAGCTCTTACACGGAGGCATAAATTTCAGCAAGCATCAAGATTTGAATTTTCTTCTTCCTTTTCTCTTTTGTAGAACTAGGGCTTTGTTTAGAACGGTGGAGATCTAGGGAGAACAAGGGGGCACAGTGGGGATGAGTTTGGCCAAGATAGAAAAGGAAAAGAGAGAGAAACAAGGGGAAGAAAGAGAGAGAGAGAGAGAGAGAGAGAGGAGAGGGGACGGAAGGGGGGGGGGGTCGCGCTCAGGTAGGGAGAGAGAGAGAGAGAGAGAGAGAGGGGAGCAACACCTTTGTGAAGAAGCCCTATTGGGCTTAAGATAAGCCCAAATAGCCTCTAACTAAAGTCCAATATGCCACGTCATCAAAATTTTAAGTTATTTGTCATCTAACCGTCGGTTTCGAACTTAATCTCGTCCGTCGGTACCCCGCAAACACACACACCCATATTTTATTAATATAGCAGAAAACTCACCCAAAAAGACCCGGATTCAATCCGAAAAGCCCTCATACGAGATCATGGACATCCCCTATGAATGGGGCAAAAACAAGATTAATAGTAAGTGTAGAAAATAGGCCAAAAACATGAAAAATAGGCCGAAAAACTGAAATAACGACTACAAGTCCCATAGGGATAATGTCCTCCATGCATAAAATAAAAAACGACCGAATAAGAGTCTCTTGCACTGAACTGAAGATGCGACGATGATCTGATGGTGTTGATCAGGCCTGCATCACATAGTCCATCGCCCTCTGTCATTCTTTCTCCATCAGCCTCCCGTTCTTCTTTAATGGCGTTTTAAAATTAAAAAAAATGAATCGTAATTACGATAAGACATAAACATTTGTATCAAATATTGATGTGTGAAACTTGTCCGAGGATTAACTCGGGTGCCTTCTTTGTTCCCTTAGTAATTTTCTTCCTCCCTTGATAAAATCAATAGAACCTTGATAATTTTCCTCCTACCTAGGTAAAATCAATAAAGCCCCAATTTCAATCAATATCATCTCCCATGTGTCAATGGTTGCCTTTATGAATGATTTCATTATATTACACTGCAATTTATGAACTTTTTTATCGAAGAATGAGTTGAACTGAAACCCTTTGAATCTTCCCTAGTGAAGTTCTAACAGCAGATAAATTGAGCACAGACAGTTGGAATGAAGATAGCAAGTGTCCCCTATGTAGCTCCAAGTAAGGAAATGCCATCACCTTTTTGTTTATCAACTCTCTATCATGGTTTCAAATTTCGACGAAATATTTCGGTTTCGGTCAGGACTGAAACAAAATGAGGGTGGTCATTTCGGTCAATTTCAATCAATTTTGGTAATTTTGGCCAAATTTCGGTCAATTTTGGTTAGTTTCAGTTTCGACTTTTGAAATTGGAACTAAAACTATAAATTTCGGTAAATTTCGATCGAAATTTCATTCCATTTCGGTTTCAAAATTAGAACTATAAATTTCAAATTCGGTCAATTTTGGTTTAGTCTTGGACCGAAACCCGACACAAAACAGAAATTTAACCTTGCTCTCTATCTAGAAGGATATGGATATAGTTTTTCCATTCTTTTAATTTTTTCATAAGGCCGCACAAGGTTTGTTTGGCTATTGGGCTAGACAAGAAATCAAACACCTTTATTGGTTATTATGTGCCTTTTGGTAGGGGCAATTACGGGGGAATTGGAGAGAGAAAATACAAGATCTTTAGAGGCAAGTTTAAAAGCCTTGACACCATTATTTCTTTGTTGAAAAAAAATTTCTTGGGTGAGAGGTAATTGGGTAGTAGCATACTAGAGGCAAAGTGAAAACAGGGACTGTGTATTGTAAGACAGAAGTGCACTTTACTCCTCCTTGGTCATTTCGGTCAATTTCAATCAATTTTGGTAATTTTGGCCAAATTTCGGTCAATTTTGGTTAGTTTCAGTTTCGGCTTTTGAAATTGGAACTAAAATAATAAATTTCGGTAAATTTCGATCGAAATTTCATTCCATTTCGGTTTCAAAATTAGAACTATAAATTTCAAATTCGGTCAATTTTGGTTTAGTCTTGGACCGAAACCCGACACAAAATAGAAATTTAACCTTGCTCTCTATCTAGAAGGATATGGATATAGTTTTTCCATTCTTTTAATTTTTGCATAAGGCCGCACAAGGTTTGTTTGGCTATTGGGCTAGACAAGAAATCAAACACCTTTATTGGTTATTATGTGCCTTTTGCTAGGGGCAATTACGGCGGAATTGGAGAGAGAAAATACAAGATCTTTAGAGGCAAGTTTAAAAGCCTTGACACCATTATTTCTTTTGTTCAAAAAAAATTTCTTGGGTGAGAGGTAATTGGGTAGTAGCATACTAGAGGCAAAGTGAAAACAGGGACTGTGTATTGTAAGACAGAAGTGCACTTTGCTCCTCCTTTTGGAGAACAATGACTCAAATGTGTCAGCTTCCTCTTCGGGTCCTCATATTAATTTTTGTTTCTCTTTGATATGTGTAAATTGTCAACTCTTTGCCTCACAATTGAGGCTTTTTATGCTACTTCTCTGATCATCTTCCACATAACCATTGTTCAATTTTCTTTTCGAATACAGTATAAAATTTGATCAAAAAATTAATGCAATTGGAACAAATATAGCTAATTTTACATATACAAGATTGAGTGTATAATATATCCTCAGTACATTTTGTTACTTATTTCATAGTTAATTAAGTACACAAGCGCAGAGGAGCATTCGCTTGCATGCACATATGCACACATACAAACACATAATGTACTAATATGTTAAGTAAATATTGTCGAGTGTGTGCAAAATTAACTAAAGAACATAGATATGTATATTTGAAGCAGTGCATATTGAGTAGTGGACATTAGTTTTCATACATGAAGTCGGCGCTTCGGGTATATCCTGCATTAGGTGGTCAAACTTTCCTGATAACTTTACCATCCTTAGGTGTTAAATCTTTTGTATATAATAAGGCTACATTTATTGCGGGTTCTTAATAGGACACATTACCAACACTTATCAAGAGACAACACCATTAATGCGGCCCAATCTAGGGTACAATTGGAAATGGAATTCACATAAACTTATGATAATGAAAGGGCCCTATTAAGTGAGGATAGAAATAAAAAAACAGGTGAGACTGACATGTACATATATTAAAGAAGATTCTCAAAAAAAAAACTCAAAAAGGATCCTTCTTTCTTTATTTTATGCATATAGTTGGTTAGATCCTAAGGCCTGGAGCAATAACAGATGGTGGATGTTGATCGACATAATGTTGTTAAATGAGTAGATGAGTACAAAAGTAGAAATCAAAGCACTTTGTTGGCAATTCGATCAATTATTCACGGGTCAATCTTTCTTCATGAAGCGTATGAGTGATGAGTAATAAAAGAGTGAAAATACCCCCATGCAATCAGTCAAACTTAGGGACAGCACAAGAAACTCCAATGAACTTAAAATGAATTGAGCAACTTTCCATAGCAACGGAACCTATGCTTTAACATATTCATTTATCTAGGAGATTTGGATTCTTTGGAAAATATACGGTACCTGGATGGTCAAAGTTATATTCATGAACTTGAGCCAATTCTTCTTCTGTCAGATTATAATAAAAGGATTCCTGCAATGCCATGCCCACATGTAGAATTAATTTACAATATAAATAAGCAATGTTCTTGGAAGGTTTTCGATGAGTTCAATAAAATCACATGAATGATTCCTACTAAAAGTAATTAATAACACAATGCATCTAATACGTTTAGGGCTTTGTTGGTCACACATAATTACAAATTCAGTTGGAATTTGTATTTTGCGAATGCAAATTTAATGTACATATAATATCTCTCATGTGTGGGAAATCGTGTAAATGATATTAGAAAAATATTAGCAAGTATTTTGTACTTTATTAATTGCTAAATTAAGATTTTAGATTAAGGAATGAGGGTGATGGATGGATCTAGATGGGACTGGTAGGAAAAGGCTAGTAAGAGAAGGAAGACCAAAGTTGATGGGGTCAGAACTAGGTGCAGCCAAATAAAGATCTAATCCAAATCATCTAGGTCCATAATTTGGACAAAATCACATTTACATACTTCAAATTGGGTTTAATTTTTCAGATTTTCTCAGTTATTAAAAAGTAATTTTTATCATGTAGAAATGGGTTTGGTCCACTCTGATTCCGCCACACATGTGCCAAATAGATTGGAGACCGGGTCAATTTTTGGCACCATACCGAATAGATCAAAGATACAAGTCTTTCGTGGGGGAGTATTGATAGAATGTGAATGCTAAATAAAGCCAAGTGCTGAATTTTTAAGCAGTAAAATCAGATTTCAGCATATCAGAAACAAATTTCAGCAAAGCCTATAAACCCGATTCATCATTCATTCAATACCCAAGCATGTTTAATCTGACAAAATGATAAAACGGACATAATAAGATCTAATTTCAGATTATAATAAACCAGTCCAGCAATACCAATGATCACAATCTCAAATAGAATAAGCCAACGTCTCAAGAACAAGTAAAGATCTAAACGAACAGACCCTAATGGATGAGACTCTCGAGAAAACAGAATTTTAGGGTTCCTACAATGAAATCAGCAATAAGGCCGGTTGCGAGAAAAGGAGGTTATCACATGAAAAATTACCGAGGATCGATCTCACCGTGCTTTGGTCAATGCCGGCAGCTTTCCGATACTCCGTTGTTGCAGATGAAAGGCGCGGAAGGGGAGGCGTGGCTCAGAAGACGTGGTGAAGAAGCCGAGACGAGGGATCTTGAAGATGAAGAATTTCACGTCGATCTTCCGTGAAGCCGAAGACGAGTAGTGGAGCGACGGGATAGAAGCGTGCGGAAGGAAGAAGTAGACAAGAAGCCGAGAGGATTTCTTCGGAAGGGATAATCGAACAAGCGCACACGCTTCTTCAATCTAGGGTTTCAATTTCAATTTCATCTCTCCATCTCCCAATTAGGGTTTTAGGTTTTATAGAAGATGGCACATAAAAAACACAAAAGGAAAGAAAGGGAAGAGAGACCGATCGGGTAGAGAGAGAGACGGACGCGGGAGGAGAGAGAGAACCCGCGTGGGAGGAGAGAGAGAGAGGGACGCGCGCAAGGGGGGCCGACCGGGTATGGGGTGCGGTTGGCTAGGATTTAGGGTTTTTAGTCTCCCTTGAATCTCATCCATTGAGATCTAATTTAACTTAAAATCCTACGGCCTAAAACCTAACACAAAAATGAGTCAGTTCGGCATCTGTGGCTCGAACCGGATGCGAACATGGCTCGCACCTACCCAAACCAGAAATAAAAGCTGAAATAACTAAAGATCCGTTGGTCGGATCGAAATAAAGTAAAAACCAAAACTGTGGGGCTTCGATTAAGCTTTCCACTGATGCAGACGGATCGACGATCGGGTTCCTGGATCTCCGGCGCGGATGAAAATACGCCATCAGCTGTAGAAAAACTGCACGTAGTAGGCTCGTCTGCATCAAGTCCCCCGGACTCAAAAGAACTCGACTCCTGTCGAGCACGGTCCTGGATCCGGCGGGGCTCTCCTGGTAGCAACGGCGACCGCTGAATCCGCTCGAACTGCTCTCCCAGGTCTGGTGGCCAAGTGATCCGCCTCAAGTACGCGGCAACTCCATCTCGTATCCCCTGCCCCTCGACGCCAAGCGAGGACCTGAAAGTCAAAACCAACATCCTCCGCGGCACGATAAGATCATCAACATACTCAGATAATTTCATGTGATAATAGGAGTTTGGGTTGACATGAAATTCAAATGACATGTAAAAAGAAAGGCCGCGGGAGCATAATGAGTTGCGGGTCATCGGCTTGCGCGATAGGCAGTGGTATACTTGAAAGGCCGAGGATTGCGGGTGCATAATGTGTTGCTCAAAGTGGCCTGCGCACGGTGCCAAACAAGGGGATTCTAAACCAGGAAGATATGTCATGTCATCATTGTCCGGATGCAGTGAATAAAATAAGAAATTAACGAATTCATCATGCCACTTGTTATGATTTCGAAAAATTAAAGATGATGGGTTGGCTGAAAGTTGAAAGCATGATTCATAAGTACTCTGCATCGAAAGGTGATCAGACATGCCAAAATCGTCTTTAAGGTTAAATTCAACACTTGGATGATATGGATGCACATATGATTGGTCTATGATGGTAGAGATGCCAGGCAAATGATGGATGCGAGTGTCATGAATGCCTACAGACTCTAAATGCGATGTGCATGCAATGGAATGCAAAATGTTATCTAATCCCTTCTCAATCGACAGCGAAGCAGATGAACACCCTACGAGATTATCTGCGAATGGTGGTATGGGTTGGTTCTGACTCAGAAGAGCTTTAGGTGCCGGGGGTGATGGGGACTGGTCAATAATCAGCAGTGGTGCAGTCACATCATCTCCCTCCAAGACTAACTCATTGAGGTGTTCGCCCTCAGACCCCTGACTATCCTCGTCATTGTCCGCCAGATTTGTCTGTGGATTGACTTGTCGTTGAGGACAATCGGCTGACTTGTGATCTGGCTGATCTACCGATTTGTGCTCTTGTCGCAGGGTTTGGCGACTTCTGTTTTGGCTGGTCTGCACGTAGTACGCCAGCGGATTTGTGCTCTTTTCCCTAACACGACGACTAGCGCACTCGGATACTTTCGAGGACAAATTCTGGAACACACTTTGTTTGGAATCAGAAGGGAGGAACTTCTGTTGCATCTTTTCCCTCATGTGTGTCCAAGTGGAAATTTTCTCTTTTCCTTTTCTACCCCTAGCGGTCTGCAACTGTTTCCACCAGATCAGTGCATGACCTTTCAGTTTAAGGCTGACAAACTTAACTTGTTTGTCGCGGGGGATTTCTTTCCACTCAAAGTATTGGTCGACGCGCTCGGCCCACTCGAGAAACTCTTCGGGATCCTTCCTCCCCTCGAACTCAGGAATTTCTATTTTGATGCCCTGATCCCAGCCCCAATGGGATTTCGTTATCCTATGTGTCCGTCTACTTCGCCTATCAGTCCCGTCAGAGGAACTGACGCTATCACCTCCGGACTCTAGGTCTAAGTTGCTACGCCCTGGCGACGCTCTAGCCCTGTGTTCTCGATGGGGTCGAGGTGGATTCTGGGATTTGGTGACGGCCAAGGTCAAGTTGTCTATTTGGGTCTGAAGCCTACCCATGCGTTCCTGTTGCCTTATGAAGGCATCGTGCCAAGTGCGGGGTGGCAAAGATCCAGCCATTATAGATTCGATCGACTCACTACCGGGGAAAAAGGAATGGTCCTAATATGGATGTACTCACGCGACGCGGGTGACTAACTAATGCAAGATACAAACTAAAATGAAAGAAGGCAAATAAAAAAAAAAATCAGCAAACACGAGATGATGCGAGATGCGAGAGGACCGGCCGTTGCGTAAGGACGCGACGACTAGTGCGCTCTGATACCAACTTGATAGAATGTGAATGCTAAATAAAGCCAAGTGCTGAATTTTTAAGCAGTAAAATCAGATTTCAGCATATCAGAAACAAATTTCAGCAAAGCCTATAAACCCGATTCATCATTCATTCAATACCCAAGCATGTTTAATCTGACAAAATGATAAAACGGACATAATAAGATCTAATTTCAGATTATAATAAACCAGTCCAGCAATACCAATGATCACAATCTCAAATAGAATAAGCCAACGTCTCAAGAACAAGTAAAGATCTAAACGAACAGACCCTAATGGATGAGACTCTCAAGAAAACAGAATTTTAGGGTTCCTACAATGAAATCAGCAATAAGGCCGGTTGCGAGAAAAGGAGGTTATCACATGAAAAATTACCGAGGATCGAT
Source organism: Chamaelirium japonicum (assembly GCA_947650365.1). NCBI lineage: Eukaryota > Viridiplantae > Streptophyta > Magnoliopsida > Liliales > Melanthiaceae > Chamaelirium > Chamaelirium japonicum. The sequence continues at coordinate 6,114,210 of OX393551.1, read as the reverse complement.
CTCACCGTGCTTTGGTCAATGCCGGCAGCTTTCCGATACTCCGTTGTTGCAGATGAAAGGCGCGGAAGGGGAGGCGTGGCTCAGAAGACGTGGTGAAGAAGCCGAGACGAGGGATCTTGAAGATGAAGAATTTCACGTCGATCTTCCGTGAAGCCGAAGACGAGTAGTGGAGCGACGGGATAGAAGCGTGCGGAAGGAAGAAGTAGACAAGAAGCCGAGAGGATTTCTTCGGAAGGGATAACCGAACAAGCGCACACGCTTCTTCAATCTAGGGTTTCAATTTCAATTTCATCTCTCCATCTCCCAATTAGGGTTTTAGGTTTTATAGAAGATGGCACATAAAAAACACAAAAGGAAAGAAAGGGAAGAGAGACCGATCGGGTAGAGAGAGAGACGGACGCGGGAGGAGAGAGAGAACCCGCGCGGGAGGAGAGAGAGAGAGGGACGCGCGCAAGGGGGGCCGGCCGGGTATGGGGTGCGGTTGGCTAGGATTTAGGGTTTTTAGTCTCCCTTGAATCTCATCCATTGAGATCTAATTTAACTTAAAATCCTACGGCCTAAAACCTAACACAAAAATGAGTCAGTTCGGCATCTGTGGCTCGAACCGGATGCGAACATGGCTCGCACCTACCCAAACCAGAAATAAAAACTGAAATAACTAAAGATCCGTTGGTCGGATCGAAATAAAGTAAAAACCAAAACTGTGGGGCTTCGATTAAGCTTTCCACTGATGCAGACGGATCGACGATCGGGTTCCTGGATCTCCGGCGCGGATGAAAATACGCCATCAGCTGTAGAAAAACTGCACGTAGTAGGCTCGTCTGCATCAAGTATGGGTTGAATTCAAGTCTACTTAAATCATTCGCACTCCTACTTGGCTTGCCAGATACGTACGAGTTGTCATGGATCTCAGATATTTTGCCCACCCACTTATCATGATTTTGGCATACAAACATTTAAGTATATGTCAAAATATTGATTTAGGAGGCCTTCTAGTATTCACTTGTACTAATTTTGTAAGAACACAAAATACCCAACAATTGATTAAAAAAATTCGTAATCTAAATCATGGAACCAGTTTAGATGCAGACAGACACACCTTTAATTAGTCTTAGCAGGAAAAAAAATGACATCATGGAGAACCGGATGATGGATTAATCTATGCACAAGTAGATGCGAAATTCTATCGACTTTCGCCAACTCAAATAGAGCAACTAATAAACCGAAGAAGTCACGGGAGATGGTACTACAAAAAAATAAATAGGATTATACAAGTGTAAGCAGTAGCGGGGAAGCAATTTGACTTTACGCTAGCAAAGTCAAACAATACTTCTATTTTCCTACTCAAGGGCGAGGTTGGAAAGACACCAAGGATTTTCAGTGTCATGAGCAACCTATGCAGTCAAAGTCGGTAGTCGGCCCTAGTCGGCCAAGGGCCGACTAGGACTAGTCGGGACTAGTCGGGACTAATTCGAGACTAGTTGGCCAAAACTTATTCTAACCCCTCCCCCCCTCCCTAAGCATATATGATATATGAACTAACATAAATGTCAATAAGTATATGATATTAGTCGGTTAATAACAATACATGGGTATAAATACATAAGTAACAGTCTAACATAACACAGTTATATTGGCTTCATGCCCATGTCAAAAGACTCAGAACTAAGAATTCATCACAATATTTGTTTGATGCTGTTTAATCAGTGAACAACCCTAATTTTGATTATAGGGTTATATGGATATCAACAAATAAACTAATTATTTGTCTATGTTTTTATCTGATATTCTCAGGTGGCAGGTGCTCAACAGATGATTACAGGGAAGAACCATAGTTGTGAGTCTTGCGACTCAAGACTTTGAGCCAATGTAAAAAAATCTAAACAAAATTGCTTGCGCAGACTCCTTTCAAAAAAAAATTTTGCTTGCAGAATGCTGCCTGGGGACTAGTCGGCAGTCGTTAGTCGGGGACTAGTCGGGCTAGTCGGGTCTAGTCGGGGACTAGTCGGGATTCCGCCCAGCAATGATGGAATTGAAATTAATCGGTCGGCAAAATGCCGCCCAGGGACTAGTCGGGGACTAGTCGCCGACTAGTCCCGACTTTGATAGCATAGTGAGCAACATCAGTTGTCATACATAAAAATCCCGGAGGCCAAACAGAACCCGGTGATGACTCATCTTCCGATGAGTCCGAAGACTTGGCACGCAACATCTCATCAGAAGTGTCAAGAACAAAACACGTACTCGCCAACCGCCCACTATTGTTCCATGTTGCCTGCACTTCCTTCTTCCTTTGATTCCACCATTCCAATGTCTTTTTTTTTTTTGCTTCCACCCACAATTGTTTCATGTTGCCTGCATCTCCATCTTCCTTTCCTTCCATTCCAATGTCTTTTTTTTGCTTTGTTTTGTGTGTTTGTTTGTTGGGACAGGAAGGTGAAGGTGGAAGAGGAGAAAGTGATGATGAACCCAACGGTGAGGTGGCTGCCGTGCATGAGGCCATCAGCCTCAACAATCTGGAGCATGATTCCAACATCGAGGAGTCGGTGATAGACGAAACACGACTCGGTGCAATCAGCATCTAGTATCCACCAGAGTTGGGATGGCGGAGGGAACAAATGCAGAATGTGAGGATGTTTTCTTACAAAATCAATGTGGTGTTCTATATATAAAAACCATTGGGAATCAATTGGCAAATAGTGTACATGTTGTGTCTTTCTACAATTATAGCAAAATGTAGGTGGTGATGTTCAAAAACTAAAACAGAGCAATAAGAGAAGGAGGGGAAAGGAGATTAGAAGATAATGAGAAAACAGACTGGAGAAGAAGATGAGGTCCTTGGTCAAGTATTGTGGTCAAACCCCCTCCTTTAGTGTAATCCTAAGGGTTGACACCAAGGCTGTCATATGATAAAAATGTGAAGTCTGGCATGTATGGCATAGGTTTGCTACTGTATTGCTTAGGGATCAAAAAAACATTTATAACATGATCTGATGATCCAATAGCTTTATTATAGGAATGCATTAATTTAAACTCAGAAAATACAGATTCATCAATCCAAATAAAGATATTCTACACACTTGGTGATCCTACATACCATAACCATAACCATAATGACTTCTTCCGTACTATATGGATTTGAAAAATAAATAATGAGATTTTCATGCTGATAAATAATTGGAAGATCTAAATGCATCTTCCATAAACTCACTTCTTAAATCATCTATCAAGCACCAGGATTGGGATATAAAGATATGTAAAAATGATGTGGGTTCTTTTTTAAATTTCCTAGTAGTCAGAAGTGAAGAGAAATTATAAACATTAATCAACTACCATAACTGCAGCATATTAAGGGCCTTGCTTGTGCTTTTTGACACGAGTAAAAGACACCAAACTTAGGTGTTCACTCATCTCCAGACAGCCATGCTACTATTTGCTCATGATCCACTGGAGTGACAAGTAATATCATGTGGTATTGAAAAGTAAAGGTTAATCTTCGTAAATTGAACAGGGGCTGAGCATTGGTAAAATAGATCGTGTCTTGCTTCCAACCTTCCAACTCATATGCTAACCTTCATGGAAATCATTATACACAATTTCTTTACTCATTACCGTTTCTTTTCAATATCATTGGGGATGAAAAACATGGCTCATACAATTTAATGACCACTAACATGATGCAAACTTCTAAGAGAAAATAAGAGTCATCAACATATTAATCTCCCCAAAGTGACCATTCTTTGGTTAGAAGTACGCAATCTACACGAAAAGCGTATTTACACATGAGATTGAATATCATGTCAAAAATATATCAAATAAGTAAAAAAGCAACTTTTGAAAGACCATGTTTCTCTTGGATTACAAATATATGAAAGAAATGAAAGGCTCCCATCAATTATACGATAATAATAAAATAGTATATGGAAATACTTGGTTCACAAGGACAACACGTTGGTCGCGAAGCTGTTCAATGATCATATCACATACAGTGGTCTTTCCTGAAGCTGCACCACCAGCAACACCTACAGAGATGCAAGAATCATCACATGTGGGGACAAACCTCAGACATTATAATGATCGAGTTGTGCTCATCTTCAAGTTAAGAGGGGAAATGCGATAGTTGAAATACAATAGCAGTATAAATATCGAAACCTTGTAGCAACAATGGCAACCAAGTACTTATGTGCTTTAATTTTATAGCGGTCAACGAAAATACTACTGATCATTCGATGTTTTACTTTGACATTGTTGCTTTCACAGAAGTTCTGAAACTGATTAATAATCCCAATTATATTACTAGCACCATGTATGAGGGTTGGTAAAAAAGATTTATGACAAAACTAATTAGTATTGAACTTTGTATTACTTTTAGGGAATGAAAAAGAACAAAAGTGCGATGAGACAATAAGCCAAACCTCAGGAAAGATAAAAGGTGTCAACCAGCAAAGTGAGCTCGGCTAATTGTGAAACAAGCCTGAGCTCAGATTTGTGTCAGAAGCTGACTCTTTGCCTTGGTTAAAAAATTCAGCCAAAGTTGAGCTGGGATGGGCTAGGTCTGATTCACGCTAACTGGAATAAGTACAACGAGCAGTGAGTGGCTTCAACTGGCCTTCGTTAATCCCAAAAGGCCATAATTAATAAAAGCGAAATTTGCTATTTGCCAAAATAGAAATAGAGACTTTTGGAACTTGTTCAAGATTTCCATTACAACATTACATAAAATTGGAAGATTGATTTAGGGAATTCACCAAACAAAAGATCCATATTTTGTTTCCTTGACTCTTTATATTTTGTGAGATTAGTGGTACCTCTAAGAGAATATAACAAAACCTTATTTATATTTCTTGTTCTTTTTTCCCATCAGAGTCCTTATAGAGCTCAAGTTGTTAGTAGGTGATCCGGCCCTCTATCCTTATAGAGGAAGGAAGTTGGGTGACATGAAAGCACAAAAATTTGGAATAAAAATTAATGTTCAATTGTTTTTCTCACACTTCGTCATACTCTTTTCTGTACACCAGCTCTGGCCAGATTTAATCATATTCAACCCTCTATTTCTGGCCAAAACCTTTAAACATTTTCCACGTCCACTACTTCATGGCTTACATCTACTATACCACCTATTGACCATATATCTTGTCGTAATCCATAGGATAAACCAAATCTTCCTTCCACAACTACTGCATCCTTGGAATTGTTTTAAGCAAGTCTGAAAATATAATCATGAGCCTATTAAAATCACCCTTTACAATCCTATCACACAAGTCTATTTGCTACCCTAAGCCCTGGAAATCCTTACACTCCCAAGTACTTTATCCCTTTATCTTTGTATTAACTTTTGTATCCAAAATTTAAACCTGCGAAATTTTGGACAGCAAGCTTAAAATTACAAAAATCTTTAGTTATTCTCAACCCTAAGCCTTCAATGATTGCTATCAACTAACCCATATACCCCTCCCCGTAAAAAATAAACTTTCACACTCGTGCGCACTTAATTTTGTGCCTTAGATCTCGGGATTATATCAGTTATCACCGCTAAAACAATGGGCGAAATCTTTCTTTCCAACAACCTATAAGTTGTTCCTACACCAATCATATGTCAGAAAGAAGAGTCACATATATTCTTCTACCATTACCAATCTTAAGTAATAAATAAGGTTCTAATCAGATGAATAGCAAGGACGTTTGAGGATTATAAGGCACATTTCTACAGGAGAGCTAAATTTGGAGGATATTTAAATGGAAATGAACAAGAGGTTCAACCATATGAGCTTTCAAGAAGATAGGTTAATCGTCTTTCCTTTACAGAAGTTAATCTTCTGCACCTGACTCAGTCAGCTACCGCATCCTTAAAACCAAAAGGAGAGTCCTTTAGAAAATGTAAACTTATTATTGGATTCGGAAAACTTTTCATCACTGACTGTTGGAAAAGTTCTTGGCAGGGACAAGAAGGCTAATTGCTTCGGGGATCAAATCCAACAGTTAGGTCTCCATAGAAATGACCAAATCTCTGTCAGATCACAAGGCGGCATGAAGATGGCAGCAGGAGGAGCCTAGTACCATGATAATTTGAGGAGAAATCAAATTATGAAAAGTTATCATGAACTATATGAGCAAAAAAAAAACATTATAAATGTAACTCACCAATTACAAAGGGTTGTCTGTTGGAATTTTCAGTTGATGAAGTTCTTGGTTGCACCATTTCAAGTGTTCTTGGAACCAACTCTTCAAGGTGAAGTCCTGAGAAATGAACTCCAGATGCAGACTCTAACAAATCCTCTACTGATTTGGAACTCATTTGTTGTGGCTGGTCCTAACAAAAATAAGAAAAAATAATCAAACGTACATACAATGCAAGGGCAGCTAAGCATTTTCTTACCTTGTCTAAATCCTCCATACTTAAAGCTCAAAAATACATTAGAAAGAAGCATTTTCTTACCTTGTCTACGTACGCAATCAAGGCATTTTCTTATTTGGTATGGTTTTTTTTTTCCTCTTGATTTCCTTTTTGATTTTCCGGATATAATCAGATAGGATATATGTAGTAGTAGATAATTAGACCAAAGAAGAAACTGAAGCAATGTCAATATCCAAAAAAAAAAGATTCAATCCAAAAGTCAATGTAGTGTGACATATGCAAAACGATTATAACACGCAAAGACTCACAAGAATGATATAAGCACATCAAAGGTCAACACAACTTAACATAATGCAGATCTTGAACGAAAAGTTAAACATCAATGAAATCCCCTAAAATCATCTGATCCAAGAAGGGACCCCGTAGAAGGTCCAATACAATGCAATTCCGGATCTGGCGATAAACATCAGATGACAATGCCACAGCAGCTACAGGGAAGAGAGAGAGAGAGAGAGAGAGAGAGAGAGAGAGAGAGAGAGAGAGAGAGAGAGAGAGAGAGAGGAGGAGGAGGAGGAGGAGGAGGAGGAGGGGGGGTGTTGCGGCTCCGGCTCCGGCGCCGGCAATGCTCGGGTCGTGGATCGTGTAATAACGTATAGAATGAACGTCGAATGCTTAAGTGCGTATGCGACAGAGATTCTACCGGTCTCTACCAGCTCCGACGCCGGCGCAGTGAGGATCCGGTGAGATAGGCTAGGATCGAGAGGGGGGAGGGTGCCGGCGATCGTCTGTTCTCCTCCGGCGCCGGCGATCGCGCTGGTGAGCTGGGATCTGGCGAGTGTGAAATAGGATCCCGTGTTCCCGCGGCGATCGAGAGCTCTCACAACAAAAACCCTAGTAGAGGACCGGGGCAAAGGTCGGTCGCGGGGGGCAACGATGGCGGATTGTTTTTATATTTCGGCCGGGATGATGGAACACCTTGCATTGCATGCGCGCTCGAGCGCAAATAGATCCGGGAAATTCTACCCAAAAAGAAATAGATCCGAAAAGGGCACCGCTCCGCTGTTACCACGGTTACAAGATAATTTTTGAAAGAAGGTCGGATGTGCGACAGCTGTCGATTCAGAAATATGAATCACGAGGAACACACAGAGCTGTGTCGGACCGTTGGTGGGCTTTCTTTCTCAACTTTCGGACCAGAACTCGCTCAAATCATTCACGCTCGCGGAACTGTTCGCGGGATTCACGTTCTGAGCCTGTGAATCTGGGGCCCACCGGAAATTAGCACAGCCGGCATGAATCTGAAAGATGGACGATGGACATCTGGACTCTGGAGAATTTGTTTCACCGGCGATCCGATGCACAATCACTCCCAAAAACACGAGTACGATTTTGTTCCAACCTCCTTTTTAAGGTTGGATGTTTTCGGTCTCTCTCATTAGTCCATTCCAAGTCCATTATATGTTTGTCATTTCATACTGTTTATCATGGTGAAATGAAAAAAAACCCTCGATATAGACCAATGAGAAAGACTGGAAACATCCAACCTCTTTAAAGAGGTTGGAACAAAATCGTACTCCAAAGACACTCATTGTTTCTTGTACAACCTATCGGCATCGAGTGCTGGGGCCCACTGCCCCATGTACATTATCTCGGGTTCTGTCCAGTGTGCCTACGGTACAAGAACAAAGATTGCATCGAAAAAATTTCCTTGGTAGCAAAAATGCTCTCCAATACTTCCCTCGGCCCGATTGAGAATAATTTGTTGACTCAACTGATAGGTGGCTCAATAAAACCTTCCAAAGTGAACACTTGGATGTGAATATTCTCAAGCATTAAAGGACATGCACAAACACTATAAATGTTGATCAGCTTTGTGACGATCAAGATCTAATAACCAAGAGTCAAGACTCTTGAGACTGTGATGTCAAAATATATAAGGTGAGGTGTCAAAGGCCACTAAGTTAGTCCCAGATCGCCTGAACAAAAGGAGATCCTGAGCTACTTTTATAACTTCTTATTCCAAATATAGAAGATATGTTTTAAAACCGTGTGTCACTATGGATATCGTAAGAACTCCGTAGTTAAGCGTGCTTGGGCGAGAGTAGTACTAGGATGAGTGACCCCCCTAAAAAGTCCTCGTGCGAGCACATGTAAAGCAAACAATATTATGTGCGTTTGGTGTAGATGTTACAAGCTCGCAACTTTTTCTAATTCTACTTAGACCAATTGATGTGCTTGTATATGGGTGGTGGTGTTAAGAGTGCTAGTGATATTTAAGCATCACTCGTAGGTGGCCACGTCAAAAAGAAATAGATCACACACATTCAAGCATTCACATTGGAGGATTTTGCTGACCCACATGACACCTAAACATCAAATAAGTTGTCACTTTAAAGTGGTAACGTGAAGCCTACTAAGTAGTTCAGTTTATTAACTTGGAGCAACAAATAATTTTTTTTTTTTTCTTTTTTCTTCTCTGTTTTAGTTTCGTACCCTATAGGCCATACTATCCTGATCCCCTACCTATAGAAATTCAAGTCAAAACTACTGAGCTTCGAACCCAAAGACCTTATCGAAAGAGACGGGATATCAAATGTCATGACAAAACAAGATATAATTGAATTCTATTTTTAATTATAAATAAAGTTTTTTATAAGAAAAATATTATACAATAATTGTGAGTCCAAAAACTGTGATCTACCGATAAAGATCTCATATATCAAATGGATTACATCGTAGACAATGTCGATCAGACCACACAACATATCTTTTTTTTTTTTTTTTGGTAAACTAGATTGGCCATTACATTATGACCTGTAGGTCCTCACGCACAAGGACTGACAAAATATGTGGAAAGGAAGAGGTCCACTCACCTTCTACAGCCGCCACCCTAGCCTCCCTCGCCAACCAGTGTGCAGCGCTATTTGCGGTATGAGAGACCCACTGCACTTGCACCCCTGGTAGACCCTGCCAGCATTGCATGCATTCAAGAATTATAGGGCAATGTTCTCTAGTAATTCCTTTCCCCAAAACCAACGCATCTCGAGCGCACACTGCATCCGTAAGGATCACCACATTTCTACTTTGTCGCCGCACCAAAGCCCCGAAAGCCTCCCTTAACGCCCACAATTCTGCGCCCAAAGCTGAAGAAACCCGACACCTCTTAGCTGCCGCTTCTCGAATATGTCCATCCATGGATGCGAGAACCCACGCTCCACTAGCTATGTCCTCCTTTGAATGGAAAGAATCATCCGTCCACAGCACCTCGACCACATCACTACTCCATCCCCCCAGCACATTTTCAAGCACTGTACCCCAAATATACTGGGAGCACATCTCAATACATTGTCGAACACTATTCTGAACATCACCATGAACATTTTGAAATATTTTTGCACATCTATCCTTCTAGATCTTCCATAATGCCATCGCCACTAACTCACAAGGTAGTGGATCATCACGGCTACGCTCCTCCTTCGAAATTGGATATAAAAGTTCAACCAAGTTACCTTGAATACCCGTACAAATATTGAGCATTTGCCAAAAAATACCCGCTCTCGAACAGCTCCAGAACAAATGCTTTATATCTTCTTCAATATCCCCACACCACGGGCAGCAACTAAAACCCCAGCCAAGTCTCGAACGAAGCACTGCCCCGGTATGTAATCCCCCATGAAGAAGCTTCCAGAGGAAAACCTGCACCTTAGGAGGAACCCTGAGAGACCATATCAAAGCCCCCCTCCAAGGATGTAGCATACTTACAGAGTCTCCAATCGACCCTCTCAACCCACGTAGCAATTGACTATACTTCTTCCCCAACCTAACCTCCGAAACCGCCAACTCGCGAACCCTCCTCACGGATCTCCTCATCCAAGCAGAACTCTTCCGTCCATTCCACTATTCCCAGTTATCGGTATTAATCTGATTCTCTAACCGAATCCACCGAGCCCCATCTTGTGGCGCTAAGAGAATAAACGCCAAGGCCGACACCTCTTGTTGTAACTGCCTATCAATGAAGCTCGGAATCTGCATACCCCCAAGACGTCTACTTTGATTGACTACCGCCCAAGAAATCAGATGAAGGTGATGACCGTCCAAGTTATGACCCCAGAAAAATGCCCGAACAATTCTATCCATTTTACTTAAAATGGTCATAGGAAGCCTGCCAGCCATCATTAGGTGTACCGGAATAGCCATCATCACCGATTGAACCAGCACCATCCGCCCAGCTTGGGATAAAATCTTTGATTTCCATCCAGACAATCGAGCCTCCATACGACTAATAATAAACTAAAAATCTGTAGACCGCACCCGCGTTCCATTAATGGGAACCCCTAAATGAATCCAAGGCTTTAACTCTTCTTTCATGTGCATCACCTTCAGAATGTGTCGTCTATTCGCACCCGCCACGCTACGCAAAAACTTAATGCTAGATTTGTTTGGGTTAATCCGCAAACCCATGCTGTTCTCTACCCTGGCAAACACCTCCTGCAATCCTCTCGCATCCAGCAAAGTGGCTCTGGTAAAGAACAAAAAATCATCAGCATAAGCAAGGGTACTAACCGGAGTTGGATTTCTCCTCGTGGTGAAACCTTCGATATCTCCTATAGTCAGGCTGTTATTGATCTCCCATTGAATGACCAAGGCGACAAATAAGAACAGATAAGGGGATAGGGGGTCTCTTTGACGTATACCACAACTCGGAACAATCTCCATTGTCTCCTCACCATTCACCAGCAATCGCATCGTGGAAGTAGTAACACATTGCATAATCCACCTACACCATTGCTCGTGAAACCCCATTTGTCGAAGTATAGTCTCTAGCGCCTCCCAATGCACCCGATCATAAGCTTTTCCAAATCAATCTTCACTGCCATAGCTGAACGAGTAACTGGAGCCAAGTGAATAGCATGCAAAATCTCCTGCGCTACCAAAATATTATCCCTAATCTTACGCCCAGGTATAAAGGCGTGTTGTGTCTCTGGGATAATCAACGGCATAATCAGGCTTAACCTGCTGGTTAGAATTTTGGAAATGAATTTGTATTTGACATTGCACAAACTGATCGGTCTAAAATCCGCCGGCTTCGATGGAACCTCCACCTTTGGTATCAGCACCACCACAGCTTCATTCCAATCTACTGACATATCACCGGACGTAAAAAAAGATTGAATATCCCGAACCACATCCATACCAATAATATCCCAGAAATTCTTGTAAAATTCACTATTCAGTCCATCCGGTCCGGGAGCTTTATTATCCGGCATGGAAAACACTATTCTTCTGATCTCCTCCACACCCGGAATCCTGGTGAGGAATTCATTCATTTCCTTCGTTATGCACCGAGGCATAGGTTTCAAACGCTGGACATCAACTCCTTCCGTTCTCGTCCACCGACATTGGAAAAAATTAACTAAAACCTCCTTGATAGCAGTAGATTCCTCCACTACCTGATCACCAATGTATAATCCCCGAATCCGATTCCTAGCACGCCGAAATTTAGTGCTAGTGTGAAAATAATTTGTGTTCCGATCACCCAGTCTTAGCCATTGAACTCGAGATTTTTGAGCCCAAATAGCTTCCTCTTGAGCTAAAGCCCACTCTAGCTGATCAGTTAGCCTCTTCTTCGCACTCTGATCATCATCCTTCACATTGTCCACCTCATGCCATAACTGTTCCACTAGGGAGTGGATATCACCAATCTTATTCTTATTCCAAAAGGCAAGTGCTTTACGGATAAACGGAGTGTTCGCCGAGCATCTCGCACTCCTTATCCAACTATGATTAATAACCTCACGACAATCCGGTCTCTGCAACTAGAAATTCATAAACCGCCATGGAACCCTTGCCGATCGGGTATTTGGCACCGTGGAAATCAACAACGGGGCGTGATCGGACACACATCTAGGTAGGTGTCTAACTGAAGTGTCATCAAACTTCCTTTCCCATCTATCATTCATAAAACACCTATCCAGTCGCTCCCATATCCTAGCTTGGCCTTGTCGGTTATTACACCATGTGAAGTACTCACCGCGAAAGCACACATCTTTAAGACCACTCCCTTGAAGCATCTGCAAAAACTCCAACGAACTGCTAGTCCATTTAAATGGTCTACCCCCCGCTTTATCAGCTGGATCAAGAATACAGTTGAAGTCTCCAATCACACACCACGGCAACTCCTACTGCCCCAACCTCACCAATTCTCTACACAACACTCTTCTATCTCGCTCAGAGGTACTCGCGTACACCACTGAGATAAGAACTGGTGATGCCCATGGGACCAAAACAACCACATGCATTACTTGGTCTATTCTGTATAAGGTCGTAACTAAACCGACCTCCTCCCGCCATAAACAGACAATCCCACCTGATTGACCGTCCGACGGAATACACATAAGCTTGTAACTCCCCTTACAAATCGCAGACACACTATGAATCTGATCTACACGAACATGGCTTTCCACTAGCATCACAAACTGTGGTTTAAACTTCCGCACTAACAACTTCACATGACTAGCCGCTGCCGGTCGTAACAACCCGCGACAATTCCAAAATAGACATTGCATTAAGGAATTGCAGAGATCAATGAAAAAGGAAGTCTACCTCCCTTATATGACCGCTTTAGAATGGCTCCACGAAGCGCCAGTTTCTCTTTATGTTTGGTCCTCAAACTACCTCGCAATCTAGAACCGCCCCCCTCTATAGCCTGTTGCGAGCCCTCCAAACCTTCCTCGCCACTGCCACACTCCCCATCTTCTGAAGAACCTGACAAACTGCTCAGATTTTCAACCACCCTCCCGGTATCCTCCATCAGCGATATAGTTGACCGGACCACCTGCTCATGCATCCCCGCTACGTCCATATCTGATTTCAAACTAATGTCAGGCCTATCAAATACAACAGCCTCTACCACCGTATCTGGTGCATTAATATTTGCCTCCTGCTGCATGTCGAATCCCGGAGGGACCTCCAGAGTCATCGGATACTCTACTCCTCTCTCACCTCCCCCAACTTCCGGACACGAGAAACTCTGCTCCACCCCTGCACCGCCCACCTGCAATCCCTCCCTCCCTCCAGTCTGACCAACCGACACCTCACTACTACTCGGTCTAGAGCCCACATCGATGGCCATCGACTCAACTACCCCTTTAGACCGCCACATATGACGTCCCACCCCTTTTGATACCATATTCCTCTCACCAACCCTATCAGCTGCCACCTCACCCCTCAACACTGAAAAGGTCTGAGTGGACACCCCCCCTCATCATCATTCTGCATGGAAGGAAGTAACACTTCATCATCCTGCATTGAATGCAAAACGTGAAACCGTGAACCAGATCCTGCTCCACTCATACGACGCTGCACACGCTCTCCCACCTTCCTCGAAAAATCAAGCTGAGAATTCTGACACCCCACTGAACCCAGACCAGCTGCAGGAGCACTCGGTTTCTCCACCCCCACACTGTCACTCCCCCGCCCCCGAAGAACACCGCCATCGCCCGGCAAACCACCACCACCCTGAGCCCCGGCCGCCCTAGCCTTACCTGCTGCTCGACCACCATCATTCCCCAACCTCACCGCTCGCTGCTCCGCTGCCGCCTTGCCGAAAGAAGCTCTCCCACCGAGCCTGCGGGGCACCATAGAGGAATCATATGAACTAGAGGAATCATAGAGAGGACAACTATTTACTTGGAAACCCTCTCAACATGAGAGGGAAAACAGGGTGGACGAGGGAAATTTACTAAGCACTTCAAAGGTTACAGCAACCAAATCTATATATATATATATGGTTCCGATCCAGTGAGAAATCTTCGTAGAGGTTTCATAATTTTATGAAACATGGTGGGTATGTTATGTATGGCAAGTTGACCATCCTCATAAAAATTCATCAAATTCTAAAACCTCTAGGCATAATAAATTCAAAGTTATGTTTGTTATGGCAACAGAGATTCGCCACTTCGGCGAGCAGAGAGGCCCCGACGGCCGGGACACAAACAAACCACCTCACGGTGATGAACCATAGCCCGCCCACCCGGCAGGAACACCACAGGCCTCCAACCTGGCGTAACCCCCATCTATGCCACCCCAGTGACTAAGTAGCATCATACATGTGCAGAAGAGTAGGAGCAAGTCCATGTGTCGGATTATGGTGTAACTTTCACTTCAGCAGTGACTAGATTAAATTTTGATTACCGATGCTCCTCTCTTTGTCGTCCCTCTCTATTTTGTAGGTTCCCAGATCATGTGAATCATCGTATTTTTACCTCGAATCTCGACCAGTGGATCGACCAATCCAATAGTGATACATGAAATTCTAAGCCAAAAATAAAGACACCTATCTAGTGTATTGTGAATGTGGGCTTGGCTGATGGTGAAGCTTCGAGATAAAAGTGTTAGCCAAGTTGATGGATCTATCGGTCCCGATCCTTATGCTTATTAGGATAATGGTATTTTCAAAATAAAAATTGATAGAGGGGACTAAATGCAAAGAGAGCATAGTTTAATTTGTTCGTTACGACCATTAAAGTCAAGAGTTATTGTGCTCTTCTCTCATGCTCTGTGTTTCATTTTTAACTTTACAAATGTGGATTTTGAGGAACCCAATAAAAATAGAAGGTTCCAAATACTCTAATACAAGGGCTATCTACATTGTTAATTAATCATGTGTCGCCATTCGACATTTTTCTTATTATGTGGTTAACTCCAACAGGTACTGTTGGAATTGCGAAGAAAGAGGTAAGGGTGACTTTACTCTAAGTAATTCACTACATCTTCATGGACTTCAGATGCTTTGAGTTAGAATAAGAACCTGTTTTATTTAAAAAAAAAAAACATCGAGAATCAGAAAGTCGTCTTTGAATATATCTTCGTTCTGAAAAAAAATTATATTCTTTTTGTGAAACTTTTGTTGTTTCAGATCATATGGTATCCGCTGTTCGGACAGCTTTACATGTTGGCGAATCATCTTCGCATAGACCAATCGAATCCTACCACCTCCATCGATTCGATCAATGAGATATCTAGTTCTCGCTATTATATGCCTTCCCCCTTTCCATGGCGTGTAGCCAACCGAATAATTATGTTCACGATCAGGTGCCTTATGCGATCGTCAAGAACAACTTATCACTAATAATTTTCCCGGAGGGTACTCGATCGGATACATGCAGGAAAGTTGCTCCCATTCAAGAAGGCAATTACCATAAGATATCATCGTCATCATCAAAGTAATGTCCCTAAAGATGGGGTCAACTATAAGAAGGATTGAGAATAATTTTTGACCGAATGTCAACATGGCATAAACAAATCATTTAACATGTTTAGTCTGACTTCTTTTGCTTATGTTCTTTTTGTTTTTTTTACATTTCAGAGGGGAGGTCACAAACGGACCTCCGGGAGGTGCCACATGCCGGCGCTGCATAGGAAACCACCAGTAGGTGGAGAAAGACGACCGTCGCCCGACGAGATACAGACAATAGTGCCACAATTGGCACACCTACAGAGACCTCCATTAGACGGTGGTGCATAGATCACATCAAAGGGGAGGGCGCCTCCACCGGCGCCACATGCACCCCGGCCCATCGGCCACCAACCCAAGAGACACAGGCTAAAACAACAAACCAAAAGATACAAACCAAAATTGGCGACCCATCGCCATCTCCAGCAGATCGACTCCTTTAGATCTCCAGCAGCCGCTCTGCCATCGACCGCCACCGCCACCACCATCCGCTAGGAGACCGCCGGTCGAGCCGAGGTGGCACCCTGAAAAGCCTTTTTGGATTGCTGCCATATGGCTCCACTAGCAAAATGAAATCCGGCCAACAGTACCTTACAAGGAACTTCAGATGCCCAACCACCGCCGGTGGGAGCAACCCCCGACAAGTCCCAAATACACCCTTCATTGGGGAAGAGCGGAAAATAAGAAGGACGGGATCCGAAGTCCCTTACCTGATTTCTTAAGCCTCGACCCACGCATAGCTACTCGGGTAAGATAGAGATTTTCTTCTATCTTGATGCAGGGTTTTGTGCATATCCAGTTGCGGATCTGCCGCACGCATCTAGCTGGAGGAAGAACAGTCTGCGCGTCAGGTTGGCCCCTCTCACCGTAAAATACCTCCCGCGGATGATTGGGAGGCAGGCAAGGTTTGGGCATATGTGGAGATGGTGCATTCATTATACGTCGACCACCTTCTGGCATCGAAGGGGAGGGATGTCACCAAAAGGGTAAAGTCGTAAGCATCGACCATTCCATGCATTGCCTGCTATATATATACCATGACTAAGAAGCATTGTTGTGAATCAGTTAAAAGATGATTCATGGTGAGCAAAAGAAGTAAACATTAACTAAAAAAAGAAAAGGAAAGAAGTAAATAACACGATTAAAGCTTCCCATTTGAGTGAGGTCAATTGTGTTAAATCTTTGAACTATCATTGAGCATTTGATTACTCAGTATATTTGTTGTCAATATTATATATAGGCAAAGATATTGTAATATTTTGTCCCCACACGTAAGATATTAGTGTATGCTCGTGCCTATCGGCACTGTTACAGGCTGCCTTCGATGGAAACACACCTGTCAGCAATGCAGCGAGCTAACTTCGGTGGCAAGACGTCCCCCGAGCATCACCACCCCCTCCTCCACCGTCGTATGCGGCGACAACACACCTGGCCGCCTTCGGCAACAAAACTAATCGGATGGTTCAAAATAAATGTTCTTTTATTTCGACGGCCCAAAATTAAACTGATCTCTTGTTTTAGATCGTTCACTAAGTCCCACAAATTTTTTTTTTTTGTGAATAAATTCCCCAAATATTAAAATATGTTATTTAAATGACTAAAATAGCTATTAAAAAATATCTTATTTATAATTTTCGATTGAGCCCTCAACTTGTATGGGACTCGACTCCACAATCTTTGGTTTATAAACATACTGCTAATCAAAAGGATATCATCCACACCCTTCGATGTCCGCTCCTCTGCACTCTAGATGAAGCCCAACACGTGCTGCATGCTGTATTACACACATAAAAGAAAGGAAAAAAATATTTAAGAATCAAAATAAAAAAGGATAAATTATACTTTGCCCCTCTGGTGTTTATCTAAAAAACAGTTAACCCCCTTGTAGTTTATATAATTTTATTTTTTTGAGATCGACAGGTGCATACCCGTGCTGATTGTCACGAAGCGGGCGCCTTCGGTGCGACCAACCCCCCCCCGCCCCCCCAGAGAGAGAGAGAGAGAGAGAGATAGAGAGAGAGAGAGAGAGAGAGAGAGAGAGAGAGAGAGAGAGACTTTGGTATAACCATGATTTCTGCGATCAAGTGGGAGAATGAGTAGGTAACGGTTGTGATGGGTTTAGAGAGAGAGAGAGAGAGAGAGAGAGAGAGAGAGAGAGAGAGAGAGAGAGAGAGAGAGAGAGAGAGAGAGAGAGAGAGAGAGAGAGAGAGAGAGAGAGAGAGAGAGAGAGAGAGAGAGAGAGAGAGAGAGAGAGAGAGAGAGAGAGAGAGAGAGAGAGAATTTAAAGAGATTTAGAGAGAGAAGGAAGGAGCATTGGGTACGTGCATGGCTGGGGTTTGTGTATGGATTTCTCATTTAGGAAAGGGATAAAGAGAGGTAGAGAATTAAATAAATAAAATAATTAATATGTAAGAGAATGGAAATAAATGGGGGATAAATATGAGAATGCAGTCATTATGAAGTTGTCCAATCAGTTTTTAAAAAAGAGGGGGTATTGTGCAAGAAATCGATGAATGGATGGTTGTGATGGGCTCACGGCTAAGATAGGTGGAAGGGAAGACGTGCATGTATGCTAGACCTCAGGTTGGGATTTTAGAGAGAGAAAAGGAAATAAATAATGCAATTAAAAAGAGAGAGAATTGCTTGTGAGATGGGTTGGGTCACTATAGAGATAGAGAGAGAGAGAGAGAGAGAGAGAGAGAGAGAGAGAGAGAGAGAGAGAGAGGTTTTTGTTTAGTCAGTTTGTACCGTTTTGTCTAGTCAGCTTTTTGTTCTATTTTGTCTAGTCAGCATATAGACCGCTGTCCCTTGTTATATAGATTAGTGCATGCCCGTGCCTGTTGGCACTGCAGCGGGCCGCCTTCGGCGGCAACACACCTGTCAACAATGTAGCGGGCCGCCTTCGGCAGCAAAACACCCCCCGGGCATCACCACCCCACCCCCTCCCCCACTGTCATATGCAACGACAACACACTTGACCGCCTTTGGCATGCCCATGCCGATTGGCATGAAGCGGGAGCCTTCGGTGCGACGACAACACACTTGGCCGTCGGCACTGCAGCGGGCCGCATTCGGCGGCAATACACTTGTCGGGCCGTCTTCGGCAGCAAGACACCCCCCAACTGACACGAAGCGGGCAACCATCGCTCCACCCCCCCAACCCCGAATCCAAATCTTCTACACCATTTATCTGTACCCCAAATCACAGCCGTCCGTTGCACCCATACCCGACCCGTGCATCACACTTGGTCCGAATTGGCAGGTAAAGAAGCAGATGTGATTGGCCCTCCAATGATCTACCCAACATCTGATCATAGTATGCGATGGGTTCAATAGACGTCTGTGATCAGGACACCCATGATGATAAGCTGCAACGAAAGATAAAATTAGAAAAAATAAAAAATTAAATATTTAAACGGATCTTACTGGGTCTTAGCGGGTCTACCCGTTTTTTTAAAAGGATAGTGCATGTGCCCGTTAGTACTGTAGCGAGCCGCCCTGTCGGCACTGCATCAGGCCGTCTTCGGTGGCAACACACTTGAACGTCTTTGGCAACAGAACACTTTCGACGACAACAACGGCATTCATAGGGACATCCATTTTCTCGCCCGTGCCGATTGGCACGAAGCTAGCGCTTTCGTCTAGGGATGGCAACGGTGCAGTTTCGATGCGGTTTTGGGCAAAACCGAAACCGCACCGCAACACCGAAACCGCACCACACCGCGACGGTGTACCATATGTAAAACTGACCCAACACGATCCATTGCCACCCCTACACATACGTCTCTCTCTCTCTCTCACACACACACACACACACATCACACGTGCGAACGCATCTCATCATTCCTATGTAATTTTTTTGGTACGTAATCCGGGGCTGTCTATAGATATGGCAAAAAGGTGGGGAGGAGGAACTTACTGCTAAGTCCACTGTTCTTTTTCCTCCTCCCCACCTTTTTGCCATATCTGTAGACATCTCACCCAATCTCAAAGTCATACACATACGAACTTACTCGATATTAGCCGTCGACTCATCCTTACCAGCTCATTCGAGCTCTAGATACTGAACAAAAAATCCAACCCCATGCAAGTCCACATCTCATGCACATGACTCCATCCTTTCTTTCTATCTCTTGAAACCTAATCACAGCTCTCAAAAACCCATCACAAGCATTACATCACACATCATAGCCATCCATGGCCGCATTAACCCATGCGAAGCCATGCATGCATGCTCTTATCCAAGTCTCTCTCTTTTAAATCCCAACCGCCCAACCTGATAACAACTCCCCACTATCCCCTATCTCTCTTTTTTCCTTTATTTTCATTTAATCAAAACCTGATCGCAGCTGTCCGTGTTATTCAAAACCATCTGATCTCACCCCCTCCTATCTCTCCTATTTTCTCTCTAATTGATTCTCTTTCCTTATTTTACCGTCCCTCTCGTCAAATCTCTCTCTCTTGCCATGTAACCGAAACTTCCTCCCTCTCCTCATCTAAATCCCGCAACACCCCTTGTGATCCTCTCTCTATCCCCATTAATCTCTTTACATAATCGTCCCTTACACCCAGCCATTAATACCTTATATGCATGCAATTAAATGCAATTAATATTATATATAGAGCATTTATTTAATTTCTGAAGGAGCCATCAAGTGTAACTTATATTCTTTTATGTATGGATGGTTGTGATGATGCGTAGTTATTTTTTTTGTCTAGTCAACTTGTTTCGTTTTGTCTAGTCAGCAATTTTTTTGTCTAGTCAGCTTTTGGTGCCATTTTGTCTAGTCAACACGAAAGCGCCGTGCCATGTTATATAGATTGTCATATTTATTCGAAGGCTCACCGCTTTAAAATGTGTCTTGAGTTTTAAAGGAGGGGATGTCATATATAGATCTAGAATCATTTTCTCCCTAAGCAATGTGGGACTAATTCGTGGCCATGTGCACCTCATATAATCTATCTTGGCCTTCCCCACCTCAGGAGGCTTGGCTAATGGTCCCTCCCCTCCCCCCCATCATAAGGAGGTTCCGGTTTCCAACTCTAATACCATTATGTAACATCCCGACCCAATACGCAAGATATTATCCGCTTTACCCAAAGGTGTACGAGCAGAACTATCTGACCCATGACTTGGAGCTTACAGCAATGGTGTTCACGCTAAAGATTTGGCACAACTATCTTTATGGATAGGCTTTTGAGATATTGTGTGACCATCATAATATGCAGTTTATCAGTAACTATATGGGCCTCAACATGAGACAACGGTATTGGGTCGAGGTGGTGAAAGGACTTCGCCTTCTCTCTTTCTTGTCATCCGAGCAAGGCGAACGTGGTTGCGGACGATTTGAGCAAAAAGTTTCAGTGTGTTGGCATGTTTGTCTATGGAACGGGTGTAGTAGATGCGAGCCGACTTTGAGTTGGTGGTGTGCAGTGAACTTGGAGTAAAGAGAGGATCAACAAATAGAAGACTGATGCCACACGAGGACATGTGGTCCTTAAGTGAGGTGAGTTGTAACGATCAAAATCCAAGAGCCAAGACTCCCGAGACTAAAGGCCAAAATGGATAAGGCGGGGTGAGATGCATGCCCAGACCTTTGTATTAGTTCCACATCGCCTGTAGAGAAAAGGTTCATGGGTTATCTATACAATATAAGACTCCCTCGTTAACACTAAAGAAGCGTTTTAAAGCCATGAGTCTTCGGACAATGCAAACAATATCTTGGTGTGGGGGCGCAGGATGTCACAGATATGGTTCGAACCTTGGTCTATATTGTGCTCTAAGCACTTCAAAAAATATTGAGACTTTGCACACCCCCTGACAGATATTGATATTACAAAAAAACCCCTTACTTTTAAAATTTTTTAAATAACCCCCTCACATCACATATCTTATTTTTGCAAAAACACTCACATGCTCAACTTTATAACCATCTTTCCCTTGGCCATCACTGGTGCTTCCAAGCCACCGTTGGAGGGGGATGACAACGACATAAGGACGACAACAACATGCACAAAGACCAAGTAGTTCAAGGGTACAATGGTTAATCAAATAAGCTACATGTTTTTTTTTGCAAAAGTTGCGATGTCAGGAGGTTATTATTTATTAATGAAACTTACAAAGTCATGGGGTTATTCATAATATCAATATTTGTTACAGAGGTGTAAGCAAAAATCCAAAAAAAAGAGACTTTGGTGATGTAGGCACCCAAACGACATTTGGATTTGGACACGAGAAGCCAAACACAATGAGACCAAAACCAGCTCTTACTGATATTACTGATATATGTACAGAAGGACAAACACAACGTTGACATAAAATAAATGAATACAAAGATCAAAACTGACGGAGAAAAACTGTTACAGGCACTCAAGAGGAGTGGATCAAGCTACTGCCATCTTCCCGCCGTCCTCGGCGCGGCGTCACAAGTACCGCCTCCAAGAACAGTCTCTCTCTCCCACTGAAACAAGCCAGACTGCTCCACATCCTGATGAGAGAGAGCTGGTAAGCCTAGTGACCTCTCTCCTCCAAGAGCATTTGAAAACATAAGGAGAAGGCTCTGGCATGCATGCTCTTCTTCCATCTGTTCCGCCTCGGTTTGGTCCGCCGAGGGATCTTTCCATGGCTCATAAAATGACCTGTAGAGAGAGAAGACGAGCGCAGTAAATATTTTTTATAGGGAAGAAAAAATATTCACAACTCGCATGTTGACCGGCTAGGCGATACGAGGACATGGCGCTAGAGAAAGGGCTCAAAGAGGTCCAGATATCGAAACAGATGGAAGGCAGCATAGTTGCTGTTTATTAAATTCCATAATCTCGTGGACTTGACATCAACGGTCAGGATTCGCACTCAGAAGCAAGGCACAGCAGCCTTGACGGAAAGTTCGCTCCACGGTGTCCCTACCGGCAGTTGACCTGGTAACCTCTCCAACGAGGGAGAGAGGAAATACCACCAGGCCAAGAGCCCGTTGGTTAAATAGAACGAAGTTCTTTTTTGGGGGGTGTAATCTAAATAGAATGAAGTTGATACTAGAAATTGTGCATACCATTTCCAAGCAGGATTAGCCTCGGGAGGGCAACATATCTTCGAGCAAAGCAGCGCAATTGACCCACGATTCTCTTTCAAAAACTCCTTCCCTGTTCCAACATAGAGTGCTGTCAAATTCATCATATCATCACTACTGAAAAATCAAAGAACAAATTCAAAACAGTTTTTAAGACTGCAACATCCATTCCGTTGTAGACTAAAAATAATTGGGAGAACTTTCCTAAAAACCGGAATAAGTCTAGTTTGCCTGTCATGGTTATCAAAATCACATTCCAAATTGTAGAAACGTATGCTTCTCGATCCTTTTGATAATAAATCGATCGAAATCATACTGTAACATCACAAGGCAGCAGAATCGTAGGATTGTAGAAGTTTACTGTTTTGTGATTTAAGACCAATATATAATGGGCAGTAATTTTTTTTGTATTTTTAATGCATATCGAGTTATCATCCTCCTTTGCCACCCTGAAGATCATATAAAGATTTCTAGGTTTTCTGTAGTATATCATACGAAAGAAGTAAAGCCTCTTTGTATAAGAAGATTGTTCCTAAAGGAATGTTTGAAAATAATATTTTATAAGGTTGCGTTTAATTTTACCTATGTTTACCTCAAGCAAGATGAATCATTACATGGATCTTAAATACTAAAGATTAAAATTTTCCAGTTAAAAAACTTATACAGTCATATTGGAGCTAATATCTAGTAATTTTTAATAACTACTAATCTGTTTCTGCATCATGATTAATAGCCAGGTACAAAGGAGCCTGTATACAATATATACAAATCTACACACCACGTATATACAAGCACCTGCATACACATTTGCATGAATTAGCATTCCGATACCGGATAATTATTCGATATGGGAATAGTTATCGAGAGATTAATAGAGTGGAATAAACCTCAATGTCCCGGTTTGCAAAAAAATAAAAATTATATATATATATATATATATATATATATATATATATATATATATATATATATATATATATATAAAGGGACAACGGTTGTGGGGGGGACAAATGAACTAAGACAAAAAGTGGTTGAGATTTGCTAAGAGAAGTGGGATAAACAAGAAGACTCGATCATAGTCGTCCGTAATGAATCATTTGGGTGAGTGCGATTCATTTGGGCAGTGTTCTAAAAAGCGGCCCAGGCGGCAGCCTAGGCGCTAGGCGGCCCCCCACCGTCTCGCCTAGGTCCTAGGCGCTCCAGAAAAGCGGCCAAGCTCCCAGGCGGGGTAAGGCGGCCGCCTAGGCGGTGTAGGCGAGGCAAGGCGGCCGCCTAGGCGGTCTAGGCGGAGCTAGACTGGCCAAGCGGGCTAAGGCGGGCCAGGCGGGCTAAGGCGGGCCAGGCGGGCTGAGGCTAGCCAGACAGGCCAGGCGAGCTGAGGCTAGCCAGGCGGACCATTGTTTTCTTTTGTTCTTGTTAATCACTCAATATTAAATTATGGTTATATACTTGTTCTTTAAAATAATGGTTTATGATAATCTTGAACTTATATTAATTTTTAAAAATATATATTATATAATACCAAAATAATAATTAAAATAATTAAAAAAAGGTAAAACGCCTAGGCGCCGCCTAGGCCCCGCCTAGGCGCTAGGCAGCCCCCCACCGCCTAGCGCTTTTTAGAACCTTGCATTTGGGTAGGGGGGAACGGATGAGATTAAAGGAGAAGAAGAAATATATGAATAAATGACCAAATTGTAAAAATTCTATATAAAATAAGGGACAACGGTTGTGGGGGGGACAAATGAACTAAGACAAAAAGTGGTTGAGATTTGCTAAGAGAAGTGGGATAAACAGGGAGACTCGATCATAGTTGTCCGTAACGAATCATTTGGGTGAGTGCGATTCGTTTGGATAGGGGGGAACGGATGAGATTAAAGGAGAAGAAGAAATATATGAATAAATGATCAAATTGTAAAAATTAAACTCTATAATATATTGGTGGGTTTTACTGTAAAAATGTGGCTGCCACCTATACATGGTTCCCACTCCTCCATAATTGTAATTGCACTCAGCCCATTCCCTGTCTCTTTCTCCCCGTTTTTGAAAGAGAATCGAACGGATGGGGATCGGACCCGATGGCTTAAATGAGAGAGAAAATCGGTAAACAATCGGACGGATGGGAGAGAATCGGATCTCAACGGGGAATAAACAATCAGCCGCCCTTACCCCGTCCCTAGACCTCAAGAACCCCCTCCCCTCCTTCCCCCCCTATCCCCGTCTCCGTCCCCAAACCTCGAGAAACCCCTCCCCTCCTTTCCCCTTCGTTGCCCCATCCCCAGTCACCTCAAGAACCCCCCCCTCCCCTTTCCCCTTCGTTGCTGATCACGAGATGGATTGAGAGATGGTGGAGGTCGACGTCCCCCCTCCCCTCCTTTTTCCTTTCTTTCTTCTCTCTATTTCTGTTTTATACTAACGTTAATTTTTTTTCCCCTCTCTATTTCAGGCTGATCGCGAGATGGAGGTTGACATCGAGATTTCCGAGAAAACACAGGTGAGATCGATTTCCTTCGTCTTCTTTCTTCCCTCTATTTTGCCTCTCTCGATCTCCTTCGTCTTTTTTTTTTATTCTTCCCTCTATTTTGCTGGTGATGAGATGCGGTGGTGGTGTGGATGTGGTGATGAGATGAGATTTTCTCTCTACTGATTTCCTTCGTCTTCTTTCTTCCCTCTATTTTGCCTCTCTGTATCTCCTTCGTCTTATTTTTTCTTTTTCTTTTTTCATTCTTCCCTCTATTTTACTAGTGATGAGATGGGGTGGTGGTGTGGATGTGGTGATGACATGAGATTCTTTCTCTATTGATTTTCGTTGCTGCAACATAGCGCTCCCCCTCCCTCTTATTTCTCATTGATCTCTCTTTCTTTCTTATTTTGCTGGTGATGAGATGAGGTGGTGGTGTGGATGTGGTGGTGGTGGTGGAAATTGCACCCCCCTCCGTTGTTGCAACAGAGCGCTCCTCCCTTCGTTGCTGCAACATATCTTCTTCGTCTTTTTTTTTTCATTCTTCCCTCTATTTTGCCTCTCTCTGCTCTCTCGCTTTCTCTCTTTTCTTTCCCTCTATTTTTTGTTTTTTTTCTTCTTCCTAACAATTTTTTTTTTCTGTTTTGTTATTTTTAAATTGGCTTTGCATCTATTGATTTTCATTGATCTTTCTCGCATTGATCTCTCGCGTTGGTATCACAGAGATCTTTTGTCACAGGGGTTCGTTTTTTTTTTTTTTTCTGTTCTTTCTCGCATCATAGAAATCTTCTGTTTTTTTTTTCTTATTTCCTATGCTTTTTCCCTCCAGAGATCTTCTGAAAAAACATCACAGAGATCTTCTTTTCCTTCTTTCTACCCTTTTTTCTGTTTTTTTTTCTGCTCTTTTTTTTTTCTTCTGTTCTCTCTTCCCTTTCTGGCAGTATTGATATTTTTCCCCCTTTCAGGATGCTCGAGAGATAGATCTCGATGTCCAGATCCCTGAGAAAATGCAGGTCGATTGTCGTTTCCCCCCACTCTCTCCTTCGTCCAGATCTATGATTCGTTTTTGTTTTTTTCATTCTTTCCTCGCTTTCACAAAAGGGGAAAGGGGAGTAGAGGCCGGGTTGAGATATTTTTGGCTCTTTTTTTTTCATTCTTTCCCCTTCTGCGACAGCGAGGAAAGAATGCAGCCGACTGGACAAAATTCACTTTCGGGTCACCTACCCACATGCGGCTTGTCGATCATGAATGCATGTTGGGTCCAATGGTTTCAAAAACGAATCGGAAGACAAACCGAAAAAGCATCCGGTCCGGTACAAACCGGTCAAACTGTTGCTTGAACCGCTTGAGAAATTGGTATTTTAAATAGGTAATTTACCCTTTACCCGCCTGGTAATTTTTATCTGATAAAAACTGAATTGAAGGGGGCAAAATGTAGTTTATAAACTACAAGGGGGTTAAGTGTTTTTTAGTTAAACTTCAAGGGGGCAAAGTGTAATTTACCCTTTTCTCGCCTGTACAACCAATTAGAATTTTTTTTTAATGAGGGCTACCTGCCTGTTGAGCCAATCTTCAGGGGGGTAAAACTGTAATTTATCCTTTACCCGCCTAGTAATTTTTAAGTGTTTTTTAGTTAAATTTCAAGGGGGCAAAGTATAATTTACCCTTTTCTCGCCTGTACAACCAGTGGGAATTTTTTTTTTAAAGAGGGCTACCTGCCTGTTGAGCCAATCTTCAGGGGGGCAAAGTGTAATTTACCCTTTACCCGCCTGGTAATTTTTATCTGATAAAAACTGAATTGAAGGGGGCGAAATGTAGTTTATAAACTACAGGAGGGTTAAGTGTTTCTGAGCCAATCTTCAAGGGGGCAAATTGTAATTTACCCTTAAAAAAAATTGCCCCGCAGCAAAGTGTAATTTACCTTTTACTGCCTGGTAATTTTTATCTAATAAAAACGGAATTGAAGGGGGGAAAATGTAGGTTTTAAACTATAGGGAGCTTAAGTGATTTTGAGCCAATCTTTAGGGGGGTAAAGTATATTTTACTATTTTTGAGCCAATCAATTTTCCCGCCTGTACAGTCAATGGAATTTTTTTTAAAGAGGGTTACCTGTCTGTTGAGCCAATCTTCAGGGGGGCAAAGTGTAATTTTTCATCTCCCTCTAAATATTTTTAATCTTCTTCTAAATATTTTTCATCAGGCGATCACCGCGCTTACACATCAACGTTAAAGAGACAATCTTTAGGGGGGCTACCCACCTATTAAGCCAATCTTCTAGGCAGCAAAGTGCAATTTACCCTTTACCCGCCTGGTAATTTTTATCTGATAAAAACTGAATTGAAGGGGGCAAAATGTAGTTTACCCTTTTAAAAAATTGCCCTCTTTAAAGGCGGTTAAAGGGTAAATTACACTTTGCCCCCTTGAAGTTTAACTCAAAAACACTTAACCCCCTTGTAGTTTATTTTGCTCCAACTTGAACCGTAAAGTTTGAAATGTTAGCACAATACCCCCTTTTGTCAAGTACTTAATTTCCTCATTTGGTAATTTTTATCTGATAAAAACTGAATTGAAGGGGTAAAATATAGTGTTTAAATTATAGGGGGTTTAAGTGTTTTTGAGCCAATCTTTAGGGGGGCAAAGTATAATTTATTCCTTTTGAGCTAATCAATTTTTCCACTTGTACAACCAGTGGGATTTTTTTTTTTTTTAAAGAGGGCTACCCGCCTGTACAACAGGTGAGGTAATTTATTTATTTTTAAAAAAATAAGCTACCCGTGTAGTTTATAAACTACAGAGGGGTTAAGTGTTTTTGGGCCAATCTTCAGGGGGGGCAAATTGTAATTTACCCTTTAAAAAAATCACCCAGCCATTGTACAGGCGGGTAAAGGGTAAATTACACTTTTGCCCCTTTGATTCACGAATAATTTCAAGGCCATATATGGGTTAGACACCGCTTTGACCTTCCCAAAGTCTCACAAGGACGTATAGTGGATATTAGTATTGTATGCCATAATTTATAACCTCATATATAGCTCGGTGTTGGCAGATTATTCTCTATTGGATTATTCCCTATATATAGTTCAGTCTTGGTTGTACTAAGTCTAGGGATTAAATCCCCATATTATGTTGATTAAATGTATAGTTGCCAAGCTAAATTGGTAGAGTAGTTGTTACGAATCTCATACTCGGCCTACCAATGGTGGTTCATATGTAGTAACTACATAGTGCTTTGATTGAATAAACACACGATTTAGTTGAACCAGAGAGAGCTAAATGAACTTTTTGTGAACACCATATGGAAAAGATATTGGGCTCATGGGATAGGCCAAGCCCACTAAATGGAAGTTCATGAGCATCCAGGATTTCTAAAAAAAAATGAGCATCCAGGGTTGGTACTACCTTCATTGGGCTCTAGGCACCCGGTCCAATATGTCCACTTGGCTTTCACAGACATGTGCTCCTAATCACTCAACAAAGATAGGTAAGTCGACAAAGATTGGTTCCATATCTATGAAAAAATGTTCCTCACATAGGAAGAAAATTGTTTCCACATACTATTTCAGAAACTGGATTTTCTCTGACACCTACGAAACTTTCAATCAAGATCAAATGAAACATCCATCCCCAAATTCTTTATGCTGCATTTGCTTACAGCCCTATCAGGACTTGCCATGTAGAGTACTAAAGGTGAAACAGTGTTTGCTCTTGATTCACGACATAGGTCACACTTGCTTGCCCCTGTTATTGCATTTATGTAGGATATATGGCAAACACCTATTTATCCGTAAGCAAGTGCAGCAATTGTTTTAATTGGCAAGAGGACCTGTTGTCCCTCCTGTTCCTCCAGCAAACTCCATCATTTTTCACTCTCTAAATATTGTCACTTCATTGAAATATTTCTATCACTCTCAAAATATTATTGCCAACCTCAAAATATTGTTACCTCCGTCGAAATATTGACGCCACCCTCGAATTATTGTTGACGCCCTCGAATTATTTTTCATTCCCTCTAAATCTTTTTCGTGCCCTTGAGCACGGGGTTTTCACTAGTGTGTGTGTGTGTGTATATATATATATATATATATATATATATATATATATAGGTAGGTAGGTAGGGAGCCTGCACTTGAGATGTAGCATCGTTGCTGCACCTCTCGCTTGTTTACCCTCCCTAGAAGTTTTAGAATTTGATGATTTTTGGTGGGTGTGTTGTCTAGGGTAAGTTGATCATCCTCACCAAAAATCAGAAAAATCTAGAACTTCTAGGGTCATCAAATGAGCTCAGCAAAATTAACGGTTACAGTGAACGATCGAAAATGTTTCGAGCATTTGATGACCCTAGAATTTTAGAATTTACTGATTTTTTGTGATGATGATCACCTTACCCTAGAGAACACATCCACCAAAAATCATCAAATTCTAAAACTTCTAGGATGACAAACAATGCCTGAGGTTCAACGACGACACTGCACCTCAGGTCTAGGCTCCCTTTTCCCATATATATATATATATATATACATATATACACACACACACACACACACACACACACACACACACACACACTTTGCACTCTAGATTTTTCATTCAAATCAATGGTAAAAGTTATTTTATGCTAAGAGGCATAGATTTATATGCAATTCATAGTTTGTCATATTTACATATCCAGCCATTGGTTTCTATAACTTAATTACAATTGGGAAGTAGGAATTTTAAATAGGGGCTGCTAATAAGCAGTAGTAGTCCTATATACTGAAATCCTAAACAGGGATATCAAGCACATAAAATATCTTTGAATATGCATGCATTTTTTTGTAAATAAATATCACTGAAATATCAAATATCTCAGCATATCAACAACTCCATACCACAAACATTTAAATGAAGCTAATATGTTAAAAAAATTACAACTGACATAAATACTGGAGAATGTCGTGTCACCAAATATCATAGGGCTATAACTGAAGTAAGGGTGAGGCTATATAAAGCCCATGAAATACCTTAGACTCTCACGTCTAAACAGTAAACCCCCTTTTTGCCAAAAGGAGTCCCCGTCCATAGGCCACCCCCCTTTTGTCTCTGTTATGCAGGTGCAGACAGCAGACCACTGCCGCGGCAACCCACCACCGACGACCCGTCTCCCTCCTTCCTCATCCTCATTCCCTTCTTCCTCCTCAGGGAAATCTTGACACTCGACCACACCAGGCCGAATGCACCTTTGTGCATTCGGCCATGGGGGCATTTGGCTTGGTGTCGCTGAGTGTCGCGATTTCCAGGCAGAGGAAAAATGAGGAGGAAGAGGAGGGGGAAGGGAGGGGAAAAGGAGATCGCGGTGGTGGGTCAGGCGACGGTGGGCGGCGGCTTGCACATGGCCGGCAACGAGTAGCATAGACATGGGTTGCCTTTGGACTATTACAAGGACATGTTGTGTCTATATATTGTCTATACAGCCCCCCAAAATACCAAAGGCAACACTAAGTAAAGACACACCCATACCATGTTACCAAGTGGTTTTTTTTTTGGGTTATTTTGACTTTGCCCCCCAAATTTTGCCTTGAATTAGACTTTACCCCCCAAAACGAACTGTTCCATCAGCTCACGATCTAAGAGAAAGGGTAAGCTGACGGAAAAGAAATAAAGTTTTGGGGGGTGAGCTGACAAAACAGTTAGTTTTGGGGGGTAAAGTCATTCAAGGCAAAATTTGGAAGGCAAAGTCAAAATAACCCTTTTTTTTAAAAGAAGTCACAATCTTTCAAAAAATTCATGATATTTGTGTTTTAATCCCGATTTACATGTTTTAATCTCGATTAATCACGTTTTAATCCCATCGTATGCTACTCAAAAAATTTATTGTAACATATTTATATTTTTTAAAATGCTTCTATCATTTTTTCCTCTTTAACTCTTTCCTGACTATTTTTCAATTTTTCCTACTTCTCACCTAGCCGATTTTTTCCCGACTTTCAACTTGGTAACTTTGCACCCATATATAAATGATGCTTCAAGCTAATGTAATATTATAATACTAATATGGAGCCCTCTCTTCCATGTTGTGATACATGGACCTCTTTTAACGAACAATAATCATTCTACTGTGTGTGAACACAACTTTCTATTATAATATCCCACTAAAAACCTACTATAAAGATGAAAAACAATGCATCGATTCAAAACCTTATTATTTAAAACCCTACTAGAAATATCTGCCATAATAAAATTATTTTATTATTTCATTCTTTCTCTCTCAAAAGGAGGTATTGACAAATGGAACGAAATTAACGTATGAGTTCAGCAAAGGGTGGGGGTATCATAGCCATCCGATGCATCCAACCCTCATCGTATCTATTTGTGCGTCTCACGGGACGTCATTTATATAGAGTTGTAAATACACTGCAGCTAACAAACTCTTATTAGTATGGGATAGGTGGTAAGTACACATTCAATGGCATATATTTAATGTACATTGGTGGTCAATTACCATAATTAGTATTCTCTCTCTCGTTTTTTTAACAAGATACTTCTTTTCCTAACGTTACAGATTCTCTCCTTTCACTCTTTTGGAATATGATCAACGTGGGATAGAAGATAAGTACCCTTTCAATGACATTTAATGGTCATTTGATGTCAATTAGGAAAATCATTAGTACTCTCTCTCTCTCTCTCTCTCTCTCTCTCTCTCTCTCTCTCTCTCTCTCTCTCTCTCTCTCTCTCTCTCTCTCTCTCTCTCTCTCTCAAGCGTGGATGAATTCTAAACCTTCCAACATAATATGAAGCAAACGAAGCGTCGAGAAATATGTGATTAAATTCGCCAACTTGAGACAGTTCACTTTCATAACTTTGTCTTGGGCACTCGGAGGAGTGAATCGCACCCCGAGGAGAAAATCGCACTAAATTTGAATTGCACACTCCTTCGGACAAGTGTGATATCGTTTGAGCCAAGTGGCATGCATCAAGTTCATCTAAGTATTGACCGGGTTTCATGTTGTATAGATAAGCTGCACCCCTCAATATGATTTTTTGTGACGTGTCAATTAGTCCTAAATTGTTACAAAGAGTAGCGAACATGATAGATATGACAAAATCCTAAATTATCAAATCAAATAAAAGTTTTACGAGACCATAATTTTCTGACTATTGAACAAAAGCATAAATCTATCAAGTTCTGGTTTGGTCAACAAATGAAAGACAAATCTTGTCAATTAAATAACAAGAACATAGACCTAACAACAGTCTCAAAAAAAAAGAGCCTAGTTTACCATTATTCCTATCAAAGGCATGATTATCCACTAAACATAAAGGAGAATGGGATCTTTTCAATGCATATCTTAAAGACACAGAAATTTATGACTCGCCATGGCATTTAACACTTTAATAAAGGAAAAAATATAAACTAAATAAGCGAAGCTTGTACCTGTTGTATTTGAAGCACTGGAAAGGACTAAGAAACAAAGTGCTGATATGACTGAAGGAAGACCAGTACAATTCTTTGTAAGTTGTTGGAGATACAGTATAATAACTGTTAATGACTCATCAACATCATTTCCTCTGCTATCACCCTCCTCTTTTATAATACCTTCCAGTAAAGACTGCAGTGTTTTGATCTTTGATCTTCCTATCGAGAAATTTAAATTTACTTTAGATCTATCTGAAATACTTCCCAGAATTATTGAAGCTGTTACCCAACGTAAGAGCTTTGAAATCAGGGATTCATCTCTTTCACGTTCCTTGAATGACATTGGCAAATCAAGATCAGGTTCTTCAGCCAGTGATCTCTGGTTAGAGAAGGATCGTAAAGCAGAAGAAATTGACCAAGTAAGAAGCTTTGAAAGTCTTGCCCTATCCTGTGATGTCATCAATAAACAAAAGAGCTAACCACCACCATGATCCAACTGAAAAAAAAAATCTTTAAAAAGAGCATTTTATGTGCCAGAATAATGACGAAAGAGAATATGCCAAAGATGCTAGAAGGATATGTCCTTGTAAAAAATAATTACTAAAGCATGATAAATCTATAACCATCAGTAAAATAGCAAACTCAGTTTTGGGAATGCAAACTTGCTCTTCGAGTATAGCTTAAATCATGGTGGAGGAAGGGCAATGTGTTGCTTGTCACTTGTCATTGACATATTCTCTCCTAATCTAATGAGACTAGAAGTGGATCCGAATTTTTTATAGTAACATTATTATCTTTCTTCTAATAGACTCTCTTCTTTTCACATAGTAATACAGTATAAATGTATCTACCAAGGGGAATCATACA
The DNA here is from genome assembly GCA_947650365.1 of Chamaelirium japonicum. Classification (NCBI taxonomy): domain Eukaryota; kingdom Viridiplantae; phylum Streptophyta; class Magnoliopsida; order Liliales; family Melanthiaceae; genus Chamaelirium; species Chamaelirium japonicum. The sequence continues at coordinate 6,080,832 of OX393551.1, read as the reverse complement.
TTGGTGAGTTAGGGTCAAATGATTGCCTTTGGTTGCTCCCTCCTTCTCTTCATATCCTTCTTTCTCTCTCCTTCCCTCCATATTCTTCTTCCTCTTACAATACAAACCCTGATCTACTAACAGTATAAATGTATCTACCAAGGGGAATCATACATTGGTGAGTTATGGTCAAATGTTTGCCTTTGGTTGCTCCCTCCTTCCCTTCATATTCTTCTCTCTCTCTCCTTCGCTCCATATTCTTCTTTCTCTTACAATACAAACCCTGATCTACTAACAGTTATATATTTCCAATACAAAGATTGTACTACCTCAAGATTATGACTACTACACTTAATCAAACTGATCATTAATCTCATGCAACAACCATCCCACACCATCCCCACCCTAGTCACCCTACCCCCGAGAGGACTTTACCCAAAACCTATTCCCTCAAAATAATTAATTCTTTACCATAATTTCTAAGATTTACTAAATGAAAAGACTGACAGAAAATTCAAATTGATAGCCCTATGAACTTCATGGTGAGGAGATTATTTTTTAGGAAGTAAACTAATTGAAGATTAGGAATCAAAAGTGCCTCAGGAAGGCACTGAAAAAAGCATGTCATTTAATATATTTGTGAAGGGTTAAATGTCCAGACATCATCATTGTGCCAAGGGGGAAAAGGTTGTATATATTGTCTCTCTCTCTCTCTATGAGTTTTGTGACCAGATTTACCAGAGAGACAATATACACCATTTTTTCCCCTTAGCACAATGATAATGTCTGAATACTTTAACCCTTCGCAAATATATTAAATTACATGCTTTTTCAGTTGCTTCCTAAGGCATTTTTGACTCCTAATCTAATTACTTTGATTCCTAAAAAATAATCTCCTCAACAATTAAGCTCTCTCTCTCTCTCTCTCTCTCTCTCTCTCTCTCTCTCTCTCTCTCTCTCTCTCCACACACACGTGTGTGTGTGTGTGTGTGGTTTACTCCATGAAGTTGTGGGAGTGGGTGATAGAAAAAAGGTAAAGAAAAATGGCAAGATTTTGGGAGGACCAACTCGGATTTACTCTAGTAAGGTCAACATTGGAGTCTATTTTCTTGCTGAGATACCTAATGGAAAATTTAGAGATAAGAAAGACTTAGGGTAGATGATGTCAATATGGAATTTAATATGCTTTAAGAAGGAAAGGGGTGCCTCAAGGTTATATTGGAATTTTAGAGGACATGTATGAACAAGCAACGACAAATGTGAGATGTAATTGTGTTGAGACAAATGGTTTCCAGTCATTCTGGGACATCATCAAGGGTCAGTACTAAGCCCATATATTTGGACTGGTCATTGATGAGCCTACTATTACTGCCTAAGAAGTAGATCAGTGTATGTTATTTGCAGGTAATATAGTGTTCATTGATGAGATACCCCTAGAGGTTCCAGAATTTGATGGTTTTTGGTGAGGATGATCAACTTGCCATAGATATCACACCCATAAAATATCAGCAAATTCTAAAATAATTTTGTAGGTTAAAGATCATGTGTAATTGCATGGGTAACCATAAAACGAATAAGAGTATCCCAACCCGATATATATATTAGGGCTGCAACTTGGGCGGGTTGAACGCGACGCAACCCAACGATGGGTCGAGTTTGGGTCATTTTATTAAAGGATGGGTTGGGTTCGGGTTGGAAATAAGTCACAACCCGAAGTAAGTTTGGGTTGGGCTTGGGCCAAGGGGTTGGACCTACCCAACCCAAACCCAAGTTGAGTATAAGATGTTACCTAATAGGCCCAACAAATCTTATTCCTAGAAATGCATGGATCCTATTCCTAACCCAGAGAGCCATAAACCATCAGACAGTGGAGATAAGTGACACCTTATTGGTAAAAACTAAGGATACAAAAAAATTCTTGATGTTTTGCTCTTTAAAATTCAAAACTTTGAAGAAGTAATAAAATAAACATTATCATAACCTGCGCAACCCGACCCGGTCCACCAACTTGCACTAACCCAAGTGTAACCTGAACTTGGAACTCTTTTCTCGGGTTGGGCGACACGGATTGAAGGTTGGGTTGGGTTGGGTTGCAGGTTGAGGATTCGACAGCTCGGGTTGGGCTTGGATTGACCTCAAATGTGTTGAGATTTATCAACCGTCCGTTTTAACCATTGATTTGAAGAGTATATTTGACGCAAATAGATGTTTCAAAATTGGTTGATTTTTGTACATATGCTATCAATGACAAGGTAAGCATCCTCACAAAAATTCAATGAATTCTAAAACCTCCATGTAGGTTCATACAGTCATTTCACGACACATGGCACTTAGAATGTGATGTTTTTAATGAGGATAATCACCCTACTTTGGTCCTTGTTTGAAAACGCAGATTCTACTTCCGTGTATCCACTTTTCATTGAAACGTGGAAAAAGAGATGTTTGATAACTCCGGCCGGACAAAACACGGATCCATGTTTCGTTAAAATCGTGGAAAAATTCATCCAATCGAAACCCCATATCCCCTTTTCAACGAAACACGGGACATGGATTTACGATAGCCCCGTTTGTCTTGCAGTCCACAACAATGTGATTCACCCCAAAAGCTCAAGCTGAGTTGCGCATCTGCCTTTTTGAAAAAAAATCCTAGCAGTATCTCTGTTCTTCATCGTCGATGACTGCGGAGATCTCCAGTCGGTCAAGCAAGCCTTTGATTCTCCCTGAGATCATCTCCGACCGCCACTACATCTCTTCAACAGGCCACTCAAGCTGCCTATTTGAGAAATACATGACGATCATCTCCGGGAGCTCATCTCCGACAACAGCAACAAATCGACCGCAACGTCGTCTCCAACCACCGCTTGAGCTTTCATTAGGTAAATTGATCCAAGTTCTCAAGATCCATTAAAAATTGTTCCCAAGATTTGGGAAATTTTTTCGAAAATTCCATGCTTTGGTTCTCAAAATCTTGAGAACAATTTCTTCTTGTTAGAAATTGTTCTCAAGATTTGGGAAATTTTTTCTTCGCATTAATCCAATTTTCTTTTTAAAATTGATCTATGTGAAATGATCTGTCTGATTTTTGCAGTAATCCAATCCTCTAATTTTTTTCCAGTAATCCAAATGTGTTATTTTGCAGTGAATTGATCTGTTTCGTATTGTGAAAAGATGTGAATTGTGTAAAAAATGTAAATGATCTGTTTGAAATTGATATGTGTGAAATCGTATCACAATTCAAGTTAATGATTCAAATATCAATTACAAATACTTCTCTGTAAAAGAAATCACATCTTTAGATTTTTATAGCTTCTATGTTAATGATTCAAGTTAATGATATGTTTGAAATCCTTCAAGGAGAGGAATTGCTCAAAAAAAAAATGATATGTTTGAAACTGATTTTCCTTTTTTCTATGTGAACCTAACATTCTATGTGAACCAATTCAATTTGATCCCACTTTGAGCAATGGATGGTTATGGAACACTTTATAAGTAATAATTTGACTTGATAATATTAGAACAATTATAATAATTTGAGTAATTAAAATATTTCAACGATCCATACTGTTCAAAATGTTTATTCATACATGGATGGGTTATGTTTGAAAAATCATGGTTGTTGGATCAAAATCAAAAAAGATATGAACAAATTTGAATGGACGTTTCTATTATCGTGCATTTCAACGAAAACATCCACGTTATCAAACATATGAAGACTGCATCCACATAATCCAGATATTCGTAATCAAACATGAACCTGATGGTTGTTTCCATGGATCTCCAGATCCATGGAAATTGCCATCCTGAGGATTTCCAGATACGCGTTATCAAACAAGGGCCTAAATAGAACATCCACAAAAAAATTAGCACATTCTAAAACTTCTAAGGGCATCAAATATGCTTTTTAATTTAACGGTTAAAATGGATGGTTGATAAAGCTTCCTGCATTTGAAGCCCCTAAAAGTTTTAGAATGTGTTGGTTTTTTTATAGATATCTAAAGTAAGGTGATCGATCATCTTTATAAAAATTCAGCACATTCTAAAAGTTCTATTGTCACTAATCCACCATATGTCATAGGGTAATCCCTACGACATTTCATAGGAATCCAGGCCATATATATATATATATATATATATATATATATATATATAGAGAGAGAGAGAGAGAGAGAGAGAGGGCTGTTACAGTGAGCTGTGAGCTGCCGGGGGGGAACTGAGCTGCAGGTATTTTGACCCCCCAAGAAGTTATGGAATTTGATGAAATTTGCTGAGGTTGTTGCCTAGGATAAGATGATCATCCTCACCAATTTTCATCAAATTCCAAAACTTCTAGGGGCGTCAAATGGTCGAAGCAATTTCTGCAGATTTTAACGGTGACTGCGGACGGCAGAAATTGCTTCGACCATTTGACCCCTCTAGAAGTTTTGGAATTTGATGAAAATTGGTGAGGATGATCATCTTATCCTAGGCAACAACCTCACCAAATTTCATCAAATTCCATAACTTCTTGGGGGGTCAAAATACCTGCAGCTCACTTTCCCGGGTGGCAGCTCACAGCTCACTGTAACAACCCTCTCTCTCTCTCTCTCTCTCTCTCTCTATATATATATATATATATATATATATATATATATATATATATATATATATATATATATATATATATATATATATATATATATATATATGGGGAGGGAAACTCTTACTCATGGCCTCTTAATCATATAGTTACCTATGATCCGGACCCTCCATTAAATCCCGATGTACGGTTCGGATTAGATGGGGAGCTAAAGCAATGGTGTCCGCATTAAATGCCCATATTAAAAACCCGTATTAAAAGCCCGCATTTAATACGGACACCATTGCTTTAACTCCCCATCTAATCTGAACCGTACGTCAGGATCTAATGGACAGCCCGGATCATAGGTAACTATATGAGTAAGAGGCCATGAGTAAGAGTATCCCTCCCCTATATATATATATATATATATATATATATATATATATATATATATATATATATATATATATATATATATATATATATATCTCGAGAGAGAGAGAGAGGAATGTTACAGTAATGGTGTCCGCATTAAATGGGGAGTTAAAGCAATGGTGTTCGCATTAAATCATTAAATGCGGGCTTTTAATACGGGCATTTAATACGGACACCATTGCTCTTTAACTCCCCATCTAATCCGAACCGTACGTCAGGATCTAATGGACAGCCCAGATCATAGGTAACTATATGAGTAAGAGGCCATGAGTAAGAGTATCCCTCCCCTATATATATATATATATATATATATATATATATATATATATATATATATATATATAGACAGAGAGAGAGAGAGAGAGAGGAATGTTACAGTGAGCTGTGAGCTGCCGGTTTAGAAAGTGAGCTGCGGGTATTTTGGCCCCCCCTAGGAGTTTTGGAATTTGATGAAATTTGGTGAGGTGGTTGTCTAGGGTAAGATGATCATCCTCACCAATTTTCATCAAATTCCAAAACTTCTAGGGAGGTCAAATGGTCGAAGCAAAATCTGTCGTCCGCAGTCACCGTTAAAATCTACAGATTTTGCTTTGACCATTTGACCCCCCTAAAAGTTTTAGAATTTGATGAAAATTGGTGAGGATGATCATCTTACCCTAGACAACACCCTCACCAAAATTCATCAAATTCCAAAACTTTAAGGGGGGTCAAAATACCCGCAGCTCATTTTCTCCTATCGCAGCTCACAGCTCAACATAACAGCCCTCTCTCTCTCTCTCTCTCTTTCTCTCTCTCTCTCTATATATATATATATATATATATATATATATATATATATATATATATATATATATATATATATATATATATATATATATATATATATGGAAAAGCTAATATGCGATCCACTAAAAATGCACCCCAAAAACGCACTTTTTTAATGTTAACATAGGTTAATACATATGTTATCATATTTATTATAAATGTTACACCTCATTCCATTCAAATATTTAAATTGGTTATTTTACATATTTTTGTACAGGTTTTAACCAATTGTTTTTGTACAAATGTTAACATAATGTAATATATATGTTATCATATGCATTACAATGTTATCATATCATATTCAAATGCTCCATTTAATTTTACATATTTCTATGCATGATTTAACAATACAGAAATCTAGAAAATTTAACTATAACATTTGAATGAAATAAGTATGACATATATGTAGCAAATATGATAACATATGTATTACACTATGTTAACAAGAGGTGCGTTTTAAGTGGATCACACCCTAGTCGCCCTATATATATATATATATATATATATATATATATATATATATATATATATATATATATATATATATATATAGAGAGAGAGAGAGAGGGGGCTGATTGGTTGAGCTGTGAGCTGCCGGTTTAGAAAGTGAACTACGATTGATTTGCCCACCCTAAAAGTTTTGGAATTTGATGAAATTTGGTGAGGGTGTTGTCTAGGGTAAGATGATCATCCTCACCAATTTTCATCAAATTCCAAAACTTCTAGGGTCATCAAATGGTAGATGCAAAATCTACCGTTCACAGTCACCGTTAATTTTGAAGATTTTGCTTCTACCATTTGATAACCCTAGAAGTTTTTGGAATTTGATGAAAATTAGTGAGGATCATCATCTTACCCTAGACAACACCATCACCAAATTTCATCAAAATCCAAAATTTCTAGGGTGGGCAAATCAATCATAGCTCACTTTCTAAACCGGCAGCTCACAGCTCACTATAACATTCCTCTCTCTCTCTCTCTCTCTATATATATATATATATATATATATATATATATATATATATATATATATATATATATATAGTACACTAACTATTTGATTCAACATGAAGGTAACAAGCTTGCAAACCCATCCTCCATCAATAAAGCCATAATCATAGTAATAAATAATTAAATACACTCAAGTTTTCATGTCCAAGTGATGCATGCAAAGCAACTTCCAAAGCAATTTCGAATTCCAGCCAATTTTTTCTTTTCTTAGAAAAAATCCTTTATTTGTAGATGATATGATAGTGAATACGTATATTAGGAGATGAGACCCCCGTGATCCTGATCTCTTAAAGGGTTGAACCCTCTTGGGCTAAACTGAAAGAAGAAAAAAAAACGGACTGGCCTTGCGTAATAAGCCCAATGTGGGGGTCGTACCCACACAAAAAAAAAATCATTAAAAAAAATTAACACTCCACAACCGTGTTTGACACATGTCCACAACGTGTATGTGATTTGTCTGTGCCCGACACATGTCCGACACTGCCACATGACCCTTTGCAAAGTGTCGGTGCTTTCTAGAAGAGATAATGATTGGGCTGAATGGTAAATTGAAATTATGCAAAAAATATTTGGAATGTAAGGGTTCACAACTTAATAAAACTAAGACGAAGTATAGGAAATACACTCTTAACGCCAGCAATGATGTTACTGAAATCTAATTCAATTGATGGCCACGAAACTCAATAATATGATTGTTTTTGGTATCATGGATTTATAATACAATAGAATGGAATGATAAATTTGGATGTCTCCAATAGAGAGATAGTTGGTTGGACACTTGGACCAAGAGAAGACGCATGCCTTAAAGAAAGGGTAAATTTATAAAACAAAAATAAGGTTGGGAATATTATATGGTTTAGAATGTTGGGTCGTAAAGAGGGCTCAAGCCGATGAGCGTGGCAGAAATGAGAATGTTGAGATGGACGTGTTGAAAAACAAGGAAAGCTATAGTGAGGAATGAGTATAATTAAGGAAGTGTAGGAGTTGAATCAATTGTTGATAAAATAATGAAGACCAGATTAAGATGGTATGGTAGGTATAACAAAGAGCAAATGTGGGTCCCGGTAAGAAGAGGGTAGCTCAAGAAAGAGAGGAGGATTTAAAATAATATCAAAGCAAGTTGTTATAAAAGATGAAAAGTTTAGTGACAATAGAGAGAACACTTACAGGTTAACAGACGAAAAAGGATAATGTTGACCCCAAATAGATGGGAAAAGGCTAGATGGTTACAATACAGCAGAGCAACGATAGTACTTTGTCATTACATAGTTCATACCACACTGCTGGAATCTAATAACATGTTCCATTCACATGCAAGCAATAATTGCAATTTAAAATATTTAATTCACGCAAGAAACCAAACAAAAAAGAAGTAAATAAATGAAAATTTTCAGCAGTACATAAATATAAAAGCAAAAAGCTTTCTACTGAAGATGAGGACAACGAGAGAACTCAAAGTAATATGCAACTTTAATTTGCATCCATAGATGAGGTAATGGGAGGAATACCATGTGAAATATGACAGGCGGCGGAATGCTCATAAGGACGGTACTTATTACAAGTTCAATAGTAAGACTAAATCCCATGCTACCGGATTCACCATTGATGCCTTCGTATAACTGCAATAAGCCATGAAGCGATAGTGCAAAATGTGGTCGATATATATTCCTTTTCTGAGAGATTCTCAATGTTGACATCATCACATGTAAGAAAGAGTTTACTAAGGAGACATTTTCCTTCCACAACTTGTGGGAAACCACGAAGAGTTTATGTAAATGAGTTGAAAATTCTGACAGCTGCTCAAGAGAAAATTCTTGCAGCCATTCAGTGGTTTCTTTGGAGGATACCACATCACTGATTACCTGAAATCAAATAAGTCAAGAGAGATTAAACAAACTAGTCGTCAGAATTAATCCCCTACTATGTTAACGAGTCAATGAAAAGAAAATAATTGAGCAAAGATTGGAGTACAAAACCTTTAGAATTAAAGAAATTAAAAAAGGGGAACATGAACGAACAAGAAACAAACAAAAGGTGTCATACAATTACCATTTGATAATTTAGAGCTACAGCTGTGCTAATACAAAGAGTGTGTTGCTTAGCTAAATGGTCATACCTCGTAGTTAAAATGAAACTTATAGTCAATGTACCACAAATCCTATAATGCTGAATCTTGAATTTGAATGTTCAATAAGCATTTTAAGTTCTATAAAATCGTGAGGGGATGAGTGGAACCACCATGTGCACAGAGACCTCTGAGCAGTGACTTGCATGCTATGAGCAACCCAAGGAGGTTGTCGTCAATACAATGTACAAGTATCAAGTATCCGGCTCTAAAACAGGCATTCGTATTATGCTGATTATCATAATGTAAGGGCAGTCCAAGTTATGTAACATTGGGTAAAGCAGGCATAACATTGAGAAAAACAGGCAAAAGGTACTCACTTGCACACATGTGAAACCTAGTCCTCTCTCTATCCTAAACTATTAGTGCCTATAACTAGGGCTAGCAATTTTGGACCCGACACGGTGGACCCGACACGAAATTAGAGGGTCTGGGTTTGGGTTAAACGGGTCAACATGATTAACGCGCTTAATAAATGGGTCAGGTCCGGGTTTAGGGTCTAGACACGGTAGACCCGATAAGATACGTTTAAAATTCAACAGGTCGTGTCGGGTCGGGTCTACCCGCAATCCGATACTGTAGTATATAGGATAATACTGTAGTATGTAGTACCAGCGGGTCTTATCGGGTCAACTGAATAGACTCATGTGTGTAAATGGGTCTTAACGGGCCTACCCGTTTATTAGCGGGTCGGGTACGGTTTAGGGTCTAGACACGATTAGTTAAACGGGTCGAGTCCGGGTCGAGGGGTTTTGGACACGACCTAAACTAGACACGGCCCGACACGACCCATTGCCACCCCTACCTATAACCAAGAGATAACAGCCTCCAATGATAGAGCATTTTGGCACTTTTATATGCATCAATAGCCATTAGGCCTCCAAGATTTTCTTGTTGATGCCGATAGAAGTTACCCATACACAGATTTCATCATATTGACAACACAACCACAACTTAACAGCATAGATAGAAAAAATAACTATAACGAATTAAATAAACATATATATTTTCAAAACTTACAAAGTATAAATATACAAGAAATGTGCGACTATATATCATATCGTACTAAGTTATTAGCCAATTTTCTACAATACAATTTGTCATGTAATTTTTTTAAATAAAATTTGTTATTGGTCAAAATAAAGATATTTTAATTGTTTTGTATGGTATTCCCACCATATATATATATATATATATATATATATATATATATATATATATATATATATATATATATATATATATATAGAGAGAGAGAGAGAGAGAGAGAGAGAGAGAGAGGGATGATTGGTTGAGTTGTGAGCTGCCAGCTTAGAAAGTGAGCTGCGATTGATTTGCCCACCCTAGAAGTTTTGGAATTTTATGAAATTTGGTGAGGGTGTTGTCTAGGGTAAGATGATCATCATCACCAATTTTCATCAAATTCCAAAACCTCTAGGGTCATCAAATGTTGCTTCTACCATTTGATGACGCTAGAGGTTTTGGAATTTGATGAAAATTGGTGAGGATGATAATCTTACCCTAGACAACACCATCACCAAATTTCATCAAATTCCAAAACTCCAAGGGTGGGCAAATCAATCGCAGCTCACTTTCTCCTTCGGTAGCTCACAACACAACCAATCTATATATATATATATATATATATATATATATATATATATATATATATATATATATATATATATAGGAATGTTACAGTAAGCTATGAGCTGCCGTTTAAGAAACTGAGCTGCGGGTATTTTCATCCCTTTAGAAGTTTTGGAATTTGATGAAATTTAGTGAGGGTGTTGTCTAGGGTAAGTTGATCATCCTCATCAATTTTCATCAAATTCCAAAACTTTTAGTGTAACATCCGCCCCAAACACACAAGATATTGTCCGCTTTGCCCGTGCCCGAACGAGAACTTCCCAGGGTGGTCACCCATCCTAGTACTACTCTCTCCCGAGCACGCTTAACTACGGAGTTCTTACGAATTCCGTAACGGTGCACGATTTTAAAACACGACTTCTATATTTGGGAGGGGAAATTATATAAGTAGCTCAGGATCTCCTTCTCTCCAGGCGATGTGGGGCTAACTCGTGGCCTTGTACACCTCACCTCACCTCATCCATCTTGGCAACCCAGCCTCAGGAGTCTTGGCTATTGGCCTATTGGATCTTGGTCGTCATAATCCACCCCCCCTAGGGTTACACGTCCTCGTGTAGGGTTAAACCCCCCATCCCGAGGAGAACTGGCTCTGATATCATTTTGTAACATCCGCCCCAAACACACAAGATATTGTCCGCTTTGCCCGTGCCCGAACGAGAACTTCCCAGGGTGGTCACCCATCCTAGTACGCTCTCGCCCGAGCACGCTTAACTACGGAGTTCCTACGAATTCCGTAGCGGCGCACGGTTTTAAAACGTGTCTTCTATGTTTGGGAGGGGGAGGAAAAATTATATAAGTAGCTCAGGATCTCCTCTCCAGGCGATGTGGGGCTAACTCGTGGCCTTGTACACCTCACCTCACCTCATCCATCTTGGCATCCCAGCCTCAGGAGTCTTGGCTCTTGGCTATTGGCCTATTGGATCTTCGTCGTCACATCTAGGGTCATTAAATGGTTGAAGCAAAATCTGTCGTCCGCAATCACCGTTAAATCTGCAGATTTTGCTTCTACCATTTGATAACCCTAGAAGTTTTGGAATTTGATGAAAATTGGTGAGGATGATCATCTTACCCTAGAGAAGATCCTCACCAAATTTCATCAAATTCCAAAACTTCTAGGGGGGTCAAATGAATCGCAGCTCATTTTTTTTCCCCGGTAGCTCACAGCTCAACGTAATATATATATATATATATATAAAAGTTATGTGGCTAAATAGTTATGGAGTCCGATCTCCACCAGCTTCGGAGCTTTTGGAAAAACGATTGGGTTGGGAACATTTGGTATCAAAGTCAACCCCACGTCCAAGGTTTGAATCCCAAAAGGGGCGACCTATAGGCTAGATTAAAATACTGGTAGGTGAGTGAAAGCCGCCAAAAAAGGAAAGGGCTATCATCGGGCCAGTGTCGATAAAGTGGGCCAACAAAGACGTCGGTCGCAGAAGCGTGATCATATGTTATGTGCCTAAATAGTTATCGAGCTCGATCTCCAACAACTTCGGAGCTTTTAGAAAAAACATCGGGTTGGGAACATTATATATATATATATATATATATATATATATATATATATATATAGAGAGAGAGAGAGAGAGAGAGAGGAATGATTAGATGCGCTGTGAGCTGCCGGGTAGAAAATGCGCTGTGGATTTCGACCGTCCAATCGAAATGGATCCATTGGAATCGAACGGCACAAATCCATCACGCCAAACGGTTCTGCACAGTGTCCCACACCGGTTCGTGGCTATAGATGGATCCAACGAATGGGATTCATGGATGTCCGATCGGAATGGATCCAACGGATGAGATTCATGGATCCATTCCGATCGAACGACACAAACCCATCCCACACTGGTACGTGGCTGTAGCCTATAGAGGTAATAGGACAAAAAAAGATCGTTATAACTGTAGCGGCTATAGTAACAACGATCTTTTTTTGTCCTATTAGCTCTACAACCACTAATCCAATCCGTTGGATCCATTCCGATCGGACATCCATGAATCTTATCCATTGGATCCATCTATAGCCACAAACCGGTGCAGAACCGTTTGGCGGAATGGATTTGTGCCGTTTGATTCCCATGGATCTATTACGATCGGATGGTCAAAATCCGCAGCGCATTTTCTCCCGCAGCTCACAGCGCAACCAATCATTCCTATACATACATATATATATATATATATATATATATATATATATATATATATATATATAGGGGCATGCTATGCTGCGGCATGCATCACAGCCGTCTGCACACAGCAGTGCATCAGACGGCTGCGGTACAGTGCCGCACTTACCACATGCCGCATTATAGCATCTCTCTCTCTCTCTCTCTATATATATATATATATATATATATATATATATATATGAGAAACAAGATGCTACCTTTGAAAACAGCGTTCTTCGTTGCTTTGATAGGTCGCCGATGGCTATCAAAGTCATGAACGACGACAAAGGTCATTCGAACTCATAATCGGGAGGTGCTAGAAGTCACTGGAGGTGATCGCCGGGTGCGGATGTCCTCGGAGAACATCGGATGAGATGCGGTGATGTGATGAATGGATGACTCACAATAGTAGTCACCGAAGTTCTCTATCGGTGGAAGCCGACAGGTGGTGCCAGCGAAGATCACCGGTGGAGGTGATCGGAAGTTGTTAGTATTGATTTTGACCGAAGATCACATGTGGGTTGTCAAAGCAACGAAAACGCTGAGATAGCGTGTGTGTGTGTGTGTGTGTCTATATATATCTA